>OY755252.1:46718139-47318139 GCA_963576725.1 Azorinus chamasolen | reverse complement strand
ATATGGAAGTTTTTAAGAGACATAACTCTGACAAGGCGCATTAAGAGATGCTAGATGTAAGGGTTCTAGTCTAAAGTCGAGTCATTGCCATCATTATTGTGAATATACATATGAAGTTTTATGAGCCTAATTATAAAGATGATGAAGGTATGCAAAACTTTGGAGAAAGTTTACCTCTGCACAATACATAAGCATGTAAACATGTTTGCATGTACATATGAGCTGGAATGTACATTATACAAACCACTTTTGTGAGAAAATAACAACATAAACGAAATATGTGTAACTACAGCTACAAACCTGTGAATTTTCAAGTAGATACAGGGTGTAACAAGAGAGAGACATACGTTTGAAATTTAATGATGTCTTTTCTTTAATTCCAGATTTAGAAAACACTATTTTTACCATAGGGTAATTTTGACCCCAGGGGCATAATTTATATAACTTTTGTAGAGGACCTGAACATGATGATATGTGCCAAATATGAAAGCTGGGAACCTTCTGGTTTCAAAGGAGAAGATTTTTCAAAGGTTTACTATATGTTTCTATTGAAAACTGCCCACCCCTGGAGCGGGGCCAATTTTGACCCCAGGGTCATAATTTATAAAACTTTTGTAGAGGACATGAACATGATGCTCTGTGCCAACTATGAAAGCTGAGCGCCTTCCAGCTTCAGATGAGAAGATTTTTTCAAAGATTTCACTATTTGTTTCTATTGAAAACTGTCCACCCCTGGGGCGGGGCCAATTTTAACCCCAGGGCCATAATTTATATAACTTTCGTAGAAGACCTGAAAATGATGTTCTCTGCCAAATATGAAAGCTGAGCGCCTTCCAGCTTCAGAGGAGAAGATTTTCAAAGATTTCACTATTTGTTTCTATCGAAAACTGCCCACCCCTGGGGCGGGGCCAATTTTGACCCCAGTGCCATTATTTATATAACTTTTGTAGAGGACCAGAACATGATGCTCTCTGCCAAATATGAAAGCTGAGAGCCTTCCAGTTTCAGAGGAGAAGATTTTCAAAGATTTCACTATTTGTTTCTATTGAAAACTGCCCACACATGGGGCGGGGCCAAATTTGACCCCAGGGTCATAATTTATATAACCTTTGTAGAGGACCTGAAGACGATGCTATGTGCCAAATATGAAAGCTGAGAACCTTCTGGTTTCAGAGGAGAAGATTTTCAAAGTTTTACTATATGTTTCTATTGAAAATTTCCCACTCCTGGGGCGGGGCCAATTTTGACCCCAGGGGCATAATTTATATAACTTTTGTAGAGGACCTATAGGTGATGCTATGTACCAAAGATGAAAGCTGAGAACCCTGTAGATTCAGAGGAGAAGATTTTTAAATGTTCAAATTGTTGACGCGGGACGACGGACGACGCACACCGCACGACGCACGACGACGGACGACGGACATCAGGCGATCACAAAAGCTCACCCTAAGCACTTGGTGCTCTGGTAAGCTAAAAGCTACCACCGATTTACTGCTGTCATATTTTCTGATTCTAGATACTATATCTTACCAAAAACATTGATAGCATCATTCCCCAAAGATGGTACCGGCGGTCAAATTTTGGGGCTCTGGCTCATGTTAAATGTAAATGTAGTTCCAAAGTCCAGTTTTAAATTTGGCAGTGAAAGGATCACTAGCATTTTAATGTGAAGTCTAATATGCATGCTGGAGGTAATACTGCAGATAGTTCTCAGAGGGGATGATAAAAACCACATCCATCAACTCGGGTAAAGGCTTTAATTATGCTATACAGTGTACCTGTCTTAAGCGACAATCAAAAGGAGGTCTAATTATGGGTCTGAATGGCAGGTGGTAGCTTAATGCAGGTCAATTGTCCTTTTGCCTTGCATTAGCCAACCACCTACCTTTTAAGACCCCTATATTCAATAAATGAATGACCGCTTAAGGCAGGTTCTACTGTATACACTATTGTTCACCTGTTTAGGTTGCTATATGCAATATTATTTACAGTGTCATGTTTTGATAATGGCTTATTACTTACCCCCCTGTTTATCCGATCCTTGTGCCATTCTAGCAGAGAAATATATGTGCGAGAATCCGGATCACCTCGACGGTTACACATAAACTAATGGTGAAACAAACGGGGATTCCCCCTTATGTGTTTACCTTGAACAGGCAGTGGGACTGTCTGCGACCACCTCTGTAAATACTAGTAGTTTAGATGCTGAATAACTTGGCTTCTAACCAAGTTCAACACTGTTTCACCTTCAATGTGTAGGTTTGTACATAAACAGAATACAATATGTGCTATTAGAATGACGCATATGTGAATTTCATTGATCGAAACTATATCCTGTGTACTTAAGGGGTTTTATGCTGCATCTGTTTCATCGCCCACTAATGTGCATATCTTTAGCTTGTTGCAGTAGTGTTTAGACTTGTATTGATGGGCGGTATTGTCAGCTGTCTACTTCGATCTTCCCCCTGTAGTTTTTTGTTATGTCTGAGCGTCTCTTTGTGTCTTTTATATACATGTCTTCGTGGTGCTGTTTGGGCGGGTGTGTGTTTTGTATGCCGTGTTTCCTGCATGACGCATATGTGTACTTTAGGTATTGCATTAGACGATATAAGTCAAGATAAATATCAATATTTCAGAAGTGCATTATATGTTTGAAAACGTAAACGACCATTGGAAATTGTTTTTTGCATGTGTGATATCTGATTAAACGATGTCTATTAACTCTTTCGCTACCAATGTCGCATCTGTTATTACTGATGCAAACAGGTTGGATCCAGATGAGAAGACGCTGAGTAATACGGCGTCTCATCAGGGTACAAACTCTTTGTTACTGTGACAATTTGAAATAAAAATATAGAAAATTGAAAATTGTAGCAGACGACAAAGCTTGCAGACGATATAATTTGGCAGTGAAAGAGTTAATATCACGCAATAATAGCATGTTATGCGTCTCTGTCTATACACTTCACCGAGCTTGGCCGATTTGTTACGCTCGTAACTTCCAGGTTCATTCTGGCTCGTGGTATTTTGTAAAATTATGACCGAAGTATTCCGATTTTATGGAACGCCATTCTGCCATGCTAATTGCTAAATACAAAATGGGAAATGCTTTTTGTCATGTGTGTACTTTGCTAGGGAATGTTTCAAATGATGGATTTAAATGACACATGCGAAATGCTTATTGCTAAATGCATGTTTGCACTACTAGCATTGAACAGCGCAATTTTTAAAATGAATGTACATTTGCTAAATGCATGATGATTTACATTAAAGCGTGTAGCTTATTGCAAGTTACTAAATTAAAAATGGTGCTGTTCAATGCTAGTAGTGCAAACATGCATTTAGCAATAAGCATTTCACATTTGTCATTTACATCCATCATTTGGAACATTCCGGTTCTTTCCCTAGCATTTTACACAATTGGCAAAAGGCATTTCGCATTTAGCATTTCGTATTTAGCATTTAGTAAATAGCATGGCAGAATGGCGTTCCATACGATTTATATGTAATTCCATAAACAAATACAGACCCCAATCAGACGGCTCCTATGGGATCCGTCTGATCTGGGTCTGCTCTTTTTGAAGACGTTTCAAAAATCGTCTATATAAGGTAAAGGGTTAATATCACGCATTAATGACATGTTACACATATATTATTATTATTATTATTCCACTTTTATATAGCGCTCTATTCACACAGAATATGTGCGTTCAAAAGCGCTTCACATGGATATATTACATGTACAAAACAGGGTACATTCAATGCTAATAGAATACATGTATTTGAAACAAAATATATTTAATACATACATTAAATATACGAGCGTATATCGATCAGAATAATAGATATGGAATTAGTTTCAAAATCATAGGTAAATCCATATCGTCCTTTCCGTAAGTGTGTCTGCCTGTGCCATAGTATGCTGTATTATATTGTGTCAGTGCAGTGAGATCTTCAAAAACTCGAATGTAACATTCTATGCACAGTGTCAATACGCCACACAGTTACGACCAAGAACCACCTGACTTGGATGTATGTTAAAAAGTCACTTAAAATACATATGCCGGACAATGGGGAAACAGAATATGTCAATTTATACCGGCCGATTTGTTCCGTTCATATACTCGTAACTGCCTGGTTCATCCAGACTCACTTGGGTATGTTCCGTTTTATTCCAATAGATATTTAGACACATCGAACTTAAATTCAATTAGTTCCAGAGCTGACCCTTCTCCCGCTAGGCGCGACCTGAGTCGCATTTGAAAACAGTTTGGATCCAGATGAGATGCTGAGTAACAAGGCGTTTCATCAGGATCCAAGCTGTTTGACACTTGGTCAATAGTTTCTCAAAAGAATGTGTCAATATACTTGGTCAAAAGTATCTCAATAGAATGTGTCAATATACTTGGTCAAAAGTATCTCAAAAGCTTAAATGCCATGACACTCGGTCAATAGTTTCTCAAAAGCTTGTGCCATACCACCCAAAGGTCAATAGTCTCTCAAAAGCTTATATCACGACGCCCATTGGTCAATAGTTTCTCAAAAGCTTATTTCATAACACCAATTTATCAATAGTTTCTCACAAGCTTGTGTCACGACGCCCATTGGTCAATAGCTCTCAAAAGCTTAATCGAATCGGAAGGAGTCAAAATGGCACTAGATCCAAATTTAACCCATTCCCTCTTATTACATCTAACAAAGCTGCATGCGTTCAAATGATGGACAACTTTCTCACGTACAGTAAGTCCTGTATACAGCTACCCCTAAGATAAGTTAATTTATTGGCTTTTGATATAGATGGTAACTTAAAATGCAAGCTGGGAGTTATGCAGAAAGCTCCTCTGGGAACTCTTTTGAAAGTCCATGTTTATTAGTTATATACATGTACATGTAGTAATGCTTTATATAGTAAATCGAGTAAAGTTTTCAAACAGGCACTGTATGTCTTTCTTCAGTTTGACAGGATCTACACTCTACAGTAGTACCTGTCTTAAGCGGTCATCTAAAGTATGTTTAAGTATGGGTTTGTATGGCTGGTTGTAGCTTCATGCGGATCAAAAAGTAATTTAGAAAGCTCCTATAAGAACTTCTGCATTACGTTTGGCCTGTATTAAGCAAGCACCTGCTTTTTAAATATCTTATGTTCAATAAATGAATGGCCACTTAGGACAGATTCTACTGTGTTGTGATTTCCCACAAGTATATACAGAAAAATCCCTCTAATTGGACCACGAAAAAGAAGAATAATTCTGGGTCTTAAAGGCAGGTAGTAGCTTAATGCAGGACGAAAGTTACACAGATATTTCCCACAGGAGGTTTCTACATTACTTTCACCCTGCATTAGGCAACGGCCTGCTTTTAAGGATACATGTATTTATTCATCAAATGGTCGCTTAAGAAGGGGTTTACTGTAAACGTCGCGGTATCAGTTCGACGCCGCTACCCTTGATCTGTCAGGGCTGCCGGGTTTAATTGTGATTGGCTTTCATTTTATTTTTAATTTCATTTTGGTTAATATGATACTCTCAGACAAGAAATATACTAAGGAATATTGTATATTTTGTTCTCATGAGCTACTAACATGTAAGATTAGCAGCAATCATCTTCATTTGTACAATTGTAGATAATCAAGGAAAGGTAATTCACGAAAACAGGTCTGTGTGCATTACCTCCATTATTTCTACGTTTGTGTTTTACTCATAGATTCACCAACTTTCCATTCATCTTCCTTTAATCATTTCTTACTCTGTATCATAGCCACAATGTTGTCTTTTATCACTATTATATAAAACGTATGCAATGCAATCCCACTTATAAAAACATGCATGTATGCACGCATCAATTACTCCAGCCAGCCATGCATCCATCAATCCAGCCAGTCATGCATGAATTAATCATGTGTCGGGGTTTGAATGTATATTTGTGTGTTTGGAATCGTATTGAGGAGTACACTAATGTTCTTGTACATGTATCATATATCTGATTTATTCGACGATTTCCATAATCATAATCTGTTTATGGTCTATAAAAATCAGGAGGTTTCCTTTTGCGCAGGGGATGCGAATGTTTGCGTTGATCAACGTCGTTGTCGCGTCTGCGTGCAGGAATTACATATTTCTGCACAGTTGGCTCATTAAATATATTGTCCGAGAGACCAACCGTCTTGCGACCTAATGGCAACAACAAATTACAGTGAAGTGTGCGTGTCTTTCTGGCATGTGGACAGCTCTTCTTCACCTCATATACAGGGATATCTGGATTTGGTTGTGCCAAAACTATGTATGGAGTTTCCTCCCATTTGTCAGCTAGTTTCTACTTTCCTCGTAAACTGACATTCCTGACAAGGACAAGATCACAATCTCCAATTTGCTGGCCTTAGCTCTGATATTGTATATGGCTTTATCTTGATGTGTTTTCTTTTCTATGGAGTCTTTGGTTTTTTGATATGCTGATGTTAATCTATCTCTTAATTTCCTGACATATTCATGTTCGGAACGGTTGTTGTCAGATGAATTAATTCAAAGCAAGGAATCTATAGCAAGTTGTGGGTAACGGCCAAACACCAGAAAGTCAGGTGAATATCCAGTGGTCTTATGAATGGTCACGTTATATGCATGGACGAGTGGCGAAATGTGCGATTTCCAATCTGCCTTTTCATATGTTTCTAAATTCCAAGCATTTTTAAAAGTGTAGAGTTAAATCGTTCAACATGGCCATTTCCCATAGGATGATATGGTGTAGTATGACTCTTATCAATGCCAGCTAGACTACAAAGGTCTTTCATTTATTCGGACTCAAAGTGTGGCCGCTGATCCGAATGGATTCTGGATGGAAATCCATAATGAGTGACACAATTGTCAAATAACACTTTATCTGTTGTCTTTGCCACATGGTTCTTCGTTGGGTAGGCTTGAGCGTATCTTGTAAAGTGGTCTGTTACAACCAATATGTTCTCAAAGCCACCTTTCGATCTCTCCAGGCTAAGAAAATCCAAACAAAGTATTTCCATCGGAGCAGAAGATTTGATATTGCACAAAGAAGCAGTTGATGGAAGAGATTTCCGCCGTATGCAGCGTATGCAGTTCCTTACTTTGTCCTGGACCCATGCATCCATACCTGTCCAGAAGAAATGTTGCTTGAAGAGGGACGTAGTCCTATCTCTTCCTTGATGTCCAGGATCATCATGCAAGGATCTGAAAATGTTACCCCGGAGATTAGATTTGTACATACGATAGTACAATTTGTAGGTAGTTCTCACCATTCAACTTTCCATGGTGATAAACTACTCCATCTTTCAAATCGAGGCGTTCCCAAGCTCTGAGGTACTTCAGTATATCAGTTTTGGAAGAGACCTGCTGAGCGGTCGGTCTAGCTCCAGCTTTCAAGTGCTGAATCACTTCTAAAATAACCTCATCATTGGCTTGAGCTTTTTTCGACTCTTTTGAAGTAAGAGCCTCCTTCTGAATGATTTCATCCGGAATTTCATCGACTGATTTTGCATCAGGTAAGTATTGTGGATCAGTAGTACTGAATACTATAGGAGAGCTGCATAAGTAAGCGCTTTAAACACTGTTTCTTGTATTGTATTTGTTTCAGGTTCACTCGAAGTTTGATTTTCCATTTCAGGTATCTCACAGGTAATTATTTGTTCATTGTCCTTTTCAGGTTCAACATAATCAGAATTTTGATTTTCCCGTCTTGAAAGACCGTCAGCATCAGCATTGCTCAACCCATCTTCTATATTTTATTGACACGTGCATGAATCAATCCTTCCAACCATGCAATCCATAATGCACCCATCCATTAATCCATCAATGCATGCGTCGCCCCCTATTGTTAGTTATTCATTCTTGCATGCATACATCCATTCATCAATCGTGTCACCCACTCAATCATTTCTTTTTAATGCTACGATTAGAGTGTCAATCAAATTATACAAACTATTTATAGACGAAGGTTAATGTTGAACGAAATATAAACACAACACACCGACTATCAACTTTATTTGAAACTTTATAATACACCGATGTTTTAGAAATGACCGAATATAGCTGAACAAACGAGTACTCAACCAAATATCCCAAGATCTCCGAATCTGAAAAAGAAACATTGTATGCACTCAATTAAATGTATCCCCGCAAGCGTACATGTGAGATAGGCACATAGTTTAGACCCAGAACAGATGGCTTCTTCAGGGGGCCTCTTATCAGAGTCATCACTGTTTGCTATACTTATCAATGTCAAAGGTTGTCCAATGATATATTTTTTTCGAATTTCGTTCATAATGACTACAATAACATAGGAGATATCGACAATGATAACAACGATGATATCGACCATGACGACAACGATGAAGATATCGACCATGATGAAAACGATAATGATATCGACCATGACGACAACAATGAAGATATCGACCATGACAACAACGATGATGATATCGACCATGATGAAAACGATAATGATATCGCTTATGACGACAGCGATGATGATAAACATCTATTATTATCTATGGACCGAGAGCAGAATAACGACAATGTTTACGATGATGACGATGACCAGACATATACAATGACGTTGTTGATGATGATGATGATGATGATGATGATGATTGATGATGATGATGATGATGATGATGATGATGATGATGATGAAGCTATCATATGGATCGTAAACTGTTTTTAAACTTTGCTAAATTTGAAGATATATTTAATATATTGAGAGTAGTCATTTTGTACACATTAGTATTATACGAGTCTTTGAAAATGTTATTAAGGGAGCCTCTGGCGTACTTAATACCATTTTCCGAGATTCGTTTAACATTAACGTGTACAGCAAACGGGTACAATAAGCGTGTGTGATATATAGAGGATCTAACATGAGTGTTCATTACAAATGTGTAATTAACATGAATGCAAGATTCGTTTTATCACATAACCCTTAAAAGTGCCATAGAAAGTGAAAGAGGCTATAGCTGACGTCATTGTTTACAGCGTCGACGTTATTGCAGCGTTACGATTGGCTAACGATTAAATGACGTCAATGGCGTCATGCATTGGTTCCGGGTATTCTCTTTCAGATTCATTATCGGCTTTATTCAAACTGCTCATTTGAAAAATATTACTTGTGCATTTTCGTGGTTTACGGCACTCTATTTCGGCACTCTCACACCGAAGGTTGTGTGATAAAAAGAAATATGTGATAGCTATAATAACTCGAACACAAAGGAGGTTATGTGTTAAAAACCAGTACGCACGACGTTTCACACAAGGCATGGTAGCGATCTTCACAGTGTAGGTCCGCCCATTTGTAGTCGGCAGCGGACTGGAACACGGCACAATCCTCGCCTTTGTAGTCGTTGGGCTCTCCGCTGTTCCAGTTGGTGAATGTTACTTTCGTGTCGGTATCGTACCACTTCCAGAAACCCTCCACAGTCTCATCCATCATACCTAGCCAGTAATTCGACCCTGGAATCAGTGAATACTCATTGGCTGAATTTTATAATACATCAAGATAAATGGGAGTGTTATCATTGAAGAAACTATATACAGTAAAACCCCTCTAAACCGGACGTTAAATTTGGTATAAAGATCGGTCTTGGAGACAGGTGGCAGCTTCATGCAGGGTGAAAGTCATGCAGAAAGCTCCTCTAGGAGCTTTCTGCCTGACTTTCACCCTGCATGAAGCAGCCACCTGCCTAAAAATATCTAAATTCTTTTCTACTAGAAGTCAAGTTTATAGAGGTTTAATTGTATTTTATTTTATAAGAAAGAAAGAGAGATGATGACAAAGAGAACGAGAGATAGGCAGAATAATACGGAACGAGAGCCCGGGAGAGCAAGAGAAAGGTAGGGAGAGAGACAAACATATGAAGAGACAGACATATAGGGTAAGAATACTTGTTTGAGTATATAGAAAATATATTCACTTCTGAGCTTTCGTAGGTAGTTCCGAATGAATGTGTTTTCGGCCTCTGCGTTCACGTGCACCAGATGTGCCCCGTGATGTCGACAGTATTCCTAAACAAAACAAAACGTCCAATGAAACATGTTTACAAACATAACTCTCGGTACATTCGATGCATTTCAAGAGCCAGTGGCGGAATAAAAATAAAAGTCTTGAAAATCAGGGCCCCGTTTACGATCAGTCCTACGACCAATTTATCGTAAGTCCAAATTTACGACTGTAATTGGTCATTATCATTGTCGAAATTATCATACATTTTAACATGTTAAATTAACTTCGTATGACAGAAATTATCGTAGGTTCTAACATACGACGATGGCAGCTTCCAGTCGTGGTCGTCGTAAGACAGACTTAACGATGCTATTTGTCATACGATCTTTCGTAAAACGGACCAGTCGTGTCCTATAGGAGCCGTCTGATCAAGGCCTGCTCCGTTTGCTTATGATATAATATAGATATGATTCTGCAGTTTCTACCATGGAAAATGCATGTGTCCATGTGCTATTATAATAGGTTAATCTAATTAATGGTTCCATTATTTCTTAGATGAATATTCATGGTGTCAAGGGTTGAGAAATCCGGTGTAAAGTATCGTTTTACGGCAGGAGCACCAATTTAACCTGTATCATTATCCTGACACCGGACCAACCAGTTCTGACACCAAGCACAATTAGTTCTGACACTTGTTAAACAAGCCCTGACACATGATCAACCAATCCTGCCATCGGGTCCTAACACTGGACAAATCAGTGTTGATACTGTGCCAACAGACCGTGACACTGGATCAACCATTCCTGACATCGGGTCTACCAGTCCTGACACCTGACAAACCAGTGTTGACACTGGGCCAACAGACCCTGACACTGGTTCAACCAGTCCTGACATCTGGTCTACCAGTCCTGACACCGGGTCAACAACCTTGCCACCGGGCCAACAGCCCCCCCCCCCCTGACAATGGACCAATAAGTCCTGACGTCGGGTCAACCAGTCCTGATACTGGGTCAAAACCAGTCCTGATACCAGGCTAACCGACCCTTACACCGGGTCAACCGACCCTGACACCGGTCCAACATGTCATGACAGGGGACCAACTAGTCAAGACACCGGGCGAATCGGTCCTGACAGCAGGTCAACCAGCCAACATTACTGGCACCGGGTCAACCAGTCCTGACATCGAGCCAACCAGTCCTGATACTGAGTCAACCAGTCCTAGCATCGAGCCAACTAGTTCTGAAAACGTGTCTTGACAAGGGGTTGGCGGTGGATCAAGACCAACGGGCGAACCGGACCAATCAGTCATGGCACTCCACATATCAACTATTCCTGGCATCAGGAGAACCAATCCTGACATAGAGCCAACCAGTCCTGACACCTGCCCAACCAGTCATAGTACTTCCCTAGTACATGTGTACTGAGCGTTAAACTACTCGGGATCAAATACACGACATCCCACTTGAAATGTGAACACTTTAATACCATTTGACTTCCACAAAAATGTCATATGGACTTTTAAAATTAGCATATATCAAGATAAACACCTACATGTATCATATATATTAGTTCATTATTTTGATTATTATTACATACTCGTAATTATACAAGTACATGTGCTATCATTCATTTCTTCAAATTGTCTTATGGTGCTTGTTACATATTAAATAACATTTCAATGTGCTGTTATTTTTTCAAAATTTTGATTTGTATTCCCGAATTTGACATACATATATCAAACAGTAACACTAAAACAAATTGAGACCCTTAATATGGTTACATTAACAGTTTGAACTTTTAAAAAGAAATGAAAAATAGTATAGGTCTTCACACTGATTACATTCTAATTTTTGTCTTGAAAAAAGTAGCACGGTACACCACAGTAAACACGCTCAACTGCACTTCATTAAATGTCGTACACAGCTAACACGACGTTCATCTTTTGTTAAGCTACTCTTTTGTCCTAACTCTCTGCGCGACACATGCTCTAGATGCCCAGATAAGATGAGCAAATTAAAAACTTTCAAGAATAGCTCCTATATTTTTCACCATGCACGCCCAATAATGTGATAACTCTTTAGAATCGTCTCGAAGTGACGATTCTATAGAGTAGTCGCAGTATGGGTTTTGGTGGAGACATGTCGATTGTTTGTATTGGGGTAGGCACATTTATCTGTATCTCTGAATTGATCTCTTCAAATTTCTTAACCCATTACCTCATAGGCTATTTTAGATACAACCTCTTTGAATAAATCTACCGAAAAGGAGCATTAACTAGAGAAAAGAATTTTTTTAGAATGTTGTAGTTTGAAACCATTGTGATAAATAAAGCATTTGCTCCTACAGGAGCAAATGTTCTATTCATCACAATGGTTTCACAAAGTGACTTTTACAGAGTCGTCAAAAGCCGTCAATATGAGGGAAAGAGTTAAAATACAGACATACTGCAAAACAGTATGGCCAAGTAAATCGACCCCTCATCTGAATCCAGTATGTTCGTTTAAACTATCAGGCATTCGCCCCTGTCAAACACAGAATCATAGACCAAAAAGTATGTTTCCGGATGTTCAATCCAGAGTGAATTCAATGTACCCGTATGTACCTCAGCCTCGGTAAAGTGCATCGCCTCATGGCCAAACAGATAGCAGGAACCTTGGTAAGCCACCCATCGGTCAGGACAATTCGTCGTCGACACTATTTCTGTTAAGAAAGAGACATCGTCTGTAGCTGCTTTCTAAATCGATCCGTTATATTATACGGTTTAACCCCACTAAACCGGACGTTAACATTGGTATGAAAACCGGTCTTTCAAGCAGATGGCAGCTTAATGCAGGTTGAAAGTCATACAGAAAGCTCCTCCAGGAGCTTTCTGCATGACTTTCACCTTGCATTAAACAGCAGCCTGCCTGAAATACCTAAAATGTTCTTCATTTAGAGGGGTTCTACTATATCTGTAACTAGTATCCCTACACCGTTTAGGTCGGTGGTTCACGTGTAATTAGCTGGACGTCGTGATATGACTGAAATACTGTTAAAGCGACGTAAAACCCGATAAAAACCAAACCAAACCTTTTACTCAATGAATAGTCATGTAAGAAATAATGCCACCATCACTATTAATTAGATGATATTTTATAATGGCATATGAACAACAGGGCATGTTTGCCATGGTCGAAACTGTAGAACCTGCTTGATATTATTTCATAAGCAAACTGCAGACCCAGATCAGACGGCTTCCACTTGTACCGACTGATCTGGATCAATTAGGTTTGCAAAGGCGTTAAAATGCGTATACATTGAGTAAAGGGTTAAATGTGATATAGGAAAACAATGATGTGTCATGGAGTCTGAATTAACCATGACGTTAGATGACTGCATTAACCATTAGAGTCTGCATTACTCATGAAACCGGTCATCTGCATGAACCATGGCGCTGGACGTCTGCATTAACCATGACTTTGGACGTCTGCATTAACCATGGTATTAGAGTCTGTATTAACCATGGCGTTGGACGTCTGCATTAACCATGACATTGGACGTCTGCATTAACCTTGACGTTGGACATGTACATTAAACATGACGTTGGATGTATGCATTACCAATGACGTTAGACGTCTGCATTAATTATTACAATGAAGCAAATATTCCAAAATAGGGAATTAATATAATACATAAATACTTAAACTGCTCTGATCTAATATTTCGACCACTAAGGGCCTTTGTCAAAGATTATCATGTCAAAATACACGTCACAAAATGTGACGTGTATTTTGACATGATA
The DNA here is from genome assembly GCA_963576725.1 of Azorinus chamasolen. Classification (NCBI taxonomy): domain Eukaryota; kingdom Metazoa; phylum Mollusca; class Bivalvia; order Cardiida; family Solecurtidae; genus Azorinus; species Azorinus chamasolen. Next base: position 47,304,401 of record OY755252.1, on the reverse strand, counting down.
ATCTTTGACAAAGGCCCTTAGTGGTCGAATTATTAATTATTACAGTCTGCATTAACCATGGCACTGGTCATCTGCATTAACCATGGCGTTGGACGTCTGCATTAACCATAGCGCTGGACATATGCATTAACCATAGTGTTGGGCATCTGCACTGACCATAAGACTAGACATCTGTATTAATCATGAGACGAGCGTCTGCATTAAGCTTGAGACGAGCGTCTGCATTAAGCATGATACTGAACGTCTGCATTAGCCATGGAATTGGACGTATGCATTAACCATGTCGTTGGACGTGCGCTCAAATTCTGATTTGAAGCAATTTTACTTCTGATTTGTTTGAATTTCTAACATAGTGTCTTACAATTTGAAACCTACTAAATTACACGACCTCTCACCCGGATCCATAGTGTTTGCCAGTGACAGTAAGGACGCCCTTAGCAAGATAAATGTTACACGTGCCAGCTGCATTGAAAGATCTGCGTATTTATTTAAAATATTGTTAAAGAAGGTTATCGTAGGTAGAGGAACTAAAATGGCAGTTACCTTTAAGGTGATAATCCCTAATATAAACGCATTTTTTTCAATAATAGCATAAAACTTTGTATTCGTTAAGTTCAATCATTATTATGAAGATTGTCCATTTGAACTTATATGGAAAAGTGATCACATGATACAAAATAATCGAAAAGTGCTCACTTGATACAAACTCAACCGGTTTCATCGATACTTATAATTTTCGTTGTACAACGAAATGTTATCGGCATATATGTCGAACAGTCACGAAACTAAAACGCAACACGAATAAAAACGCTCGTACTAATACATTAGCGAAAAAGTTTTCTCTAGACAATCAGTGAATATTGTTCGGTATTGTGGAAAGACGTTATTTAACTAATTCGCTTCAAAATACTGTCGTCTACAGAATTTGCCTATTTTGTTTATGTATGTTTCTCCCCTTTTCTTCTAGAAACATTATCGCAGTAAGAAACAGTTTGGATCCTGACGAGAATCCGAGTAACCCGGCGTCTCATCTGGATCCAAACTGTTTGTATATTAATTGCAGATGCCATATTGGCAGAGAAAAGGTTAAATAACTACTCGAGAGGCTTTTAAATGTGAGAAGACAAATTACACATTTAAAAAAGGCAATAATAAGAATTTTTAACCATTTCCTCGATGAATATTACTTTAAGAATGTATTGCATGAATGGACTCTGTTTTACACACTAAGAAGTTTTGGGTTTTTTTGTCTGTGACAGAAACTTGGGAATCGTCCATAAGCAAATAATACAGACACTATTCAGACAGTTCTTACAGGAGAGTCTGATCGATCTAGGTCTACTTTGTTTGCAAAGATGCCACACTATCGTCAATATGAGGGTAAGATTCTTACCGGACAATCCGAAAATAATCGAAATAAACAGTATCCCTGGCATGGTTTGTATTGACAATGATAGATCTGGTAAGTGTCAAGTATTACTAACTGATAATTGATAAGGATTTCCCTTAAGCTAAAGATAAATAAACTAATTTCCTATTTAGGTTGTAAATTAAAACATGTAATGTATTCGAGAAAATATCGAACGAGTTTGGTGACTGAAGTATTCATGAACTTGCTTTAGACTCGGCATGTGCACGTCAAAATATCGATGCACTGAAATGAAAAACAGCAATGGACATAATGAATCAGAAAGCAGGTCATTGGGTGTTACTAGTTAAATTCCCAAGGTCCTGTCTAGAAAGACACCAGTTTCTGGCCCATATATGACTTAATTTCGACTGAACTACTTACGATAGTGTTTCACCTGCTTTCAGAATTTTACCATATCTCAGTTTGCCCTGCATATTTACAATGGAGTGTCCCGTCGTTGTTTTATGGTACTATTCATTCGTTATGAACTGGTTTAATGTGTGAGAAGTGTTTGAATACAGGGCAAATCCTGATCAAGAGGTCTACTCTAGCCCCCCCCCCCCCCCGATCTGAGTTGAAACTGTTTACAAGAGCCAGTACACTCGTATACCGTTTCCGAAGGGTTAAGCGAGAGCTGACTGGCATATAAAACAAAAAGGATTCTAAATCGACCCATTATATACAGTAAAAACCGCTAAACCGAACGTTATGAAAATCGGTCTTTCAGGCAAGTGGCAGCTTAACCCATTTGCTCCCACGATCCCATATATTGGATGTAGGCAAACAGTGTAGACTCTGATCAGACGCCACATAATGCGGCGTCTGATCAGAGTCTACTCTGTTCGCTGATAGGATTTTCAATATAAAACAAAACGCAATTTAAAATTTAGGCTATGCACCCCTTAAATAAAAAAAATTGGACTAATCCAATATATAAATATGGAAGAATCCACCAGGAACAAATGGGTTTACCCATTACCTCATAGGCTATTTTTAGATACAACCTCTTTGAATAAATCTACAGAAAAGGAGCACTAACTAGAGAAAAGGATTTTTTTAGAATTTTGTAGATTGAATCAATTGTGATAAATAGAGCATTTGCTCCTATAGGAGCAAATGCTCTATTTATCACAATGATTTCACAAAGTGACTTTTACAGAGTCGCCAAAAGTCGTCAATATGAGGGAATGAGGTTAAAAGTCACACAGAAAGCTCCTCTATAAGCTTTCTACATGACTTTCACCTAGGTGCATCAAGTAACCACCTGCCTACAAATACCTAAAGTGTTCTTTAATAAAAGGGGATCTACCGTATCTGTATCTAGTAAATTTGAGTAGATATGCAAACTGTTTCTAAGAATACTTTGTTACGCACATGACAAAATATATCTTAGAAAGACACCTTAAATATTTTATATTTGATTTGTAAGACAATCCCTACGTGTCTAAGTCATTAGTGTTCCTTAGGCAATCTGAATATTGCACGGTATTGTTGTAAGACATCATTTAACTAATTCGCTGCCAAATATTGTCTTATGCAAAATGTGTCTATATGGATTATTTATCCTGTCACGTGCCTATTTTCCTGACGGATAACAAGGTGACTGATAAACTTTTTGTTATTATGTCAGTAGGTCACATGACCGATGTTAATATGTCAGTTGGTCACATGACCTGTAGCCGAAACTACTTTTTTAAAAAAAAAAGTTTTTTACCGAGACGCTTATTTCGTGAATACACAAATTTACGTCTACCTAGTAGATCTAGATCTAGATCTACTGAATAAAAAAAAACTAACAAAGCGAAATGATTTCAATCGATACCCGTTAAACTCTAAATAATTATTTCACTTCAGTCTCTCAAACTTATATTCTTAGACCTAGTAGATCTAGATCTAGTTGTCTGTCGCGAAATTAGATCTACCGTGTTTAGATAAATCCACATCAAGAATCATAAATCGTCTAGATCCTGTATTCTATAGTCAGTTCTATTTTAACTCTATCGGCGTCTATCTCAACCGAGTCTAGAATTGAAATGTTATTAAGCTAACCTTGACATGTGATTTACGTTTTAACATGAAATGCACCACTCTGTGGTATACAATATGTAGGACAAACTGGACGCTCACTAAAAACTAGATTTCGTGAACATATATATCAATGCCGGAATAATAAAATTAAAAATTTTCTATACCAGCATTTTCGTAAATCGGGTCATTCATTTAAAGATATTACAGTTCAGCCAGTTGAACATCTTGTTTATGATTATAATTCTACAAATAGCATCAAATCTAAAGCCAGATTTATGGCAGAACTCAAATGGATTAAAAATTTACAGACACCTTTCCCTTTAGGCCTAAATGATAATATTTATCAAACCGGAAATATTTCTAAAGACCCTAACATTGATATATTTTCTATTTACTCAATCAGAAAACGAAAAACCAGATCACATGGCTTACGTATAAACGGCAATATCAAACGCAAAGCTCGACTTAAAACGTCTGTTTCAGATTTACACACTATACGTCTACAATCTGGCAGACATACTATGCTCTCTCGTCTATGTTCTTTGTCTATTTCTTCTATAAGAGACATTGACATAGAAGCAGACAAAGTGATCTTACGAACAGATCCTTTATATAATACAGCTTCTTTCATTCAGAACTACACTCGGCATGTTCTTCGACCACACGTTGATTCAGTGTCTGCCCATAAAAGATATTTTTTGAAAATTCCCTTTGTTAATAAAGGTATAGATTTTATCGATCTACAATCAATATTTCGCGATAAAAACGTAATTAATACCATCCCAGCCTATTTCAAAAACTTAGAATCTCCAATTATCTGTTATAAGTACAAAATACCTATTAGGAATACTATTTTTAATTACAATAAGATTGTATCGGACCTTAATATTGTAAATAATACTCCTGTTAGTTGAAATTGTAATTCTTCTAAGTTCTGTTACGCCGAGGCTGGTCATGTTATTACAGGCAATTTTGACATTATCGAAAACAAACGTCTCCGTACTTTACTAACTAAGGGACCTAAATACAGACTACCTTCTTTGATAGATTTCAAAATCTGCCGCAGCAAAATTATAGAATCTTTGTTAGACTTCAGTGTAAAATGGTGTCGCCGAGAACATGCAGACAATAGTGCCCTTAATAAATGGATAAAACAAATTTCAAATATAATGGATACACGTATCGCGTTTTACAAATCTAACATTCACCTTCTTCCGCCTAAACCTAAGACTTCAGTTCGCTTCTTAAAAAATAGTATACAAGAATTTCACTCTAAATACGTGTTTGTCCCAGCTGATAAAGCGTCAAACAATGTAATTATCGTTTGACGACTTTATTATGTGGATGTTTTAGAACAAGAACTAACTAAGACAAAGTCATATATTGGGGTCTCTAAGTCTGAAAACGACATAATATCTGAACATGTTAATAAATGTAAACAGTTCAATGCTGATATATTAATCACACACCATAAACTTCCGACGATGTACTGGATACCTAAACTCCATAAAACGCCATATAAATCACGCTTCATAGCAAATTCTGTCTCGTGCACAACAACTGCACTATCCAAACTAATTACATCGTGTCTAACAGCGGTCAAAGAACATGTCAAGCGTTACTGCGATAAAGCTTATGAGAATTCAGGAATTAACCTTTTTTGGTCTATTAAAAACTCCAATGAGGTTTTAACTAAATTAAAAATCAAGCAACACCAAGCTTACACTATAAGCACTTATGATTTTTCTACACTTTATACCACATTACCACACGATCTAATTAAGATCAAACTTACTAATCTGATAAATAAAACATTTGCCAGAGAAAAGGTATCATTTATTGCCTGTAATTCTAGACATGCGTTCTTTACCAATGATGTTACAAATAAATATACCTCATGGACATGTTTAGATCTTTGTGACGCTATTACGTTTCTGTTAGACAATATATTTGTTCGATTTGGTAATTCTGTTTATCGCCAGGTTATTGGTATTCCAATGGGAACCAATTGTGCTCCTTTAATTGCAGACTTGTTTTTGTTTTGTTATGAACGGGATTTTATGCTTAACCTTAACAGCGATTCACAGGCGGATGTCATCAATGCCTTTAACAATACAGCACGTTATTTAGACGACATTTTTAATATTGATAACCCATACTTTGATTCTATGATAACCTCAATTTACCCTAGGGAGCTCAAGCTTAATAAAGCAAATAGTTCTGACATATCTGCAGCCTTTTTAGATTTAAATTTATCTATAAACAATGGAACAATTTCTTCTGGAATTTATGACAAAAGGGATGATTTTAATTTTAAAATAGTTAACTATCCTCATTTGGATGGGGATGTTCCCCGAGCTACATGTTACGGTGTATACATTTCTCAGCTTATTCGTTTTGCTAGAGCTTGTTCCTCTGTTGATGATTTTAACAATCGTAACCTTATTATCACTGAAAAACTACTAAAACAGGGCTACAGATATGACAAACTTCGTAAAACATTTTCAAAATTTTACCACCGTAATATTCTACTCATCAGCAAATACAATTGTAATTTACGTACTTTTCTAAAGTTAGGTATTTCACATCCGGAGTTTTACGGTGATGTCATTTACAAACTTCGAAAAATTATTGGACATACTTATTTTGATACTTTGCTTGTCAAACGTATAAAACAATTCATTAAAAAGGGATATGACCCCTCTATATTGCAGCACACTACATGCTTGGTGGTCGACCCCTTTACAGTTGGTCATTATGCTTTCCTCTTTACTTGTGCGACGACGGAAAAGGCTTAATACTCTATGAAGATTCCCTCTGAAACCCGTTTACGGAGGGAGGAAATTAGATATTTGTATTTTGCTAGTTCTGTCGTACCTCAAATGACTACTCCACAGCTGCTCTGACCTGAATAGTCATCGAGTACATGCCTATGATGTCAAGTTTATTCTTTTGCAAACAAAACAGTTGTGTATGATTAATATCCACTGGTAATTGTATTTTCTTGCGATTGATCTTTTAAATGTCGCAGTAGAAGTGTTTCAAATTGTTTTCCCGTACTTTTAAATTATGACGTCATTTACATGATGACGTCGCTTGTTTACTTCTAATAACGTTCATTTTCAAATCATTTTCATTTTGGCATACATCGTTACGCATGTTGTGGTGTTGTCTGGAGGGGGAATTTTATTTACATTTTGACTTCGGTGAAAGTGGGATAAGGACGAGGTTGGGTACCCATAAACCAGGTTCAAGTCCCCCAGTAGCCAATTTTTTTATTGCTTTTGGCTGCTGACCGTTCCAAGGCGGCACTCCTGCTTTCACCCTACGGTCAATTTTGTTTTTTAATATGCTTATTGTTTAATGTGTTTCGTCTTGATATGCGTCCTGTTTTGTTTTGTCTTGTGGCTTTATCGTTTCTCGTTAGATGGTGTTTGATGCGGTGTCATTCCGTGTGTGGCTCTCCCTGTTTGACTATTTTTCCATATTCTCTATTCTAGACGAGGTTTAGATCAGCTTGTCTCAAACATCAAGTGACAGGTTCTTTTTCTCACATAACCAACCGGGGCAACGGTTTTGTTTTGAGCATTTTTTCAGTGGAATTCCAGTGACGTAATAACGCCTTTATAGTGACGTCATCAACAGTCTAGAGCCAGTAGAGTCGGGTATACTTTGCGGTGCATTTTGTGGTACATTCGGTACAAAATAAAATAATTTTATATTTTGCTGTCGTGACAAGGATAACTAGAATATTTGGTTCCTAGCTTTGAATGAGAAATGCTATCTGGCTCGGCTTCTGAATATATCAGGTTCGCCTTCGGCTCACCTGATATATTCATCCGCCTTGCCAGATAACATTTCTCATTCAAAGCTAGGAACCAAATATTCTCTATTTATGTTTCCCCCCCCCTTTCTTCCAAAAACAGTAATACAGTAACAAACTGTTTGGAACCTGATGAGAATCTGAATGGCGAATGACTCGTCGTCTCATCTGGATCCAAACACACTAAGAAGTTTTGGAGGTGTTTGTCTGTGACAGAAACCTCGGAATCATAAGCCAAAATACAGACCCTATTTAGACAGTTCTTACAGGAGCTTCAGATCGATCTAGGTCTACTTTGTTTGCAAATATGCAAACTTGTCGTCCATATGAAGGTAAGATTCTTACCGGACAATCCGAAGATAATCGCAATAAACAGTATCCCTGGCATGGTTTGTACTGACAATGATTGGTCTGCAGTCGCAAGTATTACTAACTGATAATTGATAAGAATGGCCTTTAACCTGCAGTAAATAAACTAATTTCCTATTTAGGTTGTAATTTAAAACATGTATTCGAGAAAATATCAAACGAATTTGGGACTGAAGTATTCATGAGCTTGTTTTAGACTCGGCATGTGCACGTCAAAATATCGATGCATTGAAATGAAAATAAAACAAAAAGGATACAACGAATCAGAAAGCATGTCACATGGGTTACTAGTTAAACTCCCACGGTCCTGTCTAGAAAGACACCAGTTTCTGGCCCATATATGACTTAATTTCGACTGAACGACTTACGATAAATTGTTTCAACTGCTTTCAGAATTTTACCATATCTCAGTTTGCCCTTCATTTACATAGTGGAGTGTCCCATCATTGATTTATAATACTGTTCATTAAATACGAACTGGTATAATGTGCGAGAAGGTTTTAATACAGGGCAGATCCTGATCAAGAAGGCTACTCTAGGAACCCTCTGACCTAGGTCTACACTGTGTACAAAGATCAGTACACTTGTATACCGCCGTTCTCAAATGGTTAAGCGAGATCTGACCAGCATTAGGTCTGACTACCATAAGATCTGACTGGCATTAGATCTGGCTACCATTATTTCTGACTAGCATTAGATCTGACTGATGTTAGATCTGGCTAGCATTCGATCTGATCATCATTAGATCTGATTAGTATTAGATATGACTAGTATTAGGTCTGACTAGCATTACAGCTGACTAAAATTAGATCTGACTAGTATTAGATCTGACTAGAATTAGATCTGACTAGCATTAAATCTGACTAGCAAAAATCTGACTAGCATTAAATCTTACTAGCATTAGATCTGACCAGCATCAGATCTGACTAGCATTAGATCTGACTAGTATTAGATATGACTAGTATTAGGTCTGACTAGCATTACAGCTGACTAAAATTAGATCTGACTAGTATTAGATCTGACTAGCATTAGATCTGACTATAGTATTAAATCTGACTAGCACAGATCTGACTAGCATTAAATTTGACTAGGATAGGTCGAGCATTTGTGAACAAAATTGGGTCAATTGTGTTCAAAAGCTTGAATGAATTAGAATTAAGTGAAATTCCAGTGCATTAGAATCCAAGCAGACCTAATTTTACATCACAGCAATATGTAATATATTAACCCTTTACTCCATATATTATAAATTCACCTTTCTATGTCTTTGCAAACAGAGAAGACCCAGATCAGGCGGCTCCTATAGGAGCTGTCTGATCAGGGTGTGCTCTGTTTGCTTATGATTTGATATAGATATGATTCTACAGTCTCTGCATTGGCCAAATATTTCTATATCTATGTGATAATATAATAATTGATATAAAAATATTCATGATGTCATTATTTCTTACATGAATATTCATGGAGTAATGGGTTAACAGTTAAAAGTCTGTAAACCGAACCCATATTAATGTCGATGTCAGTCTTTAAGTTAGGTGGCAGTTTAAAACGATAGACTCTATTTGCAACGCGTTTTAAAATGCCCAATACAGTAAAACCTCTCTAAACCGGAATCCTAGATGAGAAGAATTTGGATACTTTTAGGCAGGTGGCTGCTTAATGCAGGGTGAAAGTCATGCAGAAAGCTCCTCTAGGAGCTTTCTGCATGACCTTCACCCTGCATTAAGCTGCCGCCTGTCCCCAAGACGGATATTTATACGAAATTTAACGTCCGGTTTAGAGAGGTTTTACTGTACCTACATACATGTGTTTATATGCTGAAAAGAAGTACATCGTAAGAAACCAATCGAATAAAAAACAGAAGAAGACAAAACATTCATTTGTTTCATATCGATCGTCAGTCTGATATATAAGTATTAATTTCGGCTGCATTTTATTTAGTTTCATAACTGGTCTACATTAGCCGATCAAAAGTTTGTTGTTAGCAGCTGAAAGTTGAATACAGAACGAAAGTAATACAAATAGGATATATTGCAAGTAGTCAGTTTGTACAAACTTATATTGACCCATTATTCCATGAATATTCATATAAGAAATAATGACGACATCAATATTAATTAGATTAATTGTTTTACATGTAATAGCACATGGACACGTGGATTTCTGACAATAACAGAAAATATGGAATCATATCTATATCATATCACAAGCAAACAGAGCAGGCCCTGATCAGACGGCTCCTATAGGAGCCGTCTGATCTGGGTCTACTATGTTTGCAAAGGCGTAGAAAGGCGTTTTTATGGAGTGAAGGGCTAAATGAGTTATTAAGCGAGCTCTGGCGAATTTAATAACATTTTCCAAGACTCGTTTAATATCAGTTTGTACAAAATGACTACGGGCATAATTTTCTTTTTACCACATAATTCATATCGATCACCTGGGAACAGTTTAAGTGAGTTTGTACATGACACAAGAAGAAAATAAGCAGGAGAGATCCATTAGATATCAAATCACTTCGTTCTATAGATTTATGTAAAACTTGCGACTTCTCCCAACCGTCATACCAGTCTGGGGTCAGTTTTGAAACCAAGGGAATAATCTCAACCATCTTGATTGAGGTTCACTAGATCGGAGACGCAATCCGAATACGGATACATTTGCGAATAACACCGGGGTCTTCTCCCGGGTTTATTCGATTGATTTTCTCGCGATATACTTCTTTTCAGCATATAGGCAAATGATTCATGTAAATTTTAAGCATTGTTAAAAGGCGTTGCAGGTAGAGACTTTCATTTTAAATGTTCTTTTGCCGATCGACTTCATATGTGTTTTACAATCATTATAACAGGGTGGATACAGTGAAGTCTGTTAAAAAAACGACCATTCTAACAAATGTTAGATGCTAAAGGCTGTAACTTAATTCTTATACCGCTGTGAAAATATAATGTCTCCTGAAAGTTGGAGCTGGTACAATTGTGACCACAGTTGAACTTCGATAACTCGAACTTCGAGGGACCATAAAAATTAGTTCGAGATAACAGAAGTTCGAGTTATCCGATTTTTTATCTGAACAATTTCTCGCGCTCACAGCTTAATGCAGGTGTAAAGTAATGCTGAAAGCTCCTATAGGAACTTTCAGCATTACTTTAGATCTGTATTAAGTCTCAACATGTGTATCTAGATATCTGTAGCGATACAGTTTAGAGCCATTCTGTATTTTAAGTTTTGGAAGGGCTAAACATTTTGTTCGAGTTATCCCAAATTTCGTATTATCCGAGTTCGAGTTATCGAAGTTCAGCTAGAGCATCCAATAAATATTCACGCTGCCATTATTTCTTTAATGAATATTCATTAAGTCAACAGTTAACCCTTTCTCTAATATAAAAACGCATTCGCAAACAGAATAGACCCAGATCAGACGGCTCCTATAATAGAAACCTTCTGAGCTCATCTGCTCTGTTTGCTAATGGAATTTGAGAGATCTGTGTCTTTACAATGTACTTTATAAAATGTCTACAATATTCCACCTTCTAAATGTCTTTATAACTATTGTGCCCATGGCTATTCAGTAGATTTTGAAAATTGAAAATAAACATAGAAAAGGGAAAGGGTTGAAGACGATGTTCTGTATACACTGAACAGTATAGCGATACAAAGAGTACATGGATGTTTCGCTGTTACACTATATACAGATATCCCTTATCAGTTACACACGGGGTAACGCCTCTCAGCTAATACGTGATTGTATTTGCCTGACCCCTTTGATGTCTGCTTAACCTCCGATATATTACAAATTGTACTTACTTGTGATTTGTCCAAGCTTTTGCGAAACTTCTGCTAGACGCCGACTTACTAGGCGTCTCATTTAGAACCAAACTGTTTGCAAATGCTGGCAAGGTCGCTCTTAGAAGGCAAAGGGTTAATGGTATTTCAAATGAATCAACTATAAGTAAATAAATACAACAACCTGAAAAAATATTAACCCTGAGTCAAGTGCGACAACGCATGTACACATGCATATGATATTTTTTCAACACTCTCAGACACCAATTGATTGCAACCAATTTGAATCGACACACTGTACAACATATTTTTGGTTTGTTTGACAAATTATCTTTGGTCGAATGTATACGACATGTCTATGTCCTGGCTGCAAATTTATCGTTGGCCGAATATATATTATATTGCGATCTATTTTAAGTGACACTTTATCGTTGGCCAATTATACAAAAATGCGACATGTTTGTTCTGGCTGACAATTTATCGCTGGTCGATTATACATGATTAGGTACACACAACCTTAAGATAACACTTTTACATGAATTTAGATTAGTAGTTGTCATTGTGTACCTAGTCAGTACACAGTTAGGCATTTAAGTCGAACATGTAAGTACGCCCATTTTTTTTAATCGATGTATTACTATAATGATTGCATTTTAAATAAAAGCACAGTGCTCAATAAGTATACATACCTGTAACACTTAACATGTTATAATACTCAGCATATCAATTTACTTCCTAAACGTAAATATCAACTAATCACTAATGGAAATTGAACAACGCTTCATTTATTTCTCGCAGCAATTTGTGACAGAGAGGTATAAAACCATCTCAGGCTTTCAACATAAATGTATAGTGCATACCCGCTGTGTATGCTAATAGCATTTCATCTTAAATCATTTAACCTTGGGCCGTGTCATACAAAATCAAAGCGATAAAAGTAATGTTATCATTCGAATTTGATGGGGCTTTTTATTTTGTATAAAATCTCCATGTATAATCATTATGGCACTTTACTGCATGGCATATAAACACTGGACTTGAGTTCATCCCTTAAGTTCACATCAAGCAATTTTACAAACAGGCTACACTAATTATATTAGCTGTAAAGTCCAATCTATATTGTTCTAATAGCAAACAGAATGGATCACGAGGGAGCTCCCCGATCTAGGTCTACTACGTTTAACACTTTCCCTTATGTAAGCGCATGTTTACGCATCTGAAAACAGAGTAGACCCAGATCAGACGGCTCCTTAGGATAAGGAGTGTAATAGAGATTCTACACCTTCTGTCTGAGGCAAAATGTCCTGTGTTCATATGCCATTATAAAAATAATCTAATTAATATTCATGCCGTCATTATTTCTAACATGAGTATACAACAGAAAAAGGGTTTAGGTTAAAACAAAGCTACAAGACGCAGCTTTATACAGGACGAATGTATTACAGAAAACACCTAACCCTTTCCGTCATAAATATTCATATACGAAATAATGCCATCATTCATAGTTGCATATGCAACGGATAAATGTTAATAATATCATCATGAACAACATGTGTCTTTTGTGGCATGGCAGAAACTGCATAATCAGATCTAGACACCACTTTAAAAGCAAACAGAGCAGACCCTGATCAGACGGCTCATACATGAGCCGTCTGATCAGGGTCTACTCTGTGCGCAAAATAAATAAAGGGCGCACATAATGAGTAAAGGGTTGAGGAGACAGAGTCTACTGTGGAAGGTTGTTAATTTAAAGACGTATATATGAAGTAACGGGTTAAGGAAACACTTATTTATTCATTAGATTTACTTGGTTGCTTGAAAGAGGTCACCTATTACACCCCATTCTTTTGGTTCACAGCTGTGTATGCCATAACATGTCCGTGTTCGACTACGTAGAACATACAGTCTTCACGCTGGTACTGGCTGTTCTACTTAGTATCTACTTCCGGAAAGGGACGCAATACTTTCTTAGAGTTATCGTTCTTGCCCTGAAAGAGCTTCCAGGAGTACCATTGATAATTAGCCTTGTTCTAAAAAATGAGGTGTCCAGTTTTGTGAAAACCACAACTCTAGCCACAGATGTTTCGAAAGCAAAACCAAGGGTTACACTACCAAAAACAGGTGGGTCATGCACATATCAACACCCTTCGTTGTCTGCTTACACCATGATATACAATAAAACCTCGATTATTCGAATTTTCGTTATAAACGAATTTAGACCCTTTTAGGCAGGTGGCTGCTTAATGCATGATGAAAGTCATGCAGGAAGCTCCTAGAGGAGCTTTCTGCATGACTTTCACCATGCATTAAGCTGTCACCTGTCTTAAAGATCGATAATAATACGTAGTTTAGTGTTCGGATAATCGAGGTTTTACTGTATAATTATGTAGCTCAAGTTTTACTTACATCTATTTCATTCAAACGTTTGAGAAAATGTTGACCGAGTTGCAAACATCCTACTGGGCGTCTCATCTGGATCCATTTACTAGCAAGATAATGGTTAGAATATTTTAATACAATTATTTACGACCAACTGACCGGTTCAGACCACAGGTTACGATACTGACCCGATTGTGTAATATACACGCATCAAGAAAAGCATACTGACCTAAGTATATCCAATACGCGCAATCATGGTGGATTCTAATTTTAAAATATAAATTAACTGTTTTCTTCAAACAAGCGAATAGCATCAATTTCTTTCTTTCTTTTACAATTGTTTGTTTTTGTTTTATCGCGAATTTCAACGTCTCTCAACGAATGAAACGACGTCTTTTAAAACTCACGTAAAAAGTGTTGTTATATTCTCAATGCATAAAGGCGTTTGACAGTTGCCTTATTTAAGTATGTCACATCGATAAAGGCATTAATCGGAGTTTCATTTTTGTGTTTCGTGAATATAAAATATAAACTCTTATGTCTGCCTTTAAGGCATTCCTCATGGACAGCTAAGGGAGCGAATGGGGCAGCTGAAGCAGCGAGAGAGTAACCCAGAGAGAGACGGCAATGTATTTGCCTACACGTATACACTGCGTGACGACAACTACAGTCTTCAACAGGAAGCATTCGATCTCTTTGAGGGTAGGGACATGCTATGTATTACTTACCTTTGGACCTCAACCTGAATTTTAATCAGTAAGGATGCCTTGTTCATTGTGATAGGAATACGTAATTCATAAATATATATAATCTATAAGGACACATAATCCATAAAAATCATAGTCCATAATCCATAATGATGCACAATCCACAAGGATGCACAATCCATAGGTATGTGTAATCCATAAAGACACACAATCCATAAGATAAAACATAGATTATCACACGCTTTCTAATATGTGAAGTCATACCGTTGTCCAGAACGTAATAAAGCTCTATGAATGTTTGAAAATGTTGACGCTATTCAATATCCAACGGACTCTTCCACAATGCTCGCAGACTGAGAGAGACTTAACTTTACCACTCTTTAACTATCTAAACCATTCAGGTAAGGACTAATGACATCATAACAATAAAGTAGAGTAGCTTTTTGTAATGGAGCATGAACACAGGAACTTTCGGACATGGCAGAAACTTAAATGTTTTACTACATCACATAGTATACGCAAACATGAGCCGTCTGATATGGGTCTGATATGGGTCTACTCTGATTGCAAATGCGCATAATAGCATATTTACTGAGACTCGATAACTTGATGTTCTTCAGTCATCTTCGGAAGTTCTATATAAATGTGACGATGTTGCGTAGAATTCTATGACATATAAATCAAAGTTAATCAATGATTCCCTTTTCTAAGAGTACAAGTCAGTGTTTTAAATGTTTTATAACAGCGCTATCGTGTGTGTTTCGTATCGCTATAGACCCGTGTGTTTCGTATGTACAATAAATCATCCATTCATAATGACCTGGTCCATTTGTCTATTCATAATGCGCTGTTAATATTGCAGAGAAAGCTGGCCACTCTGTGGATCACGATGCGCTCGTGGACGAGTTCTTCCATGGATTCATGCACGAGAATGCCCTGAATCCGATGATTTTTCCAGCGCTCAGGTAAATGTCAAGTTTCATAAGATTTTTAGTTTGTAATGGCACAATAGTCGTCTATTGTGGTCCCTATATAACCACGGCACAGACGTAACACACTTGACATATATGTATCAGGAGATAAACATGTAATACTTTTGGAAATGTATTTCTGACGTTCGGAAGCGGAGGAAATATTACCCCCTCTTCTATGCTGCTGCTGATGATCTGATTACGAACACGATGATGATACATGTATAATAGATGATGATGACGGCGACGAATTTTAAAACATTATAAATGCCGACGATAATTATGATGGGGGACGTTGTTATTGAGGAAGATGGTTGTGATAGGAATGGTGGTGGTTTTAATGAGCGTCTGCAAAACAATGGCTGTCTGGTTCAACGGTTATCATTAATAAGCATATGTGGCTGTCATCACATATCTGGCGTGCAAAATATTTTCATATAAGGTACAATGGTGGGAAAATCAATACACATGCACCCCCACACATGTTTCTTTGTTGAAGATGAAATATAGCAATAAAACTCCATTTCCAATCATTCCAGTATTTATGAATACTTATTTGTTTTGGTCTATTTGCATGTACGTGCAGTAGAACCTGTCTTAATCGGCGATTCTTTTATTGAACATATTAGGAGTCTTTAAAGCAGATTGTTGCTTAATGCAGGACAAAGGTAAAGCAGAAACTTTCTGCATTAATTTTAACCTGCATTAACCCTTCGCTTGCTGAATTTTAAAATACATTTCTCCTTCTTTACCCATACCCTGTTGTCTAATTACATATATCTTCACTGTGTACAAGTATTTCGCTGTATAATCACTTCTGTGGAGTGCACTGGTTGCACAATCAACTTGTAAATAGTGCAGACCCTGATGAGACAGCTCCTGCAGGAGCTGTCTCATCTGGGTCTTCACTATTTACAGGTAGGTATATTGACGCGAATAGCAAGCGAAGGGTTAAACCACCACCTGTCTTACAGACCCATGATAACACCTCTGTTTGACGACCGCTTAAGACAGATTCAACTGTCAATCAATTTGTTTTCTGTTTCAGAATGATGGAAACGGAAGTGGTCAGTATGACAGCTGCCATGTTGAACGGAAGTAGCGAGGTGGTAGGTTTCCTTACATCCGGTGGAACTGAGAGCAATTTAATGGCGGTCAAAACTTGCAGGGATATGGCATGTCATTCACGCCCAAATATTCGTCGACCGAATATCGTATGTATGCAGAACACTTATTGTTGTTTATATCAGTATGTAAAACTTGATATATATTGATGTTAGTTTTATGTTTGTAGCCTTTTCCTTGTTCAATATTTATGTAGAGTCAGATCTTTTATAATTTCATAAGCAAACAGGGCATACCCTTATCAAACAGCTTCTACATGTATAGGAGCTGATCATGGTCTATACTGTTTGCAAAGGACATATATAATAATGACATCATGGAGATTTATTAGATTAACAATTTACTCCGTGAATACTATTATAAGAATTATGACGCAATTTATCGATCACGAGATATATACTAAATACAAAAATTGGTTCACTTTTCCACCAGGTGGCGCCAATCACCATTCATCCCACCATTGACAAGGCTGCACACTATTTTGGTCTGGAGGTTATACACACCCCTGTTACTGCAAATTTCAAAGCAGATGTAACAGCTATGGAAAAGGTTTGCTTAAGTCATTCACTCATATAGACGCCCTTTGACGCCTCTGTAAAATATTTGTTTGAAACCGCTGTGATAAAAAGAGGATTTGTCCCATAAGAGTACATGCTCTATTTTATCACAATGGTTTCAAGTATAGAGTTATACAATTCTAAAAACTATTCTCAATGATTACAAGTTTTGAATACTATTAACTAACTTTTATTCGTTTTAACCGAAGTTACTGTATGATGTTCTGTATGAGGAAACATGTCGATGATCTGCAAGAAAATCCAAGCCCTGAGAGAGTTTATCTCTTTACGCAATGAAATATTGATTGTATAAATTTTAACTAAAATAATCATTCAATTGCAGTATGGACAATGGATTTATTTACTATGGCAGAAACTGTACAATCTGACATGTATTATTTCTTTAGCAAACAGTGCATGTCGTGTTCAAACGGTTCCTGTCGGAACCGTTTTGATATAGAGAATAATAGGTTAGTGCCGTAGATGGGACGCCTGTATCCGACGAGGGGAGAAAACGTTGAGGCTAGGCTTGCCGAGTCTCAACTGTTTTCTCTCCGAGTCGGATAAAGGCGTCCCATCTACGGCACTAACCTATTATTCGATTTATCCAGTCAATTTAGTTTTATCGTTTTTCATAGACTCATAAAACATAACAATCTTGAAATATTTTGCATTGAAAATGCGGTTTTTCGATCAACGGACCTCCCTTTTCATTTCCATTCTAAAGACATAAATAATGAGCTACCGCAGAGGAAAATAGTTTCGATACTTACATTACAAGACGGGAAAACGTGATTGAATTTGAAAAAATAAGATCATTTGAATCGAGAGTCGATATGTTAATTCAAACAGACATGGTTATTATTCTACCGGAGCCTCTACATGGTCAAATTCGAGTTCCGTCGTCCCGGTTTCTATTTTTAGATAGGGCTAACGTCACTTGTCGATGGAACTGAACAGGCTAGATTTAGGTCTATGACCATCACCGCCCTTGTAAGAGTTTATCAGTTAAATTATCATGAGAGTGATAAATATTTTAATTTTTATTGTTTTATTTAAAAAAAAAAAAAAAAAAAAAAAAAAAAACGCCTCAATATAGTAACTTTATATACATCTTCAATTTCGCTTACAGTATGTCTGGCCCGATAGCGTAGTAGTTACGATGGTCGCTTATCGTGCAGTCAACCCCAGTTCGATTCTCGCTGCTGACGAATTTCTTTTTCTCTTTTTCCTTTTTTTTTTTTTATTGACGTTTTGGGTTTTTACTGCGATACTTAATGATAATTTTTCCATATATAATTACGTGTTTTTTCTTTCAATTTAATACGTTATTTTTGGTAAAACAATTTTGAAGAAAAATTAAAAATAGTTCCTATTGTAAGAAGAAATTCCTACACCTATACAAATAAACCTCTACTGTACATATAAACTTAGGTTTATTATGCTACCCCTTTATTACGTCACTAGCGGCTGTAGTGACGGGATAAATGGGTTCATCCTGTTTGCAAGGAAGCCAATGGTGTTGTCTGTCAGAAAAAGGGTTTAAGTTTGTTGACATCGAGCATGCAACAAGTTCTGAGCACTCATACAAATCACCCTGCTTACTGTTTGTTTACATAATGCATTACTTTACAGGCAATAGATTCCAATACAGTGATGCTTTGCGTGTCGGCACCGCAATACTGTCACGGAGTTGTGGATCCAGTGGAGGAAGTGTCGAACCTGGCACTTCGGAAAGGATTGCCGCTTCATGTAGACGCATGCTTCGGAGGTTTTATGTTACCATGGTAATACTCAAAATCAAAACTTCACTTTGTTCCTACATAATTACTGCTTTAGAATAACGTTTGCTTTCAGATCGTAAAATATGTATACTGTTTTAAGCTGTAACATTTAGTTAACTGTTTCCCTGTTCTGTGTTATTTTTTCCAAATTTCAATACCAACTGAATATTCATGAACAAAATAGTGATGATGGAATATGGAAGGTGGGACAGTGTAGCCATTTTAGAAATTAAAGAAACATAACTACCAAAGCCCATAAACAAACAGAGCAGACCATGATCAGACGGCTCCTACAGTTATTAATACGTTAAATACACCTAATAAGCTTCACTTATTAGTTTCACCCTCAATTAAGATAGATGGTTGAAAGATGATTATCAAAGAAGCCGCCTTTTCAAGGGTTAAGCCAACTGTGTTTATTCATTATGTGGCCGCACTCTAGGTGTTCTATAGTAGTAATGAATGCCGTGTGTCTGTTATATACAGGGTAGAGAAACTTGGTTATCCTGTTCCCAAGTTTGACTATCGCTGTCCTGGAGTCACCTCCATATCGGCAGACATACACAAGTACGGGTTCTGCGTAAAGGTACGTATACACATGGAACTCAGTATGAGGAAGTGCATCTTTATTATATATGCAAACAGTGTAGACACAGGCCAGTAACGTGAAAACGGGATGTCTGGGTGTCCGATTCAGCGTCTGATCGGGTTCTACATAGTTATAGTCCATGCCATAGGGCATTCCGATATGGGACACCCATGGCGTTTTATATGATCAGTAGTTACACAGCTATAGTCCACATCATAAACCATACCGACCACACCAAGAGAATTTGGAAGCACGGTGTTGGTTTAAGAATCTTAGTTTGAGCCCGTGTAGCCTATGAATTATTGATATCCTAGCTTAAGTCTGATTATTGAGGCTACAGATATTCCTAGTTTGAAGTCAAGTATGAACTCTACCAAGGTTCATAGTTTGAGTCCAATTACATGTATTTATTACAGAGATTCCTAGTTTGCCTCTGAGTATGAACTCTGCCACGGATTCTACTTCGGGACTGGATATTGACTCCACCAATATTCTGAGTTTGTGTCTTAGTCCGAGTATGAGATTCCTATTTTTATTATTGCAGGGAGCCAGTGTAATCACGTATAGAAATGCAGATATTCGGAAGTATCAGATTTATGCCTACTCGGAATGGCCCGGAGGTCTGTACGGCTCTCCGAGCATGGCAGGCACGCGACCCGGTAAGCAGTGACCCTACAACACCACTAGTTAAAGCTTTACTTGTAAATATTCACGTAAGAAATAATGATTGCATGACTATTAATGTGCTAAGTTTTTATAATGCAATATTTTTTCGTGTAATTTTCGGCGACATCGTATAGCCTTTAGAGTTTGAATACACACTGTAGCAACGTTAAACGTCGCACCGACACACTTGACGTTATCGAGGCTGATGCTAAATATCGGAACCAACGTCAAATGCGACATTAAGCGTTGGTGCCACATTTAACGTTGCTACACACACCTTTATTTATGGTCCTGGATATTATTTAAAAATAATTAACGTTTACAGTAAAACCTGTCTAAAGCGGTCATTTATTTATTGAACATAGGAGTGTGAAAGAGTATGTGGTTGCTTAATGCAGGGCAAAAGCAATGCAGAAAGCTCCTATAGGAGTTTTCTGTTTTACTTTTATCCTGCATTAAGCTACCACCTGCCTTATAGACCCACAATCAGGCCTCTTTTTGATGGCCGCATAAGACAGGTTCTACTGTAGATGCAACCCATACAATAGACTTACTGTTCACCAAGTAGTGATAAAGTGTAAATTACATGTACCTAGTGTATGACCCATATTGCAGGAGGCAACATTGCTGCAGCATGGGCAGCCATGAACGCCCTGGGAGAGAGCGGATACATGGAGAAGGCGAAGGTTTTGATGGGGGTTACTGAGAAAATGAAAAACAAAATCAAAACTATCCCGGTAAGCCAGATCGAGAGTTTTGCAAATTAGTAGTGTAACACGTTAACCCTTTCCTTCATATATACGTGTGTTCACGCATTTGCAACCAGAGTAGGCCCATATCCTATAGGAGCCGTCTGATCAGGGTCTGCTCTGTTTGCTTTTGAATTTATATAGATACGTTTTTATAGATTTTGTCAAAGCAAAGCATTTCTTTGAATTGTTTACATTATAAAATTCCAGCTAATAGATATTCATGAAGTAATTATTCCTTACATGAATATTGAATAGGGAAAGGGTTGAACACATACGTATATGTATATTGTCAAACCAATCAGTATGTCAAACTGTTTGGATCCTGATGAGATGATAAGTCTTAGTACTAAATGTCTCATCCATTTCCAGATCGGCTTCAGCGGTCATTGCGAGCTGTCTAAAACATTAGTGGTAACGATTTTAAAAATAGCATCACAGCCTAAGGCAATCGGTGACAACTTTAGACGTTATTAACCTCTTGTAGCTTACACATGCATGTAAAACTGCTGCCCAAACTTTAAGCCTTTCCCTCTTGGACATTTATGTAAGAGTTCATGAATATTTATTAGCTGAAGTTTCGTGATGGTTTTTTTAACACAGCATTGTTTAGCCATGGTAGAAATTATTGAATCAAATATATTTAATTTTATAAGTAAACAAGGCAGGCCTTATTCAGACGGCTGGGCTGGATCCTTCTGATCTTCGTCTACTTTGTTTACAAAGGTATAACAAAGTGTATATATGAAGCCAATTGCAGTAGAACGTATTATGGAGGCATTTCTTTATTTAACATTCTAGGAATCTTAAAAAGCAGGTGGTTGGTTAAAACAGAGCAACAGTAGTACAGAAAACTCATATAGAAGCATTAAGCTACCGCCTGCATTACAGTCTCATAATTAGACCTCTGTTTGTTGTCCGTTTATGACAGGTTCTATTATAATCATTCAAACAAACCTTGCAGGCAAATCAGTTTTAGATGAAGTAAAACGGTAAGGATTAGTTAACTGTGGGTGTTTTAAACCGACAAGGACCTTGACGACTAGTTAGAAGTTAAATATAACTTAAATATGCAACTTTGATATTTATTAAACTTTTTGTTCGAGGAACAAGATTACTGATATTTGCAATCAACGTAGACTCTGATCAGTGGAATCATAGAGGAAATCTCTAATCAAAGTCTGCACTGTTTGTCGTTCTAAATCTTTATATATTCAAGCCGCATTTAAAGTGTTACACTTTCAAAGTACTAGTATACAAAGTTATCTCCCTTTTGAATTAGTCGCCTTACATGTAACAGTGCGTTACATGGCATTTACTTATTTTAAGGGATTGGTCATTCTTGGTGAGCCTTGCATGACGGCATTCGCAATAGGACCGAGTAATCCGAATATCAACATCCAGGCTGTTGCGGATACAATGGAACACAAAGGTAAAAAGAGAAAAAACTGATGATCTATTTGTTATACTTATGTATAGGTCAGTTGCAATTAGAAGTGTAAAAGTTAGTGGATGTCCATTTTCAAATAGAATTACTCCATCTTTGTGTATACTTTACATCTAAAAGATTTCCTTAAGATCAATTCCAGAATAACATGTAAAACATCGTGTTTAACCTTCTACTGCACATGCCTTTTAACGACTTCGCAAGCACAGTAGACCCAGAACATTAGGGTCTGCTATGTTTGTTTATAGCATAATAAAATCTATTTCTAAAACATTTCCTTGCTCGCAATGCCGTTATATGGTGTCAGTTAGTCAATAGTCAAACAGTCATTATTTCTTACATAAATATTCATGGAGTACAGGTTTGACAATTAGTGTTTTCTGAAAGCATAGTTTTCGGTTAATATGTTGATATAGGCTGGAAGATGGAACGGAATCAAGCTCCAGATTCTATCCACTGCTCAATTCTTCCCCACCACGCCCCGAAAGTGGACAAATTCCTCGAGGATCTAGAAGAATCCGCGGCATATTGTCAGGTAAGGTAATTTTGTTTTGTCCCGAATATAAATAACATGTACAGTAAAACCTCTCTATAACGGCCTCTAAATTACATCAAGTATTTTGTGTTAAAGGCAGGTGGCTGCTTAGAGCAATGTGAAAGTAAAGCAGAACGCTCCTATATAAAGGAGCGTTCTGTTTTACTTTCACATTGCTTTAATAGCCACCGGCCATAAATACAAACTAATTAACACAATGTAGTGCATAGAGATGTTTACTGTATGTTTAGTGTGAACCATGAAAACGACGAGTGAAGAGAAATAGGAGTTTCGGTTGCTACATTATTTTCTTTCGCAGGGTGCTGTAATCCGATATATCAGCTTTCTATGACATCGCACAAAAGGGAAAGTACCTTATAGCATCCATTTGAAATTTATTCATACGGAGGAAATGTAGTTATATGGATCTAAAAATAGATTCATATCCTTATTCGTTTAGGCATAAGAGGTCCATGATAATGTTCTAGATGTATATTTATGAGGTATGTTGTGACCGGTTACTAATATTTTACCTTTAACCCTTTCACCACCGCAATCGCATAAATGCACCACGATAAATAGTGCAGTCCCAGATCAGACGCCGCCTTTTCAAGACGGCGTCTGATCAGGGGCTTCACTATTTATCTCAATCTCTAGTTCTATATATGTGCTTTATTCCTTTGAAATTTGCATTTATTTATCTCATTTCCTTATTTTACTGAATTATATAACAAACTTGGATTACAGACGACAATTAGAAATTTGGCGCCGAAAGGGTTAACTCTTCTGACGTCTGTAAAATGTGTCGTCTGCTACACTTTTCGTTTGTTTATACACTCTCCCCAATTTTTCTCTTATATTTGGCCACAATCAATTTTGCGATATTCAATGAATGAATGTGACTACCGATACATTATTAGATATAGCATATTGACAGTGGGTTTCTTATTTGGTTTGAAATCAATTTTGTTCTTGGTGTTTCAAAACAGATGATTTTAAATGAACATTTTAACAAACCAAGCTTACTTTTCAAGGAAAACATTTTGTTCCCATATGCTGTAAAAAACAATTGTTATTGTACTTTTTCAAATAAAATACAGTCTACTGACATATTTTGTGACAAATGTAATGTGAATACATGTTGTAAATAATGTCTGTGGTATACACACGTGATTTAAAAACAACGAAATCTGTTTTTGAAACACAATGTCCCCGATATGACGTTTGATTTTGATGTATGACATTTACCTTAATAACTGGTCACCCCTAAAAATGTTCGCCTCCATAAGTTTCACATGCATGCCAAGTTTGAAGGATGTATGTTGAAGACGACATAATTATCACCAATCTATATTTAACCCGTAATTTGACACTTGACCATAATGTATTACATTGACCTTAAAAAGTCACCACTAAAACGTTCGCCTCCATAAGTTGCAAATGCATGCCAAGTTTGAGGGATGTATTTTGAATGGTGACAAATTTATCGCCAATCTAAATTTGACCAGTAATTTCACATTTGACCTTGATGTATGAACTTGATCTTGATATGTCACCCCTTAATATTTTTGCCTCTATAAGTTGCATATGCATGCTAAGTTTGAAGTATGTATGTGCAATAGCTACAAAAGTGTCGCCAACGTTAAAGTTGGGAACAAAACAACCAACAAACCAACAAACAGACAATGAAAGCAAACATGACCCCTCTTTGATGGGGGGGATAATAATGCCACTATTAAGATATTGATACATGTACCCTGTTATTGTTACAATTTTGAATGTCTGTGATGATGATTTTGATTGTCTGAAAATTATTTTGAATGTCGGTGATAGTGATTTTGAATGGCCGTGATAATGATTTTTAAATCATTTGCGATATTTAACATTATGATTACAGCACTTTTGTGATAAATATGTGCTTAGTCATAGTTATTAATGAAACTGAAAAAAACAACCACTTAGTTGATATTTCTGAGAAAATTGTGATCATTTAAATGTTAACAAGGCGCAAACTAACTATGATGATATTATCTGAAATGCTGAAAGAAGAGTTTCTTGACATAATTCGTTATGAGGTACAATTTATTGATCCAAAATAATATATCATTAAACTGTTGTGTATAACCATTATATTTATGTCTCTTCCTCGATTTACGAAATATTCATGTTAGGTTAAGAAAATAGTTCTCAAGCTTTACCTTTGACCTTCCAATGACATTGATTTTATTTACCAAGTCCTTGGTAGAGGATATTGTCTTAGTATGTTGTGCACATTAAGTACAATATACATCACATATGTAGCAAAACTTGATTGAAATGCATAAAAAGTACAAATTTGACATTTGACTTCTCAAATGTGACTTTTGCCCTCTACTTACGACCTTGACATTGACAATATGTACCAAAATCCTTGGTAGAGGATATTGACTTAGTAAGGTGTATGTGCACATTTATTACAAAACATACATCACATACATGGGGAAATGTACTGAAATTGCACAAAAAGTACAAATTTGATCTTTGACTTCTTAAATGTGACATTTGACCTCTACTTGCTACCTTGACATTGGCAGTATGTACCAAATTCCTTGGTAGAGGATATTGTTTTAGTATGTTGATCTTGCAAAGTTATTAGAAATACATCACATGTGTAGAACAAGTGGACTTCAACATTCACAAATTAGTAAAAAATGATGTTTGACTTCTAAAATGTGACGTTTGACCTCTACTTGTGACATTGACCTTGACATACCTATAAAACCCATGGTAAAGGGTACCTCCTTTTTTAAATGAATATCTATACATGTACCAAGTTTCACTTAAATATACCAATGTTAATGTAAGATTGTAGAACGAAAAGGTCTTGAAACAGAGAAAAAAGCTCAAATTTGACCGTTGACCCCTAACCATGACATTGACCTTAAAGGGAATCAATTGAAACTTATATTTTTAACATTGCCTTGATATTAGTCATTTAATTATAAAGTTATATAAAAATCCCTTCATTAGTTAAAAAGATATTAAGAGATCTTTGTGTATGATATTTATTTTATTTCTACGACATAGCCGTTGCCATGGAAACTCGAATTTTAAGGCTTTATAATTGTACCACAATACTGCCACCCTTCTTATTTTGATTGTTAAGCCATATTCTTCATTATCTGAAAGTATCCTGTCATTGTAAACCAGGTAACAAAATTTTGAAAAATGTCCCCTACTATTAAAAAGTAATTACCCCAGTAACACACAGAAAGGATCCGAATGAGACGCCGAGTTACTCGGTTACTCGGCTTCTCATCTGGATCCAACCTGTTTGCAAATGCGCGTCAAGTCACGGATACAAATAACGGTGAAATCGTGAAGAAAACATTACTTATTTTAACCCTTTCGGTGCCAAATTCTAATTGTCGTCTGCAAACCAATTTTGTTAAATCATTCGGTCAAATAAGGAAATGGAATAAATAAATGCAAATTTCAAAGGAATAAAGCACAGATATAGAAATAAAGTTTGAGACAAAATGTGAAGTCTTTCAATGCGGCGTTTGGTCTGGGACTGCACGATTTGTCGTGGTGCATTTTTGCGACATTGGCGGTGAAAGGGTTAGCAAGTGTTTTTCCTTATATTTTTGTACTGACTTCTTGTCGTTTTTCAGGATAACAAGGCCCTTGCCAAGAAAGGTACTGCTGGTGTATACGGTATGATGGCCAACATCCCCGACAAAGGAATTGTAACAGATTTTCTTGTGGAATTCTTCAGTGAAGTGTACACGTGCAAATAGAACACAGTCCATAGTAAAGTGTACACGTGCAAATAGAACACAGTCCATAGTAAAGTGTACACGTGCAAAAAACAACACAGTCCATAGTAAGCAACCAAACTCATGAGCTTGATTTACGAAAGATCGTACGACAGAAATCATCTACGTTCTAACAACTGGAATTTGCGATCGTCGTATGTTTGAACTTACTATAAACTCTGTGGTACACAGTTAAAATAAATAGTCACATGTTTAAGTAGGTTATAATTTTGGCGATGTGAGTATTAACGACGGTCGTAAAATAATGACTTACCCATATGTTTGGTCGTACGATCTTTCGTAAAACTGGGTCCTTCACTGGTTTCAACTGCTTGCGGATTACTAGAATTTGCAATAGCAAGTGATGTGACGAGTAAACATTTGCCACTAGAACAAAAAACTCCGTAACAGGGATGGACTACTGGTTTTTGTTTCGTTAATCCTTCCCTGTTTAATATTCATGCAAGCAATTATGCCATCATGAATATTTATTAGCTGTATTATTATAATAAACTTTTCAAGAAAATCGTTTGATTTGACAAATACATTAGAATCCGATCTAGGCAAAGGCAAACAGAGCAGACCCTGATCAGACGGCTCCTATAAGAGCCGTCTGATCTGGGTCTACGCTGTTTGCATGAAAATGCGTTTATATGAATGAAATGGTTAAGTGAAACAGACAAAATATATTTCCATAATTGCTAGATGCTTTATTTATTTGTTTGTTTGTATTTGGGTTTTACGTGGCTTTAACAGTATTTTCAGTTATATCACGAGGCCCAGCTCATTGCAGATGAAGGAAGAACTACAGTGCTAGATGCACGAAAATGTATTACGTATTTGGAGCTGTGATATTTTATATTTTAACATATGTGAGCGTTTTAGGTACGGGTATATTCAATTCAATTCAATGCAATCAATTTTATTTATAGATATAAGAACAAGATTGTTGAGTTTAGATGTGAGAATGGGGAATAAATAACATTACAACCTTTGTTTTCAATGGTGCAAATACAGTTCTCAAGTGTCAGCGATGTTGGGCGTGTGAGTGTGTTAGATGGGGTGGAGTTCATATTAAGTTTTACACCCTTGCCAGCATCTTCTAAATCTAAATCTACATATCAAATCTGTTTTTACTCCATGTGTATTCCAGTAAAAGATATAATGGTCTCACGAACATTTATTAGCAGATATCTAACCCTTCGCTTGCTATTCACGTCAATATACCTACCTGTAAATAGTGAAGACCCAGATGAGACAGCTCCTGCAGGAGCTGTCTCATCAAGGTCTGCACTATTTACATGTACAAGTTGATTGTGCAACCAGTGCACTCTACAGCAGTGATTGCACAGCGAAATACTTGTACAGAGTGAAGATATATGTACATGTAATTATACAACAGGGCATGGGTAAAGAATGAGAAATGTATTTTAAAATTCAGCAAGAGAAGGGTTAATAATTACAAATGTTCACAGAAACGTTGTCCATGGCAGAAACTGTAGAATCAGGTTATAGTATTTTATCAGCAAACTGAGCAGACCTTGATCAGACGCTCCTGCTCAAGCTCCAATATAATACTGTTTTGTATACAATAATTTAATTAACTCTCTCGATCCTAATGACGCATTTTGACGTAAAAGTCACTTAGAAACCATTGTGATAAATAGAGCAATGGTTTCAAAACTACACTTTTCAAACATTCATCTTTCAAGATGTTTAAGAAAGATAACTGCCGATATTCTTTATCATGACTTTAACAGTGATATTCCTACTGTGCGTGTTATAGTCCCCCTACTTATGTTGGCCCTACAGATGGATACTTGTAGATGAATAGCCGCTTAGGAAAGGTTATATTCCCCTACTTATGTTGGCCCTACAGATGGATACTTGTAGATGAATAGCCGCTTAGGAAAGGTTATATTCCCCTACTTATGTTGGCCCTACAGATGGATACTTGTAGATGAATGGCCGCTTAGGAAAGGTTATATTCCCCTACTTATGTTGGCCCTACAGATGGATACTTGTAGATGAATAGCCGCTTAGGAAAGGTTATATTCCCCTACTTATGTTGGCCCTACAGATGGATACTTATAGATGAATAGCCGCTTAGGAAAGGTTATATTCCCCTACTTATGTTGGCCCTACAGATGGATACTTGTAGATGAATAGCCGCTTAGGAAAGGTTATATTCCCCTACTTATGTTGGCCCTACAGATGGATACTTGTAGATGAATAGCCGCTTAGGAAAGGTTATATTCCCCTACTTATGTTGGCCCTACAGATGGATACTTGTAGATGAATAGCCGCTTAGGAAAGGTTATATTCCCCTACTTATGTTGGCCCTACAGATGGATACTTGTAGATGAATAGCCGCTTAGGAAAGGTTATATTCCCCTACTTATGTTGGCCCTACAGATGGATACTTGTAGATGAATAACCGCTTAGGAAAGGTTATATTCCCCTACTTATGTTGGCCCTACAGATGGATACTTGTAGATGAATAGCCGCTTAGGACAGGTTCTACTGTAGTCCACACCGCGACCGACCCTAGGGGGACACCGTTCTATAAGAATACACGGAAAACAGTATTCCCATTGACAAACCTTTAGTAAAAGTATTGGTTATGCATCTTAATTTTGTTTGGACCATATTACGAACGTGTTTGATAATTTAATAGTTCGCACTAATATTTCACCCGGTCATAAGCTTAAAGTTTAACAGTTCCACTAAGTAGTCTAAGCATAATGGACCCGTTGGCAATATCCATCAAAGATATTTTATGTCACGGGCGTAATTAATTGTTTTGTCACTTCCGATATAAAACTCGCTTTTGAGGAAAAGAAAATGTTGTATTAAATTATAAACGGTATCACAATCCATATCAGAATTGTAGCATTGTACTCCATAAATACGCATGTTAACGTCTTTGCAAACAGAGTAGACCCGGATCAGACGACTCCTTTAAGAGCCGTCTGATCAGAGTCTGCTCTGCTTGCTTATGATATACATGTAGATATGATTCCACAGTGTCTGTCATGGCTAAATACTCGTGTTCATGTGCCAATGTTAAAATTAATCAAATAATAATACTAATTAATAGTCACGAGGTCAGTATTTCTTTCATAAATATTCATGGAGTAAAATAGCATATAGAGCATGCATATAGAATGTATAATTCAAACAAGTTCCCCGCTAACCGCGACCGGACTCGTATTTGCAAACAGCTTGGATCTAGACGAGATGCCGAGTAACTCGGCGTCTTATCAGAATCCATGCTGTTTGACACTTGGTCAACAGTTTCTCAAAATAATGTGTCATGATGCTAGGTCAGTTGATCGAATCGGAAGTATTCAGATTTAAACCAAATCCAGAATTAAGCGGACATTATTTTCCGTGACAGGGTTAGGGCTAATGCATGCTGGCCGGTACAACTGTATATTGGGTTAGGGCTATATGTAATGCATGCTGGCCGGTACAACTATATATTGGGTTAGGGCTAATGCATGCTGGCCGGTACAACTGTATATTGGGTTAGGGCTAATGCATGCTGGCCGGTACAACTGTATATTGGGTTAGGGCTATATGTAATGCATGCTGGCCGGTACAACTGTATATTGGGTTAGGGCTAATGCATGCTGGCCGGTACAACTGTATATTGGGTTAGGGCTAATGCATGCTGGCCGGTACAACTGTATATTGGGTTAGGGCTAATGCATGCTGGCCGGTACAACTGTATATTGGGTTAGGGCTAATGCATGCTGGCCGGTACAACTGTATAATGTCTTGAAGAATATAAAGACGATAAGGAGCCACACTCTTATCAACTCGGCAATCTGTGACAATCTTCGAGCAACCTCGTCATTTGGCCATACAGTTAACCCTCTCTATAACGGCCTCTAAATTACATCAAGTATTTTGTGTTAAAGGCAGGTGGCTGCTTAAAGCAAGGGTGAAAGTAAAGCAGAACGCTCCTACAGGATCGTTCTGTTTTACTTTCACCTTGCTTTAAGCAGCCACCTGCCCTAAATACCAATTAATTAGGACAATTTAGTGTCCGTTATAGAAAGGGTTTACTGTATTAATAATTTAACTCGAATCCCACTGTGAATAAACTAATATCTGTCCAGATTTTGATCTAGTGCACTTTTTACTGGCTCCTACTCGATCATGCTTTTGACATGCTATTCACTACAGAATGATGGTGACGCACGCATACGAGTAACTTTTGACGTAATGTCAAACAGCCTGGTTCCTGATGAGACACCGAGTTATTCGGCGTCTCATCTGGATCCAAACTGTTTTGCAATTACATGTTAAGTCGCGTTAAGCTTGATAAATGTTAATCAGGTATATTGCACTGATTGTTTTTTATATTATGTTTCGAGAACGATGATGTTGAAAGAAAATGTCCAATTTCTAAATCGGTACATATAAATGTGTTGGAGAGAGTTGATGATTACATGTGCAAACAGTCTGGATCCAGATGAGACGCCGAGTAACTCGGCGTACCAAACTGTTTGGTACTGTGATATAATTTTTATTTTTCAAAACAAAATAATAATACAATTTCAAAACCAAAACACAAATAGCAGATGACAAATTTCGCAGACGACAATATTTGTCAGCGAAGATGGTTAAGCAATTAACACTAGAGAGAATTCAGCCTAACAAATTAATACACGTCTTTCAAACTGTACATTAACTTGTTCGCCGCCACATAGTGTCGTCTGCAAATTATTATCTTCCGCTTCAATTTCAGTTATCTAATGTCCGTTCCTTCACTTTCAAAAGGCATAATCATATCAACAAACCGTTTGGTCGCCGAGTAACTCGGTATCTCAGCTAGATCCAGACTGTTTACATCCGTATTAACAGATTCGCCGTTGACAGAGAAAGGGTTAAGAAGGTATTTGTATACAAAAGCAATGAAAGCATACACTATAAGAAATAGTATCGCTAAGAAAAGCAATAAAAGCATACAATATGAAATATTATCGCCTCTATCCCTATGTCGTTAAATGCTTTGACAATTAAGTCGTCTGTCCTGGAGAGAGAAATGTGATAACAATCTGCATATCAACCTATACAGTGCTCCCTCTCTACAACGACACCCTTTGGGATACGAAGACTGTATGTGTTGTTCAGAGGGAATTGTTATATGGAGGGAAAATCAAACATAATTAGCTTGTTTGCAGATCCCCAGATACGGTGTATTTCGAGAACTAAAACTGTTATGCCTCAATCAAACCCTATGTTGTGACCACTCTTTAGAATCGTCACAAAGTGACGATTCTAAAGAGTGGTCACAACATAGGGTTTGATGGAGGCATAAAGAAAATACGATGGAAAAAGGTTGTTTCTTGATCCTTGTTGTTTCGGAAACAGTTACATGAGTTGTTGTAAGGAGGGAATCGTTATTGAGAGGGCCGTTGTAGGGAGGGAGCACTGTAGCACGCAGTTAGCGACAATGCCATTACCTCTGCAAACAGTTTGGATCCAGATGAAACGTCGAGTATCTTAACATCTCATCAGGATCCACACCGTTTGCCAATCTACTCTCTTTGTTAAAGCGTTGGAGAATAAAGATGTGATTTAAGAATTTGTACAGACGAAAATGTCTGCTCAACCTGACAAGTTTTTGCGCAACAAAGTAATTTAAGATGCACCAGACAGTATTTGCCTTAGTGACGTCGATTGATGTCATCTTAATTTGCGATACTGAATGTATCGTCTGCTGATAAAAGTTTTCTGCTGAATAAATGTGCTATAATCTGAACCTCCCGAATTCTTACCTCCTTCGCCACTACGATTTGTCGACTGCAACAGTTGTTGTCTGCTTTATTTTGATTAGGATCTACTCTGTTTGCTTATGGAGCTACACGTATACAAAAATCTGATTCTACAGGCGTACTGTGAACGCAAACTTCTAGCCTGGGTCTGAGGTTATAAACTGTTGAGTCTGAATTCACCCTTAAATGTCTGATCGGTTAAATTTTGAGCGAGTTCAAAATCTGTTCCAGAATGATTGCAGACTCAAGCATAAGAGAATTTAACCCCGGTGTCTGGAGCACTGTATCTATGTAATAAACTGTGTTGCTAAGCGGTTCGATTGAGTATAGTATACTTCAACTTCATATACATTGTGCACCAAACAGAGTTTCTTTACATCAATAAACGAAAGATTTCGGAATTATCAATTCCAGATGAAAAATAAATTGCTACATTATGAAAGTTGTTTTTATCAGACATTGAACCCCCCCCCCCCCCCCCCCCCCCACACACACACAGACATGCCCGTATAATACAACAAAAACAAAATCGGTACAAGAAATAAGCTAGAAGCTAAAGCAAGAAAAACAAACAAACAAAAAAACATGAAGCAATACTTATTTGAATTATTACACGGTGTTTTTCGTTTACTAGCGCTTCGTTAGTTCTGTAACTTAAACATTTTCCTCATCAGTATTTAATAATAAATGTTGACATCGTGTATATTATTTATCTTAAATTTTATACTAGAATTATGACCTGGATCTAGGGCTGCTCTGCTAGCGTTTATATGGAGTAAAGGGTTTGGCCATTTTATTAATGGTGAGTGGAACAGTCTGTTGAATAATTTGAACAATTCGTCAGTTTAATGGTTATACAAAACGAGGACGGATTTTCATGTTCATCCACATGTACTCTTGCAGCCTTTTGCGATAAATGTTACAATCGGGGTGCATCCGGGCTACTTATCTTATCTGAATTTAACCATTTACCCCATGAATAGTCATGCAAAAAATAATTACATCATGAATCTTGATTAATTGATTTTTTATTATAGCACTATGAATAAAGGCTTGTTTAATCATGAAAAGGAGCTGTTGAATAACAGCTATATAAATTCTTAAGCAAACAAAACAGCTCCTGCAGGAACTGCTAGATCTTGATCTACTCTGTTAGCAAAGACGTAAAATGGCATGTTTATGGAGTAAACGGGGAACCCTTACTCGCATGTCGTGTTTCGGTTAGACAAAAGTGGTAAATATATTTTGAGAATTACAGCAGACGACAATTGTTAGCATGACGAGGAATACGGCCACATAAAATTTAACACTTTCGCTGACTCGTACTGTCGTCTGTAAAACTTGTCGGCTGCACCATTATCGGCTTGGACATTCTTCCTACTTCTTTCAAAATATAATCTAAGTAACAAAAACAGTTTTGATCCTTATGAGAATCCGGGTTACCTGGCGCCTCATATTGACCCAAGCCGTTTGCTGAGGTGTTCACGAGACGCCATTTGCAATGAAAGTGTTAATGTATTTATATCGTGTCAGTAGCCGTCAGCAAATGTTCATCCATTTTCCGCTTGAGTTCCGATTTTTCTCATGTTGGGTTAACTCTTTTCCTGCCATTGGCAAATTCGTGATTATCCTATGTATACAGTTTCTCTACGTCATATCTGGATCTATACTGTTTAACAATTCGACATACTATTTTGAGAGAAAAACAAAAACATGTAAACTTCGGAAATAGTAGGCAACGCTATACTTTACAGATAACACTTGCTAAAACCTTTTCAACACTAACTAGTTTTGGTCGAAAAAATGGTGTCTACGTCAATTCTCAGAGTATTTGTTTTCATTATTTTTCAAAAGCTTTAGCAGACTGTCAACTAATTTTAAAATCTTTAAACATACTTTAGTTTGGAGTCTCATCCGGGCCCAAAATGTGCACGAACATTATATCACAGTCATATAATAATTTTGCAACGCGTTTAAGGGTTGTATGTACGGGGGGGGGGGGTAATGAACTTACTGGAGCGGAAATCTGTACATCTAATTGTTTCTTAAACCTTTCCTGCTTACCACAAGCTGACTAATATTTGCAAACAGCTTGGATCCAGATGAAACGCAGGGTAACTCGGCATCTTATCATGATCCAATCTGTTTGACGCTTGGTGGAAACTTTCTCAAAAATTTGAACGAGTCTGAAGTATAAGTGAAACTTGTTTTTGATCGAAGTTGAAGTAGAACTCATTTTAAAGCAGGCTAGGGGTCCTCGTTTAGGTAATTGTATCAATCGACTGCGCGCAAGGCATTATACCGGTTGGATAGTCACGATGTGAACATAGTACAGTTGAACAACATATTTGGAGATATTTGCTGTCATTTTACTAGTCAGTGTTTACCGTTCTTAGTATTAAGTGTGGACACAAATCTTCCAATAAAACGCCATTTCAGAAACGGTCAACAACGCAATTCGGACTTAACATGATTCCGGATATTGTACTGTGAAAAAAGATATCCGTGTTGGCCATAGGGTTCACCAAGGACGTTTTCCTTATTGAAAAAAAGTACACTCATTGATAGAGTAACAGTTACACTAGTGATTCACATATCAGGAAGAGATTGAAGGGGTTGTTTCCTTATCCAGAGCACGTGAAAAATGTTTTACTTAACTGCCCTTGTTGTGGGTGCAGTAGGCTTTATATTGTACTTTAAAAGACGGAAACAAAAGCCGAGGTAAGTAGTTTACATCAATAATAAATCATTTTCCTGCTGAAATTAATATCAGAAATAATGATGCACATGTACTGACTATTTAAAAAGGCATATACATGTATATATATGTAAATGTCTCTGATATGTGTTAACTAAAGTTTTATTATGGCATATGGCACTGACATAGGGTATTTTGATTTTTGAAGAAAATGAAGATTAAATTTATTTTAATATCATCAAAAAACTGGATAGATCTTGATCAGACGATTCCTTTAGGAACCGTCTTATCCGGATCTACTCTGTTTGCATATGCATAAAATAGTTCACGTGAAGGAAACGGGCAAGTGTATTATGATGCTTTTGTGAACTCGTGAAACCCTTTGTCAATAATTTGAGTCAAGAATAACCCTTTACACCATGCACGTGCATTTATCTCTTTCTCTGCCAAGTTTTGTCGTCTATAAACTTTATCGTCTGCTACATTTTTCTTTTCTTTTTCTTCAATTTTTTTATGAAACAGACACAGTAACAAACAGTTTGGATCCAGATGAGACGCCGAGATACTGTTTGTACAATTAATCAAAGATGCTGAACAGAACCTGAACAGAACCAGATCAACCGTCATATCAGAATTTGTTCTGTTTGCTTATGAAATAACATAGATCTGATTGTATACATGTAGTTTCTGCTGTGGCCAAAAAGCCTTGTTCATGTATTCATATTTGGTTACAAATACCATATAAATGATATGTATAATGACATTAGTTCTGACATAAACATGTATATGAACTAAATGGCTAAACAGCACAAGTCAGACAGCATTAAGCTACCACCTGCCTTAAGGACGAGAATGATATCCTTTTAATGGTCGCTTAAGAGAGGTTCTTCTGTAATTCGATAATTCAAACAGACGACATTTTTTGCAGACGACATTTGCTTCAGTGTGTCAAAGGGTACATCAATACACAGCTTGTGTACATCCTTAAACCATTTAGCTAATGGATATTCATGTAGGAAATAATTATATCATTAATATTAATTAGGTTATATTTCATAATGACATGTTGACACGACAATGTGTGGCTATAGCAGAGACTGAAGAACCATATCTAATAATAAGCAAACAGGGCAAACCCTGATCAGACGGCTCCTACAGGGGCCGTCTGATCTGGGTCTACTCTGTTTATAAAAGCATAAACAGGCATTTATATGAAGGAAAGGGTTAAGAAACAACAGGTAGATTTTGTGAGCGTTTTTCAATCTCCTGCTTGCAAATCTCACTGCCATGGTAAACGGGATAGTGAATGTAAAAGGGCGAATACCTCTGCAGGCACGTCGGGTTTCTTATTCAGAAGTACTGGCCAGTTGTACTCACTTGTCCTGTTTTCAACACCATGCTTAGAACAATGATGGTGCAAATTGTTGTCGAGACAAGAACGTATACCATATGATATGCTATGTATAGAGCATCTTTGCAAGCAGTTATTAATGCAACGATAACATTAATTGTGCTGCTATATTGGAGTCAAACGGTTGCTGCGAGTAGTCTTTAAATCCGAATATCGCCATTCTGTTTGCTTTATATGTCTAGAATATTATTGTCAGTGGTTTTTAAATCAGAATATCGCTGTTGAGTTTGCTTTATCTATCTAGCATGTCACTGCCAGCAGTCTTTAAATCCGAATATTGCCATTGAGTTTGATTTATCTATCTAGAATGTTATGTATCTAGAATATTGTTTGCAGTAGTCTTTAAATCTGATTATTGCCGTTCAGTTTGCTTTATCTATCGCGAATGTTGTTGCCAGCAATCTTTAAATCTGAATATTGCCGTTCAGTTTGCTTTATCTATCGCGAATGTTGTTGCCAGCAATCTTTAAATCTGAATATTGCCGTTCAGTTTGTTTATCTATCTAGAATGTTGTTGCCAGCAATTTTTAAATCTTAACATTGCCGTTCAGTTTGCTTTATGTCTAGAATGTTATTGTCAGTCGTATTTAAATCTTAATATCGTAATATCGCCGTTGAGTTTGCTTTATCTATCTAGTACATGTATATCTATCTAATATTTCACTGCCAGCAGTCTTTAAATCTGAATATTGTCGTTGAGTTTGCTTTATCAATCTAGGATGAACACTCTGATCAGAGGATGCACTGTGTATGGTCAAACAATGATGTCCCATTCAATTTGGAATATTCATCAGTCAAAGTATAAAAAACAAGTCATCTGCTGCCTCTATAAATTATGGTTCTTATGTAATATTGCAGAAATACCAAAATGCCACCGAATAGACTCTGCGTGTCGAGAAACTATATTTATTTAACCCTTTGAATTTTCAAAGTGATTTGTTCTGTCACTATTTAACGGTATATTCTAGTCACTATCAACGGCTTATTTTTACTTGAAAATTGAATGACAAACAATTACAGGAGTTCTCTGATCTGGGTGTTGATTCTGAATAGTGCAATTTGTTCCATGCACAGACATACCACTGAAGTATTCCTCCACGCTATGTTGGAGTGGCGGTATGACTGAAATACTGTGAAAGTAACGCAAATCACCGAAACAAACAAACAAACAAAACAAACAGACAAACATGCAAAAACAACACTCAAATCAAATCAAACAATCAACAAACAAGCAGTTGTATTACAAAACTCTTACAATAGGAAATCCGGAGGTACTATACCATACCGTTTTTCATTACGGTGTACTTCACTGCGCTGTTTATTGAATGTAGACTATAAACGACTATGTACGTTTAATGTTGAATTAAAGATATGTATGTACATGTATATGTCGCCTCACAAGCGACATAGATGACCTTAGCAGTAAATGTGGCGTTACATGTAAATAAATAAACAAACACACTTCAACAGAAACAAAGGTTCTTTATTTCACAATTAATTATAAATAATTACGGCATTTGATATACTACGACCTTTGACCTTAATCTTAACCCTTCGCTTGCTGTTCACGTCAATATACCTACCTGTAAATAGTGAATACCCAGATGAGACAGCTCCTGCAGGAGCTGTCTCATCAGGGTCTGCACTATTTACAAGTTGATTGTGCAACCAGTGCACTCCACAGCAGTGATTGCACAGCGAAATACGTGTACACAGTGAAGATATATGTAATTATACAACAGGGCATGGGTAAAGAAGGAGAAATGTATTTTAAAATTCAGCAAGAGAATGGTTAACACGGTTACTATGCGAGGTTAGTTTATCATTATACATGCATATCTTGCTATAGACCTACATTTTGCTTATTGCGATGCAGCAGAAGATATTTCCAGACTTCATTGCTAATGATTATACCAGGAGACATAGTCTTTAACACTTTACCTAACAACGACGAGTCGTCAATGACAACCTTTGCAAGAGGTTTGGATGCAGACGAGATGCCGAGTAAATCGGTGTCTTATCAGGATCCAAACTGTTTGGCATTTTAACCCTTATCCTGATCTGTTTATTCCAAATTTCAATACCTACTAAATATTCATAGACAAATAGTTATAATTAAATATGGAAGGTGGAACACTGTAGCCATTTTAGAGAGTAAAGAAACGGATCTATCAAAGTATATTAGCAAACAAAGCAGACCCTGATCAGACGGTTCCTGCAGATTCGTGAAAATGCGCTTACAAAAGCTTAAAGAATCTAAGGTAACACCTATATGAAACCTTTATCAGACGATTATCCTAGCAGGCGAAATGCATTTGGCGGCCAAATGGTAGACCTTCCGAACATGTATACCTTTCGCATGCAAACAAGTATCGTATGCTAAGGTTCTCGAAAGAATAATGTGTTATTTTTCGATATCCTTTCAAAACTTAAAATGGTAAACAGTTAAGGATCTGGCTAGACACAGGATTATCGACTTCTCATATGGTTCCCAACTGTTTGACACTTTACCTGATTGAGACAACTTTTCACTCCTTTGCAAACAGAGCGTACCCAGATCAAACTTCTTCTGTAGAAACCGTTTTATAACGATCTGCTCTGTTTGCTTATGGAATTATATAGAAGATCTTTTTTTGCAGTCTCTGACATTATCAAAATATGACGTATTCATATACAGTAAACCCCCTCTAATGCGACCACTTACTAAATAAACACGAGTGTCTTTATAAGCAGGTGGTTGCTTAATGCAGGACAAAAGCAATGCAGAAAGCTCCTTTTGTCCTGCATAAAGCTACGACCTGCATATAGCACCTATAATTATACCTCTGTTAGGTGGTCGTATTAGCGGGGTTTTACTGTACCATTATCAAACATAGCAGATGCTTGTTCATAATATCATTATTCCTTACATTACTGTTAACCAGATAAATGATTTAACACTCGTATGGCGTTAACCCTCTAGTCCATCTCAATACGCCCCTCAATGCCTTTTCAAAACAGGTAGACCCAGATCTGATGAGGGTCTGCTCGGTTTGCTTATGATATAATATTGATAATTATGGTTCTACAGTTCATTCCATGTCCAACATGCATGTGTCTATGTGCTATTATAACAATAAATGTAATTAGTATGCATGATGTAAACATTTCTAATTAGTATGCATGATGTAAACATTTCTAATTAGTATGCATGATGTAAACATTTCTTCCGTGAATATTCATTGAGTAAAAGGTTAAATTGTCTAAGACGTCATTCTCTACCGAGGATCATTTGCCCAGCAAGGTAAAGATGAACTTGGTGTCTTGCCAGCCTACCGGTTGCAGCTGCTGCATGTTTATATGCCCTTCTCCACTCACGATGCATAAAACTAAAAAACAAGATCCTCGTGTATAGCTTATATTTACCTGTATGTTTGTTTCATACGTAAATACAAAAAACTTTAATGTTTCACAGTAAACCCCATCTAAAACAGTCATTGAAAACAATGTCGAATGAAAAATATTGATGTCTGATCGAATTTGGATTCGATGCAATTTCGACCACCTCCGATTCGATCAAGCTTATACGAAACTACTGTTCGGGTTTCAAACAGCTTTGGTCCTTGTGCGTATCCGTAATACTCGGCGTCACACCTGAATCCAAGCTGTTTGCGAATGTGGGTCAGAGTCCAAGGTTATAAACTTTTGAGTCTAAGATCATTTTCAAGTATCTGATTGGTCAGATTCTGAGCAAGCTCAGAATCTGACCAATCAGATGCTTGAAAATGATCTCAGACACAAGCAAAACGTTTGGGGCCAGGTCGCGGATGACTGTATAAGGGTTAAAACACTTTTTTCTGCTCATATGATATGGTGCAAATTTATCGTAACAACAAGACTTCAGAATCGGAATATATTTGATTGAACCCATACATGCAGTACTACTAATAAAAGCATGGTTGGAAAGAATTGTCTGTATCAGAAAATCGCTACGGAAGCCATTCACCGGAGTTTGTCGTAAATATCACCATTTATGTACCTGAGGTACTCATTTCGATGGGTTATATGTTCTTTCGCCTTTATTTACTTTCGTCTGACCCACATCGGCCATTGTTGTTGACACCAATTTAATATTTATGCATATAATTATACAGCTTAATAGTGTCACTCGGAGCTAGACCGAACATGTCCGCTGATTTCCACAAACGCAGACGAAGTTTTTCATCTCTTACAAAATGTTAGCAAGGATTTAGCAGTACTAGATATCATCAGTACAGTAACATCTCTCTATAACGGCCACTAAATTATTAGTTTGTGTTAAATGCAGGTGGCTGCTTAAAGCAAGGTGAAAGTAAAACAGAACGCTCCTATAGTAGCGTTCTATTTTACTTTCACTTTGCCTTAAGCAGCCACTTGCCCCAAATGCCAACTAATTAACACAATTTAGTGGCCGTTATAGAGAGGTTTTACTGTATTTAGCGGAATAAATATTTATAGTGTGCTAGTGTGAAAACATGATATGAATATTGTGTTGATTGATATATACGAAACATGGACAAAAATAAGTTTAACACATGAAGATAATTATTCAGAAAATCTGTATCATTTTGTTGTTTTGAGCAGCCACCTAATGCCCAGTTATTAAGTGACCATTATTGTTTTAGCAAACAGGCATGCTGACTGCATTATCATTTGCTCATGTTGACGACTCCTTTATTTTGGAAATGGGGGTTAAACAGTAAATTTTCTAAAACGACAACTAAAAAAGAGTTCTGTATCTCGACCTTGAATAATGCAGATGGTAGCTTAATGCTGGACGAAAGCTTTACAGAAAGCTCCTACAGGAGATTTCTGCATTGCTTTCTCCCTACATTAAGCAATCACCGGCTTTTAAAAACCTTTATATTAATAAGGCAGCCGCTTCAGAGGGATTTTACGGTATTTTGCTTTTAATATACAAGACAGAATTTAAGTTTAAACAGTTTAGATCCAGTTTACTGGTCAGCAGAGAATATTTATATTATAACACATTTGCCTATAGCGTGTTACAAATTAACACAGTATGCGTGTCTGTGTGTGATGATACAAATTAGCACAGTATGCGTGCATGTGTGTGATAATACAAATTATCACAATATGCGTGTATGTGTGTGATAATACAAATTAGTACAGTATGCGTGTTTGTGTGTGATAATACAAATTAGCACAGTATACGTGTATGTGTGTGATAATACAAATTAGCTCAGTATGCGTGTCTGTGTGTGATAAATTAACACAGTATGCGTGTATGTGTGTGATAATACAAATTAACACAGTATGCGTGTATGTGTGTGATAATACAAATCAGCACAGTATGCGTGTCTGTGTGTGATGATACAAATTAACACAGTATGCGTGTATGTGTGTGATAATTTAACATGCTATTGAGTGAACCAGTGATGTTATTTCCATACAGTTTGGATCAAGATTACAGTAACTCCGCGTCTAATAAAGGTACAAGGTGACTGACAATCGTCTCTTCGCAAATAATGGGAGAATTCATACTTTGAATTTTTAGACAGGCGACATGTTGTTGCTAAATAAGTAAAACAGTAGCAGACATTCATTTATTGAACGGACGAGTTTTAAAAAGTAAGTTGTTGCTTAATCCATTCCCTCATATTGACGACTTTTGACGACTCTGTAAAAGAAACTCTGTGAAACCATTGTGATAAATAGAGCATTTGCTCCTATAGGAGCAAATGCCCTATTTATCACAATGGTTTCAAATAACGAAATTCTGAAAAAAAATCCTTTTCTCTAGTTAACGCTGCTTTTGGATAGATTTATTCAAAGAGGTTGTATCTAAACTGGGTATGAGGTAATGGGTTAATGCAGGGCAAAAGTAATTGCCTTACAACCCCATATTTAGACCTCTTTTTGATGGCCGCTTAAGACAGTTTCTATGGTATAGTTAAATATCACAAATTACCCAATTTATCATATATGATATGGGACAATTTGAGCTGGTGACCTTTGCAAAAAATTCCTCTATGCATGGGAGTAGAAATTTGCAGTAGACTATTTCTGTGGGTGTTAATGCCACTGGAACTACTTGCGTGATTTCTTTACCGGTTTACAGTGGCTAAGATATAGTAGTGTGAAAATATACTGTATCCAGAATTAAAAGCAGACTTTCTCCAGAGTGTTTATTCTTTGCCTCATAGATAATACAGGTTTGGTTTGGTTTGGTTTGGTTTGGTTTTAATCGGGTTTTGCGTCGGTCTAATAGTATTTCAGTCATATCACGACGTCCCGCTAATTACAGGTGGGGGAAAACCCAAGAGGTTATTCTGTGTACCGAACAATTTGCATTGTTTCGTGTACAGAAGAACATCCAGGGTGAAACCGTCCGATCAGGGTCTGCTCTGTTTGCTTATGGAGCGGTAAACAGTTGAACCTGTCTTAGATAGCCATCCAAAAGAGGGTCGAGTATGGGTCTGTAAAGCAGGTGGTAGCTGAATGCATGTGAAAAGTAATACAGAAAGCTCCTATAGAAGCTTTCTGCATTACTTTTGCCCTGCATTAAGCTACCACTTTTTTAATACTCTTAAAGATCAATAAATGAATGGCCGCATAAGACAGGTTCTGCTGTTATTCTCTTATCCTGTGTTTATATATATATATTATAAAAGTTCAATTAATAAGTACAGTAGAACCTCTCTAATGCGACCACATAATGACTCGACATGGGTGTCTTTATAAGCAGGTGGTTGCTTAATGAAGGGCAAAAGTAATGCAGAAAGCTCCACTAGGAACGTTCTGCGTTACTTTTGTCATATAAAGCCACCAACTGCATCTACTATCCAGAATTATACCTCTTTTAGGTGGTCGCTTTAGCGGGGTTTTACTGTATTCATAATTATCATTACTTCATTAATATGCATGATACAGAGGATTGAATGTCTAAGTTTGGACCAGACACATTCAAATGTATGTACAAGAGTATTTACGTTGCATGCTGATCTCATTTCGGTTCAAGGTCATTATGTCAAAGATCAGGTCCACGGTGACCTGAAACATTTATATGTAGTAGTTTGGGAATAGGTGTTTTGGAATCTGGTTGAATTGTAACCAACGAACGCTGATGTACGCACATAAGATTTAAAACCTCGCCTGAATTTTAAAATACATTTCTCCTTCTTTACCCATGCCCTGTTGTATAATTACATATATCTTCACTGTGTACACGTATTTCGCTGTGCAATCACTGCTGTGGAGTGCACTGGTTGTACGATCAGCTTGTAAATAGTGTAGACCCAGATGAGACATCTCTTGCAGGAGCTGTCTCATCTGGGTCTTCACTATTTACAGGTAGGTATATTGACGTGAATAGCAAGCGAAGGGTTAAGATCACAAGATCAAGGTCACAGTGGTATCAATCCTGTCCGTAGATAATTGTTTATCTGCCCAAACTCTGATCTGGAGCCAGTTTTTACGTATTTTCGTTTCGTTCTGAGTTTTGAGAAACCAGTGACGCTGAGTCACTCGGTATCTCATCTCGATCCAATGTGTCTGTGTGCACGTGACAGTACGTACAAAGGTTAAGGTCAACGTCAACAATAGCATTATAACTTAGTTATCTAACGTATTGGTTGACTGTCATTAACTATTTCCTTCATATAATCGCATTTTCATGCCTTTTTAGAGTAGACCAAGATCAGACGGTTCTTGTATGATCCGTCTGATCAGTTTCTGCTCTATTTAATTACAAATTTATTAAGATATGTAAGTATTTGCCTAAGCCAACAGATCTTTTATTTTCTTACCTTATACAACTTTAGTTACTGAATATTCATGCATAAACGGCCATTAAGGAAATGGTTAAAGCA
This sequence comes from Azorinus chamasolen, assembly GCA_963576725.1. NCBI lineage: Eukaryota > Metazoa > Mollusca > Bivalvia > Cardiida > Solecurtidae > Azorinus > Azorinus chamasolen. The sequence goes on along the minus strand of OY755252.1, from coordinate 47,259,933 downwards.
TACATGTGCATGTTTTTAAAATCACATATAAAACCTCCTTAAATCGACAACCGAATTACAATACGTCCTTCCTGCGTTTAAACCCCGTTCCCCACTAACCATGACTTTAGTCACTGTTGCAAACAGTTTGGATCCAGATGAGACACCGAGTTACTCAAAAGTTTGATCGATTCGGAGGTAGTCCAAACTGACAGAACCCACTTTGAGTAGATATTTTTATAGCGAGATAATTTCTGATTTACGAAGTAGCTCTACTTCATCTTTATACCGTTACTCCATCAATATTAACCCATTCCCTCGTAGGCTATTTTTAGAGCCAACCTCTTTGAATATATCTACCGAAAAGGAGCATTAACTGGAGAAAAGGATTTTTTTTAGAATTTTGTGATAAATAGAGCATTTGCTCCTAAGGAGCAAATACTCTATTTATCACAATGGTTTTATAAAGTGACTATAAAGTGACTCCACAGTGGAAAGACGTATTTATGGAGGAAAGGGTTAATGAGTTAAACTTCATCTTCTTTACTTATTTAATCAAATAGATTTTTGTTTGGTATGTATATGTTACAGGAAATTTGTGAAATCAGAAATTTCACGAAATGCCTGAAAATTTCAGACATTTCGTGAAATGACTGATTCACTCAGGCATTCCACGAAATGCATGACATTTTCAGGAATTTCACGTAATTCCTAAAAGCCTGTGCCATTTTACACATATATCCTGACTGCAATTTCAGGAAATGTGTGAAATAGCCACCTCTGTTTTTAACATTTTTTCCAGAAATTATGATTATAGATGGTATAATGTAGAACATAGATGCTATTATCATTATGCAGGGTGAAAGACTCACAGTAATTGTTTCCATGGGCGTTTTTTTGTATGATTTTCGCCCTGCGTTAAGATGCAACCTGTCTAAAATGTCTTTATTCGTTTCATATACAAATATTTCAAATAACGAGGCTTTGCTGTAGCTTCGATCAGGATGATATGTTTTTCTGCGTGCTTATTCATTCGGAATCCTCGTATAATTACAGCAAGACGAGCATGTCTATATACAGTAAAACCCCCTCAATGCGACCACTTAATGAACAAGCATGACTGTCTTCATAAGCAGATGGTTGCTTAATGCAGGACGAACGTTATGCAGAAAGCTCCTATAGGAGCTTTCTGCATAACATTCGTCCTGCATTAAGCTACCTCCTGCCTTTGCCACTGTGAATTATGCCCCTTTATGCTGGTCGCATTAGAGGGTTTTTACTGTAATGTATTCGGCGGAAGGGTATGCGAAATGTTTTAGCATTATAAGTAATACGAAGCAGTATATACAGTTTAACCATTTACTCCATGAATATTCATGTAAGAAAGAATGACATCATAATTATATACATATTAATTAGATTTTCATATTGGTACATGGACAACATGACATTTTCGCCATAGTAGAAACTATAGATTCATAAGCTAACAGACCAGACCCTGATCAGACGGCTCTTACAGGGAGTCAGTTAACAGTTAGCCTGCTACGGGCGGATGAGTTAATAACTATGCAAACAGTTTGGATCCTGATGAGATGCCGAGTAACTCGACGTCTAATCAGGATCCAAACTGTTTGACACCCTGATTGCATTTTGGTAGACACAGTGATTATAGTTTGAAATTTGAAAATGTACATGTAGTAGGTGAAAAATTCCGTAAAAATAATTTGCTCAGCAGGCTAAAGGTTAATCGGGGTCTACGTCGTTTGCAAAGGCGTAGAAAGATGTATTTATGGAGTAACGGGTACACACTTACTCTGCTTCCAAAAATACTTATTGTTCAAGTTTGGATCTGGATCAGTCTTGACTAGTTCCAATTCGATAAAGTTGCCCGAGTGTCAAACAGCTTGTCGTCTCATCTGGATCCACACTGTTTGCAAATGCGAGTCGCAGATAAGGGGATAGGGGTTACAAGTACCTTTAACATGATCTGAGATAGATGTATCAACCTTTAAATGTTGAACCTCATATATCCATGCATTTTCACGCTTTTGCAAACAGGGTATACCCAGATCAGATGGCTATTGTAGGCGCCGACTTATCAGGGTCTGCTTTGTTTTCAAATGGAATTACAATAATAAAAAATAATTATTTTAAATTTTCTACCAATACCTAAACATCATGTGTACATATATCATTATAAAATTTCAGCTAATTCATGATGTCGTTATTTCTAACATTATTTCTAACATGAATAGGGTTAAGTGTTGAACCCCAATCTCAAATGAATGTCCTAACACTTCATCACAGCTGAATGGCATTTATAATGATCTTGGCCACTTAATAAATTGGTGACAGCCTTAGTTTTTAATGTGCGACGTAGGTAGATGTGGCTTAGCTGATACAAGTGGGCTCAACTAAGTCCGAACCGTGTTTTTACAGAGTGTCGCCTACTTTCATAATTAATCTTTAACCTGCTAGCCTATTGGGTGGATGAGTGAATACCTATGCAAACAGTTTGGATCCAGATGAGACGCCGAGTAACCCTAGGTATCATCAGGATCCAAACTGTTTGATACTCGGACCGTGCTGTTAATACGAAATGCAAGATAAATCGACAGTGACAACTGAAATCGATGACGTCTCCCACAAACACATTTTACTCAGCAGGCTAAAGGTTACATATTCTTCCTTTTTGTGTTACTCTTCTCATGCTAATAGTAAAATGATATAATTCATTTTTTTGTTCTCGACCAATTTACTGACATTTGCAGACAACTTGGATCTAGGTCAGACGCAGAGAAACTTGGTGTCTTATCAGAGTCAAAGCTACTTGCCATTCTTTCAGTAGTTTCTTAAAAGCTGGGTCGATAACTTTCAGCAAGTTAGAAATTTAGTACACAATTCAGAGGTCCAGGTAAGACGGGTAGATTAAAACATTTTCAGGAAGAACTCGTTTATTTCTCCGCCAAACCCTATGTTGTGATATTTCTTTAGAATCGTCTCTTCGAGACACATCTTAAGAGTGGTCACAACATAGAGCTTAGTGGAGAAATGTTGATTTTAGTATTTGAGTACACACTTGACATTACTTATGCACTATGAGAAGGGTTAAACATATTACACGGTATCACAGTATCAACTAATTCCATTCCATGTAACAGTTTGCAAAAGTGATCATAAGTTCGCTAAACGGTTAGTTAAATAATATGTTGATGTATTGGCTCAACTGGCAAATTGAATTACACGTTAAGAGAAGATCAAAGTCCGTTTGACTCTTACAAGCACGGCTGCTTATCCTAGGTCATGCAAATTAACTATAGACTGTTCTCGACCGAGAAAAAAATCCTCAGACTCGACCACCAAAACAGAGATCATAATTATACTGAGTCGTAGAGGCAGGTGGTGGCTTAATGCAGGGTGAAAGTTAGAAGAGCGTTCTGCATAACTTTTGTCTTGCATTAAGCCCCTAAAGGAGCGTTCTGTATTAATTTCGCCCTGCAATGAGCATCCACCTGCTTTAAAAAACGACAATGTTTGTATATTAAGTATAGTAGTCACCTTATAGAGGGGTTTACTATTCAGGCATACATGGGTTCTACTGAGAGCACAGGTTCTTGGAATAATTGAGTTAAATCTGTGATCTTGACAGAGACTGTAGGATTCCACCTCTCACCCAAACACCTAGGACCTCAGGCTTATTGTGCAATCGGCATGCTATACCGACACATGCAATACAGTAAACCCCTTCTAAACCGGACATTCAAATTAGTATCAAAGCGTTATTTAACCATTTCCTTGTTCTCTGTGTATTCCAAAGTTCAACACATACTGACTATTCATGGGAAAAATAGCTGTAATGAAATAAGGAAGTGGAACATCGTAGCCAGTTTAGAAACTAAAGAAATAGACCCATCAAATTCCATTAGCAAACTGAGCAGACCCAGATCAGACGACTTCTATGGCTTAATGCAGGGTGAAAGTAACTGGAACTTGGATGTGCAGTAGTCACACTGAGTGGCCTACCACGCGTACAGGATTCAATCTAATTGCAACCGGAACTGCTGTAACCTTTAACCCTTCTCTTGCTGAATTTTACATTTCTCCTTCTTTACCCATACCCACTGTTGTATAATTACATATATCGCCAATGTGTACAAGTATTTCGCTGTGCAATCACTGCTGTGGAGTGCACTGGTTGCACAATCAACTTGTAAATAGTACAGACCCTGATGAGACAGCTCCTGCAAGAACTGTCTCATCTGGGTCTTCACTATTTACATGTAGGTATATCGACGTGAATAGCAAGCAAAGGGTTAAGTCGATACTTAGTCTAGGAGTGTAAAACAAAAACCGACAGAGGATTTTACGTGCTGACCAATAGAAGGCTGCCGTACTATATATCCGTCTGAAGTATGATAAAGCTTATCTTTAACCCGTTTAACTAAGGAATGTTCAGTTGTAAAATTAACATAATGAATAGTTATTAGCTGAAATTTTATAATAGTACATTTATGGAGGCTGTTTAACCATGGCAGAAACTGTAGAATCAAAACTATATCATATCAATAGTAGAGTAGACCCTGATCAGACAGCTCCTTCAGGAGCCGTCTGGTCTTGGTCTACTCTGTTTACAAAGGGGTCAAACTGCGTCTCTTTCAGGTAAAGGGTTAAAATGAAGAACCAATGGAATGACTGCCGATTAGCCTGGATCCTGATCTCACACAAATGCGCTTATCACCTGGTTTTGACCTAGACTATTTGCATAAACCAATGATTTTACGATTAGCTCTATAAAAGTTACACACATACAGTAGAACCTGTGTTAAGCGACCATTATACAGTAGAACCTGTGTTAAGCGACCATTCACCCCGTGAACACAGGAGTCATACATACAACTGCTTACTGTCTGCAGGTCAAAAGTAATGCAGAAAACTCCAATAATGAGCTTTCTGCATTACTCTCAAACTGCATTAAGCTAATAATTGTCTTAAATACCCGTGTTTAGTCTTCTTTTTATTGGTCGTTTAACACAGGTTCTGCTGTACATTGTTATAATGCATGCGTCTAATTCCAAAATTGGCTATTTCCGGCTTGTTAACATAGTTCAGTCAAGTTCAAAATGCTGTAGATCAAAATAAACGCACGACTGCCTAAACATGACGTTTGCTTCAGACGATAACACTCCACACTTTCCCTGTTCATTATTCATGTAAGAAATAATGCCATTATGAATATTTATTTTCTGATTTTTATAGTGTTAATAATTAATTTTGCTATTGGCAAAAACTGTAGAATCAGGTCTATATCATGTCGAAAGCAAACAGAGCAGACCCTGATCAGACGGCTCCTATAGGAGCCGTCTGATCTGGGTCTACTCTGTTTTTCAAATGCGTGAAATGCGTTTATATGAAGGAAAGGGTTAATCTATATCATTTTCACATATTAAGATTTATAGTACATGTATTTAAAAGATTATCTCGATCGTAAGCCTGATAATCACTGACATTACTTTATAATAATAATAATTAAAACTTGCTCCTACCATTCTGAGTAAATTAATACACGCATTTTATCAAACACTGTCGCTGAAGAAACTGATTGTATGCCAAACGGCTCTGACCCTGAGCAAAGGGTTCCCCCAAGAGCCCTTTGCGTTAGGTCTACACTGTTTGCAAAGACATTATATACTCGGTTCCCTCACAATAAGGGCTAAATCATTAGCTGCATTCTTATAATCTCGACCTGCAATGCATTTACACTTTGCTCGGGTCCAGATGAAACACCGCGACGTCAATTGTTTTGCAACTTTGTCTGTACTTTCCAAACTAACCTATATTAGATACGCGCAATCGCAACATATTAATCCATTCCCTCATTGGCTATTTTTAGAACCATCGTCTTTGTATAAATCTACCGAAAAGGAATATTTACTAGAGAAAAGATAAAAAAAATTAGCACTGTGTAGTTTTAAAACCATTGTGATAAATAGAGCATTTGCTCCGATGGAGCAAATGCTCTATTTATCACAATTGTTTTCAAAAAGTAATTTTACAGAGGCGTTAAAAGGCGTCAATATGAGGGAATGGGTAAAAAAGGTTTAACAGGCGGTTATTTTAATACCAGAGTTAAAATAACGATATGATTATGGCATGAGATTCGACTCGGAATCCCTCTGTGATAATGGCTAAGCCAATCTACTTCTGATCGGCCTTGTCGGAATTAAACGATGGTGTCCGATTGATGAGATTCAAACTGAAGTATATCTAAAAATAGAACCTAATCGTTACGTTCTTTTCGAGATTAATGTAATATAATGCTTCCGAGGTTTGGATCACCATGGCATTCTCAGGCTTCGGGCTGAAAACAATTCTGAAATTTTTTCTAGGAATTCATTACTTCGCTGCCAATGTAGCATATGCGATTATGTATACACAAAGTTTTGATCCAGATGCGACACCCAGTAACTCAGTGTCTTATCAGGATCCAAACTGTTTAATATTCTGAAAATGTTTTCTTTTTCAAACAAAAATGAAGAAAATTCGAAACCAAAAAAACAACAGCAGACGACAAATTTTGCAGACGACACTATTTGACAGCGAAAGAGTTTAAAAGCAAAGGTTAAACATATTTTAGAATACTCGTGAGTTTTGAATTAGTGTATGTGAACTGAAACCATGATAGCCCACAAACACATGTTTGCTTTTCCGGGATATCGTTTTCTGTATTAAAATGAAATCTCTGTTTAAATTCAATACAAACCCTAACACCGCTATACTAATTGTTTAAGTATTTCCGATTCCATCAAGCTTTTGAGAAACGACTGACCAAGTGTCCTGACAAAAACTACTGACCGAGAGTCAAGCAGTGTCGATGCTGATGAGATGCCGAGTTACTCGGCTTCTCATCTGGATCCAATGTGTTTTCGAATGCATCTAAACGTGGCAGTACGCGCGATAAAGGTTCACTCAAATTCAAATTTCAATGTTTAATGCACGCATCTCCATTTTCATGATTACACGTGCTGTGTCAATAAGAGACTCGTTTCAGATTTACATATAAGACTTTGCACGCTAGCGGTGAGTTTGTGATACACGCATCCACTACAGTGTAGATCTAGATGCGACAACGAGTAGATTGATGTGTCATCAGGATCCGTACTGTTGGATACTATTTTTTAGCATTTGTCAGAGAAATGGAAGAAAACACATGAGGATTATTTCAGTGACATGTTTGTTTCAGTGACATGTTTAACTATTTCGCCGCCAATGCCACATCTGTGATTATCTATGCAAACAATTTGGATCCAGATGAGAAAAAAGCAAATGTACATAACTATAAAAACATCAAGAGACGCACAAAGACAAAACAAACAAACAAGTCACATTTAGACACCATTGTGATAAATAGAGCATTTGCTCTATAGGAGCAAATGCTCCATTTATCACAATGGTTTCAAATTACAAAATTCTAAAAAAAATCCTTTTCTCTAGTTAATGCTCCTTTTCGGTAGATTTGTTCAAAGAGGTTCTATCTAAAAATAGCCTATGAGGTAATGGGTTAATATGACATTCACAAAGAAGACATGAGAATATCATGGTAGAACTTGGCCTCTCATTAGGGTCTCAGTTGTTTGTCATTCAAATATTAGTTTCTCCCAAGCCTGATCAATCGGTAATTGTCAAATTTGAGCAGACATTTTGTAACAGTCCGTGTAATGAGACGTTATTTGCTTGATTAGTTGAGATAAGTTTTACTTGATTAGTTTAGATACGTTTTATTTGTTATTTGCTTGATTAGTTTAGATAAGTTTTACTGTTTTTGCGCGATTAGTTTCGATAAGTTTTACTGTTTTTGCGCGATTAGTTTAGATAGGTTTTACTTTTTATTTGCGCGATTAGTTTAGATAAGTTTTACTGTTTTTGCGCGATCAGTTTAGATAAGTTTTACTGTTTTTGTGCGATTAGTTTAGATAATTTTTTTTTGTTATTTGTGCGATTAGTTTATACAGGTTTTACTTGTTATTTGCACGATCAGGTTATACAGGTTTTACTTGTTATTTGTACGATTAGTTTATACAGGTTTTTACTTGTTATTTGCACGATCAGTTTATACAGGTTTTACTTGTTATTTGCACGATCAGTTTATACAGGTTTTACTTGTTATTTGCACGACCAGTTTATATAAGCTTTCTTGTTATTTCCGCGATTAGTTTAGATAGGTTTTACTGTGCCTCTCTCCATAAACGTCTGATAAGGATCCGCAACGAGGATAGCAACAGTTGTACTGTTTTCTTTCCTGGTTTGTTGTTGTTGTTGTTTTTCCTACGATACAGTCACGTGCGTAGCAGGGATAAAAAATTACATTGCATATACCACAGAACCTGTTTAAAACGACCAATAAATAATCATGGGCGTCTTTTAAATCAGATGGATGCTTATGCAGATTGAAAGTATTCAAAGTAATACAGGAGGCTCCTGTGGGGACTTTCTGCATAACTTTCATCCTGCAGTAAGCTACCTGCTGCCTTCATGATTAAATACTTTGTTTTCAGCGAAGCCGTTGCACAGAGGTGTTCCTGTATAAGCAATGAATAAAACACACCTGTGATGTATAGCTAGTTCATAAGATGTTAGTAGTTCACCAAACACGAACCTGCTTGCTCTAGAGCTCTTAACGTGCTTCCATCATTTACATTATTTAATCACTAGTCCTTCTATATTCATGTTTACGAATGTCTGTAATACATTTTAACTGTTCAGGTTCATCCACATGCAGGTTAGATGTGTAGTATACCAGTGTGTCTTATCTGGATCTAATCTGTGCGGGGTACTTGGGTTAGTGGTTATTAGTGCAGAATATTAGTGGCAGGAAAGATTGGAAATAGATAAATGCGATTTTTTTTATCAATATTCAGCTACTAAAATAGCTCGGCGTCTGCACTCAAGACTTTTTACCGACATTCGAACAATATTCTTTCCTAAATTTCCGACTAAATTTCAGAGATTTTGAAATTAGAGCTAACAACGGTTTAAGCAGAGAGCACGTTTCGCAGAATAATTAGGTATTAGGTATTATCTTGAGCAAGCCACGAACAGAAAACAGAATTATATACAACTCAGTGTGCCTCCAACTCAGAGGACGTACAAGTATACGTTTTCGTAAAGAATCTAACTCTTTAATTTATATTGACTGTACTTAGTATAGTGATAGTTCAAAAATAGATATTGTTCTAGTTTCGAAACTCTGGGAGGGCTTTTTGTACACCCGTTGGATGCTGAAGTCTAAGAGCAGGATGATCTATCATTGTTAAGTGCTAGAGCCCATGCTGTAAGAACGGATTAAATGTGTGTATGGACTGTATGATAAACGATGCATACTCTGACCAGATAGCTCCCCTAAGAGCCATCTGATCTAGGTCTACACTGTTTGAAAATGTCTAATAGCTCATTTTCCGCATTCAAAGGGTTGATACACGCTAGAAAGATATTCTGAGAAATCAAGGTTAAGGATAGTACTATTACACCTGTTGCAGAAATTTCTGAAGGACAAACGAAGGGATACAATATAACAGGCGTTAGGAGTATACTAGTCGTAGTACCGAGTGTTTGTACGGTGTAGACCCAGACACGTTCTATACTGTCTGACAAGCGGTAGTAATATGCCGTAGAAACTGTCTACAGTGGCCATTCATTTATTGAACATAGGAGTCTTAAGAAGCAGGTGGTTGCTTAATGCAGGGCAAAATAGATGCAGAACGCTCCTATAGGAGCTTTCTGCATTACTTTTGACCTGCATTAAGCTACCCCGTGTCTTACAGACTCATAATTAGTCATCATTTTGATGGTCACAGAGACATGTTCTACAGTATAGGGTAACTGAATATTAAGTTTGACGAGTGCAGACCTCGATCAGACGTCGCATTTCTAACTCGACAGCTGGTTTCGGTCTGCGATGTGTTTTGTAAATATACATGCTAGACCTATTTTTGTTTACTCATAGTGCAGTTAGTTTATTTGTGTGGCCACTAGATGGGATTGTGAAGTGCTAGTAGAGACAGTGGATTTTTCATTCATGATACACATCACAAACGGATAACACCGAATAGGAGAATGAGTCTGTTTAAAGGAAGGTGAGTAATGTTTAGCTGTCAGACAATGGCTTTAGGTTGATGTAACAGGAGTATATAGAATGTCTATTTTGTTTAATCTTTCTCTGCAAACTCATATCTGGCCGCTACTCGTTAGAATCGCTTCGGTGGTTGCAGAGCAAAGGTAGTACAGAAATATCCTATAGAAGTTTTCTTATTACTTTCGACCTTCATTAAACTACCACTTGCCTTGTAGACACATACTTAGACATTGTTGAGGGTTGCTTTAGACATATTCTTCTGTATATCAGTATGTATACATCTTTTTACCTACCTCTTTTCAATCAATATCAACAAATGCATGTATTGCATCTAGAAAACATAGATAATCTATAAACAGTGTTGGTCCAGCTCAGATGGTTCCAATGGATCCCTCTGGTCAGGTTCTACAATGTTTGTTTTACCGATGTATTGTCATGCCTACATGTAACACTGACATAAATTAACATGCATTTTCCCCATCACTGATAGTAACGAATGTTTAGACATCGCAAACAGAATAGACAATATCAGACAGTTTATGGACTTATATAGACCTGCTTCCACAGCTTCTGCTTTGGCCAAATATTCCGATGTTAACCCTTTCCTCCATAAGTACGCCTTTCTACGCCTCTGTAAAAGTCACTTCTTGAAATCATTGTAATAAATAGAGCATTTGCTCCTCTAGTAAATGCTCCTTTTCGGTAGATTTATTAAAAGAGATTGAGGTTAAAAAAAACCTATGAGGGAATGGGTTAATATCCAATTATAGAGAACCAGTGGATGAATATTCATTACGTGAGTCGTTCTTGAATAATGTTCATTAACGAAAGGGTTAAAATATATGGAAAACCCGATTTGCTCTCATGCAAGGTTCGCCGACACTGTTTCACAGGTTAAGTGTTATTTTCGTCTAATGTTTCCGTATCTCACCCTCACATGGTACATGTATACAGCAGAACCTGTCTATTGGACCATTCAATTATTGAACAAATCAGTCTTATACATCAGGCGGATGCTTAATACAGGGCAAAAGTAATACAGAAAATCCTTTTGGAGCTTTCTGCATTATTTTCGACCAGCATCAAGCTACCGGCTGTCTTAAAGACCCAGGTTTAGTGCTCGTTTTAGCGTTACGGTCTCATGAGACAGGTTCTACTGTACTGTGGGAATAGGGATATCAGGTTAGGGAGAGTGGGCGGAATTTCGGATAAATGTTCAGTTTATATATCACCTGATCCTTAAGTGCAGTGAAATCTCTCTAAACCGAGCACGCAAACAAGCGTCATTAAGACAACAGCAATGTGAATGCCATACATAAAGATACCAAACCCTAACTTTGCATGACATTCATCCAGCATTATGTCACCTGTGTATTACGATCTCAATTTTGTTTTACTAAAAGTTTCGTTTCGGTATGTTTCAATGTACATGTACATGTATTCTGAAATCAAAGGAGTAACCTATCAGATATCAATCTACCCTGTACTTCTGTTTTATGTCTAGCAATCTGTCGGATCTGTTAATTTCTGTCGTCACGATTACTAGATATTGCCAGAGCAATCGACAAAGTTTAGAATCGTCATTTCTCCACCAAACTCTATGTTTTCTTCACTCTTTAGAATCATCTCACCGAGACGATTCTAAAGAGTGGTCACAGCATAGGATTGACGAAGGAAGAAATAAAGGAGCTACTCTTGAAAACACTTTAATTTGCGCATCTTATCTGGGCCTTTATATTTCTTTTGAATGTGAAATATGATATTGATCTACGCAGTTTGCAATGCCAGAATGTTTTTGTCGGGACACTTCTAACCTGTATAAGAGAGGAGGTATAAAGAGATTCGTATGAGATAGGTGGATAAGATAGGCGTATAAGATAGACATATAAGAGAGTCGTACGAGGTTTCTCCAAAAAGTAATAGGCCAACTTAAATAAATGAAGTTGTCGGTTAGTGAGTGTTATAGAATTAAGCAGGCATCGTATATATGTAAGAGCGGCGGATAAAAGAGACGCATATAAAAGAGGTGTAAAAGAGAGGCACATTAGAGGGGCATATAAGACAGGTGTATTGTTACATCCGCCTTCTTTATTGACAAAAAGGTAGGTTTGGCAGAGAAATAAAGAAAAGAAAGCATTTCTATATACATGTAGCTTAAATCTTTACTTCTCAGATACGCTTTCAATGCCTTTGTAAACACAGTAGATCCAGCTTATACGATTCCAATAGGAGCCGTCTGAACAGGTTATTGTCTGTTTGCTCATGAAATGATATAGATCTGGGTCCATGCTTATAAAACTTTTAGTTGAGTCTGAGTTCGTTCTCAAGTTTTGATTGGTCAGATTTGAGCCTTTGGCTCAAATCTGACCAATCAAAAGCTTGAGAACTCAAATCTGACCAATCAAAAGCTTGAGAACGAACTCAGACTCAACTAAAAAGCTTTATAAGCATGGACCCTGATTCCACGGATTCTGTCATGTTAAAACATCCCCTTGTTCATGATGTCATAATCAAACCTCTCCTAATTAGTATATTAGAAATAACGAATATTTGAACAGAGGTCCAGATAATATACCTAAACTAAAACAGTTTTGAGAATAACTTCTTTATTTCTAAAAAACCCTATTTTGTTACCATGCTTTAGAAGAGATTATCCTAAAGAGTGGTCACAACATAGGGTTTGGTGGGAAAATGACGATTTTAGTATTTGAGTACGCACTTTGTCTGTTGCTCTGTTTGAATTCATTATTTCTAAATGAATATTCATGGAATGAAAGAGTTAAATATGCCTTTTATCTTGGGCTTTGACTTAAATGCATAATATTTCATTTACTATGACGTACCTTGCTTGCATAAACTATTAAACTAATATCGATAACAGCTGTATCAGTATGGAAAACAGCTGTTTAAGTACTGAAACAGGCAATAAATGATCGAAATTAGGCCTCAGAATATTCAAACACTTTCAAAAAACGTTTTAAGTGCTGCCAGTGAAATGATTTAGTGAGTTGTGTTACGCTGTAGCAAGTGCACTTGCGCATTTGCATGAGAAATTTGTTAAACAGAAATATTAACCCATTTGCTCCCAGTGGATTCTTCCATGCTTATATATTGGATTAGTCTGTCTTTTATCTAAGGGATGTTTGGTCTAAATTTTCATTTTTGTTTTGTTTTATTTTGAAATTCCTATCAGCAAACAGTGTAGACTCTGACCAGACTCCACATCATGCGGCGTCTGATCAGAGTCTACACTGTTTGCCTACATCCCATATATGGGCTCGTGGGAGCAAATGGGTTAACTTATTTGTACTGGATATCATACCGATATTAGAATATTGGACCGTTTTTAACCGTTTTTGCATTTGGACGGAAGAGCAGCTGTTTAGAAACAACAATAATTGCTATGAATTAAAACCTCTATAAACCGGAATTCGAGTTGAGAATATTTTAGATACGTTTAGGCAGATGACAGCTTAATGCAAGGAGAAAGTCATGCAGAATGCTCCTAGAGGAGCTTACTACATAACTTTTACACTGCATTAAGCTGCCACCTGTTTCCAATACCGATATTTATACTAGATTTAGAGAGGTTTTACTGTACATTTATTATACTAACTGGTTTAGTAAATTATGTAGATCCTAACCAAAGAAATTCACCAGTAGTCGATATCTTCAAATTACCACCTCTAAAACGATAGTTTGGTCAAATCTGTGCATTTGGAAGGATGTTTACAAATAAACCAAAGCTGGTGTATAGCTTTGACATTAATTAGATTATCCAAAGAGCGACTATCTATACAATTGTGTCGTTCCACGGCGAATCTTATCCTGTAGAAACCCTTATTCCGCCATCCGCGAACTGACTCGTATTTGCAAACAGTTTGAATCCAGATAAGACGCTGAGTTTTTGTCGCCTCATCAAGATCCAAGCTGTTTGCCACTCAATAATGTAATTAGATTAACAAAAGTTTGATGAAAACGGAAGATGTCAGTATATGCACCAGTTGAGCAATGTTTCTTTTTTTCACAGCGAGATAAGGGAAACGTCTTTGCAAACAGTGTAGACCCATACACAGTGGATGACCTTTGACACCACTGTAAGCAAACTACTGCACGAGTGTTAGTGTAGACCCATACACAGTGGATGACCTTTGATACTGTACCACTGTTAGCAAACCACTATACGAGTTTCAGTGTAGACCCATACACAGTGGATTGCCTTTGATACCACTGTTAGCAAACTACTGCACGAGTGTAGACCCATACACAGTGGATGGCCTTTGATACATGTACCACTGTTAGCAAACTACTGCACGAGTGTAGACCCATACACAGTGGATGACCTTTGATACCACTGTTAGCAAACTACTGCACGAGTGTCAGTGTAGACACATACACAGTGGATGACCTTTGATACTGTACCACTGTTAGCAAACTATTGCACGAGTGTCAAACAGTGTAGACCCATACACAGTGGATGACTTTTGATACCACTGTTAGCAAACTACTGCACGAGTGTAGACCCATACACAGTGGATGGCCTTTGATACATGTACCACTGTTAGCAAACTACTGCACGAGTGTAGACCCATACACAGTGGATGACCTTTGATACCACTGTTAGCAAACTATTGCATGAGTGTAGACCCATACACAGTGGATGGCCTTTGATACATGTACCACTGTTAGCAAACTACTGCACGAGTGTAGACCCATACACAGTGGATGACCTTTGATACCACTGTTAGCAAACTACTGCACGAGTGTCAGTGTAGACACATACACAGTGGATGACCTTTGATACTGTACCACTGTTAGCAAACTACTGCACGAGTGTCAAACAGTGTAGATCCATACACAGTGGATGACCTTTGATACCACTGTTAGCAAACTACTGCACGAGTGTCAAACAGTGTAGACCCATACAGTGGATGGCCTTTGATACCACTGTTAGCAAACTATTGCATGAGTGTAGACCCATACACAGTGGATGGCCTTTGATACATGTACCACTGTTAGCAAACTACTGCATGAGTGTAGACCCATACACAGTGGCTGGCCTTTGATACATGTACCACTGTTAGCAAACTACTGCACGAGTGTAGACCCATACACAGTGGATGACCTTTGATACCACTGTTAGCAAACTACTGCACGAGTGTAGACCCATACACAGTGGATGTCCTTTGATACATGTACCACTGTTAGCAAACTACTGCACGAGTGTAGACCCATACACAGTGGATGACCTTTGATACCACTGTTAGCAAACTACTGCACGAGTGTCAGTGTAGACACATACACAGTGGATGACCTTTGATACTGTACCACTGTTAGCAAACTACTGCACGAGTGTCAAACAGTGTAGACCCATACACAGTGGATGACCTTTGATACCACTGTTAGCAAACTACTGCACGAGTGTAGACCCATACACAGTGGATGTCCTTTGATACATGTACCACTGTTAGCAAACCACTGTACGAGTGTCAGTGTAGACCCATACACAGTGGATGACCTTTGATACCACTGTTAGCAAACTACTGCACGAGTGTCAGTGTAGACCCATATACAGTGGATGGCCTTTGACACCACTGTTAGCAAACTACTGTACGAGTGTCAGTGTAGACCCATATACAGTGGATGGCCTTTGATACCACTGTTAGCAAACTACTGCATGAGTGTAGACCCATACACAGTGGATGGCCTTTGATACATGTACCACTGTTAGCAAACTACTGCATGAGTGTAGACCCATACACAGTGGATGGCCTTTGATACATGTACCACTGTTAGCAAACTACTGCACGAGTGTAGACCCATACACAGTGGATGACCTTTGATACCACTGTTAGCAAACTACTGTACGAGTGTCAGTGTAGACCCATATACAGTGGATGGCCTTTGACACCACTGTTAGCAAACTACTGTACGAGTGTCAGTGTAGACCCATATACAGTGGATGGCCTTTGATACCACTGTTAGCAAACTACTGTACGAGTGTCAGTGTAGACTCATATACAGTGGATGGCCTTTGACACCACTGTTAGCAAACTACTGTACGAGTGTCAGTGTAGACCCATACACAGTGGATGGCCTTTGATACCACTGTTAGCAAACTACTGTACGAGTGTCAGTGTAGACCCATATACAGTGGATGGCCTTTGACACCACTGTTAGCAAACTACTGTACGAGTGTCAGTGTAGACCCATACACAGTGGATGACCTTTGATACCACTGTTAGCAAACTACTGTACGAGTGTCAGTGTAGACCCATATACAGTGGATGGCCTTTGACACCACTGTTAGCAAACTACTGTACGAGTGTCAGTGTAGACCCATACACAGTGGATGGCCTTTGACACCACTGTTAGCAAACTACTGTACGAGTGTCAGTGTAGACCCATGCACAGTGGATGACCTTTGATACCACTGTTAGCAAACTACTCCACGAGTGTCAGTGTAGACCCATATACAGTGGATGGCATTTGACACCACTGTTAACAAACTACTGCACGAGTATCAGTGTAGACCTATACACAGTGAATGACCTTTGATACATGTACCACTGTTAGCAAACTACTGCATGAGTGTCAATGTAGACCCATACACAGTGGATGACCTTTGATACCACTGTTAACAAACTACTGCACGAGTGTCATTGTAGACCCATACACAATGGATGGCCTTTGATACCACAATTAGCAAACTACTGCACGAGTGTCAAACAGTGTAGACCCATACACAATGGATGGCCTTTGATACCACAATTAGCAAACTACTGCACGAGTGTCAAACAGTGTAGACCCATACACAGTGGATGGCCTTTGATACATGTACCACTGTTAGCAAACTACTGCATGAGTGTCAGTGTAGACCCATACACAGTGGATGGCCTTTGATACATGTACCACTGTTAGCAAACTACTGCACGAGTGTCAGTGTAGACCCATACACAGTGGATGACCTTTGATACCACTGTTAGCAAACTACTGCACGAGTATCAGTGTAGACACATACACAGTGGTTGGCCTATGATACAACTGTTAGCAAACTACTGCATGAGTGTAAGAGTAGACCCATACACAGTAGATGACCTTTGACACCACTGTTAGCAAACTACTGCGTCACGCACGAGTGTCAAACAGTGTCAAATAGTGTAGACCTTTGACATGGCGGCTGATCGGGATCTACACTGTTTGTAATTGTACCGGTGTTTGTTATGGTACTGCGAAAAATAATTTACCCAAAGTGGTTTCCTATCAAGTTCTGGTTTGCATTTGAAGGGTTTATCGCGTAAATGGTTGTTTTTGTAAGTAGATCTACATGTATAAAGGTTGAATATTAACTGGTAATTGGTTCAGCAAACTACATGAAATGTGCAAAACTGTACGAGATATACAGTAGAACCCATCTAATGCGACCACTTAATGAATAAACAAGGATGTCTTATAAGCAGGTGGTAGCTTAAAGCAGGACAAAAGTAATGCAGAAAGCTCCTCCTGCATCGAGCACCCATAATTATACCTCTTTTAGGTGGTCGCATTAGCGGGGTTTTACTGTACATGTAAAAAGCATACTCATACCGTATAACTCCTCTAATACGATGTATTAAAGTAAAATGCAGGACGAAAGTAATGCAGAAAGCTCCTATGGAAGCTTTCTGCATATTTTTTGTCCTTCATTAAGCTACCATATGCCTTTCAGACCCAGAAAAATACCCCCCCCCCTTTTTGTGGTCGCACAAGTGAGGTTCTTCTGTATATCTAAATCTCTATTTTTCTATCAATGAAACAACTCAATGTTTGAAGTGGCGATTCTATGAAGAAATACGGGGCACTTTTTACTAATAGTTCTCTTCTTTCTTAAAGTTCTGTTGTGTTAACCATGATCCTTTGACTGAGGTCTAGACTGTTTGTCTATATCTAGCTTTATATTTTAATAATATTTTTAATCTAATTATGTATACATGTATTAATCACCAGTAACAAATCACAATAGAAACACTTTGGATATTTTCCCTGACTGATATAGTAAAACCCCTTTAATATGACCAGCAAAAAGGGGCGTAATTCACAGTGGCAAGGGCAGGTGGTAGCTTAATGCAGGACGAAAGTGCTTCATTAAGCAACCACCTGCTTATGAAGACAACCATGTTTGTTCATTAAGTGGTCGCATTAGAGGGGGTGTACTGTACATTGAAACAAACGACGCAATTATTGCTATATGGCCAGTATTACGAGGGGAAATAACATCCAGACACAAACAAATGGTGTACTTTCTGATTGATCGTCCCATGATAGCACGGCGCTTGATCTAGATATGCACATTTTAGTGGCAAAAGCAGGTGGTAGCTTAATGCAGGACGAAAATTATGCAGAAAGCTCCCAGAGGAGCTTTCTGCATAACTTTCGTGCTGCATTAAGCAACCACCTGCTTATGAAGACAGTCATGTTTGTTCATTAAGTGGTCGCATTATCTAGAACGGTTTTACTGTACATTGAAACAAACGACGTAATTATTGCTATATGGCCAGTATTACGAGGGAAAAATAACATCCAGACACAAACAAATTGTGTACTCTCTGATTGATCGTCCCATGATAGCACGGCGCTTGATCTAGATCTGCACATTTTAGCACATGCCTGGAGTAATGTAATTTAGCTGAGGACAGCACATAACTGATCCGAGGGACAGCATATAACTGACCAGAATCTGCGTTATAACGCTGTGACAGATTGGAGTCTGCTTTCACATGACAAACGATAAGGAAAATCATACAATTTATATTTAACAAATTGCTCTATGAATACGCATTTAACACATTTACAAAGAAAGTAGATTCAGATCAGATGACTCCTGTCGGAGCCGTGTGGTCGGAGTCTGCTCTATTTGCTTATAGGATAATAAAATCTGATTGATAGTGGTTTTATAAAAATGCAATTAATTAATATTTATGATGTCATTATCTTTGCATGAATATTCAAGGAGAAAAGGTTAAATGAGACATTCGGATCGGCTATCCTTGTTGACAACATCGTAATCGCCCACCGTCGTAACCGTTAGCCGTCGTAATCGCCCGCCGTCACAATCGTCAACCGTCGTAGTTGCCAACCGTCGTAATCGTCTGCAGTCGTATCTATCCGCCGTCTTTTTCGCTCACCATCTTAATCGTCCGCCGTTTTCCGCCGACGCCCACTCACCGTTTTCCGCCGTCTTAATCATTAGCCATCGTAATAGTACAGATATATAGACTAATAGAATCAAGCATGGGTTTTGTTAAAGCCGGGGGTTTCTATACCCGAGGTTGATCTGTTCCAGTCGGAATCGAGCTTTAGCGAGTTTCGGACAGGAACAGACCAACCGTATAGAAACCCCGGCTTTAATAAAACCCATGCTTGATTATTTTTCTCGCTGAAATACTCCCTAAAACCAAGTAAATTAACGGATTTTGTGAAGTACTACTTTACATCGCGTACTACGACCCACATATATACATGTAATAGCAACAAACTGCAGCATAAAAGCGGGACACCAAATGAATAATGTGTTATGACAACCACAAACGCTACGTTTTGACGTAAAATATTAATGAATGAGTGACTACAAAACAACATCTTCAGCTAATTAAATAGGCTTTTAACATGCAAATATGATAAATAGAAGTTCACATTCGTGCTAATTACTTATATTAATTTTAGTTTATAAGGTTGTTGCCTATTGAAATGTTGGTATAATTCCGTATGAGTTACTTCCCTTTAGACAAGGGGTGTTCCAGATAAGGGTTTCTAGTACTCCTATTTTTAGTAACTCATGTTATCTAGTACGTCTGAGAAGCGAGAAATAGTGGTCTATATTTCAATATTAGTGCTGCTTGCATATCAATGGCATTCATTTTCACCCGCTCCTTTCTTCCAGCAAAAGTTCTGTTGTGACTATAGTTGTTTTAATTTCATTATACACTCATGTCTGTACATATTTACTGCACTTAGTAAATCTGGTTGTTTATGCGACCCAACTTACAGTTGAACTTCGATATCTCGAACTTCATGGGACCCTACAAATTAGTTTGAGATAACAGATGCTCAAGTCATCCGATTTATGATCTGACAAATATCTCAAGTTCACAGCTTAATGCAGGACTAAAGCAATTATTTTAGACCTGCATGAAGCTGTCACATGTGTTTCTAGATATGTGTAGTGATATCTTTTAGAACAATTCTATATTGTAAATGCTGGAAGGACCGAACTTTTAGTTCGAGTTATTCCGAAGTTCGAGTTATCAGAGTTCGAGATATCGAAGTTCAATTGTAGATGAAATACAGTATAACCTGTCCTAAGCGGCCATTCATTTATTGAACATAGGAGTCTTAAAAAGCAGGTGGTTGTTTAATGCAGGGCAAAGGCAATACAGAAAGCTCCTATAAGAGCTTTTCGCAATACTGTTGACCAGCATTAAACTACTACTTGCCTTACAGACCTATAATTTGACCTCTTTGTGATGGTTGCTTAAGACTGGTTTTACTGTAGTCTTATAAGCAGGGGACTGTTTAACCCTTTCCTTCTTATAAACACTTTCCTTCAACACAAAGACCCAGATCAGATGGATCCTATAGGAGCTGTTTTATAAGGATCTACTCTGTTTGCTAATTGAATTTGATAGCTCTGTCTCTTTACTTCTTGAAATGGCTACAATGCTCCACCTTCCATATTTCATTATCAGTATGTTGTCCAAAATTGTCTTGAAATTTGTAATAAACATATGATAGAGGAAGGGTTAACACAATTCAAATACAGTAAAATCTCTCTATAACGGCCACTAAATTGTGTAAATTAGTTGTTATTTAGGGCAGGTGGCTGCTGAAAGCAAGGTGAAAGTAAAACAGAACGCTCATATAGGAGCGTTCTGTTTTACTTTCACCTTGCTATAAGCAACTACCTGCCTTTTAACACAAAATACGTGATGTACTTTAGTGGCCGTTATAGAGAGGTGTTACTGTATCGTACAGAAATCTGTATTACATTTGTCCTTGTAACGATGAGCGTGCTAGTATCTGCTCGCAGTCCCCTTGTTTCCAATTTATATTTCACTGCAAACAAACAGATATTTGTGCTTAGCGCATAGATCAAAGTGCTATGGCATTTGCGAATAATTAGTGGTTTGATTATCATTAATTATACAGAAATATTTTGTGTAATCTCGAAATTGGTATTTAACATGCAAGAAATAATGAAAACATGAATATTTATTAGCTGAATGTTTTTAATGTAAATGTTTGCTTTGACAAAAACTGTAGAATCAGATCTATATCATGTCAAAAGCAAATCGAGCAAACCCTGAGCAGACGGCTCCTACAGGAGCTGTCTGATTTGGGTTTATTCTGTTTGCAAATGCGTGCTAAAAACGTTTATATAAAGAAAAGGGTTAACCCTGCCCTAGACGATATGTAGATACATGTAGTAGCTACAATACATATAACTATAGTTCCAGCGTCGAGGAATTAAGCTTGGTGTCTGATCAGGGTCCAAACTGCTAAACATACACTATACCTCACCGTAAATAAAATAAACCCATACTTCTACCGTAAAATCACGATTATTCGAAAGTTCAGTATAGAATAATGTAGATACTTTCAGGCAGGTGGCTGCTTACTGCAAGGTGAAAGTCAGGCAGAAAACTCCTAGAGGAGCTTTCTGCATGACTTTCACCATGCATTAAGCTGCCACCTGTCTTAACCCATTACCTCATAGGCTATTTTAGATACAACCTCTTTGAATAAATCTACCGAAAAGGAGCATTGACTAGAGAAAAGGATTTCTTTTTAGAATTTTGTAGTTTGAAACAAAGTGACTTTTACAGAGTCGTCAAAAGTCGTCAATATCAGGGAATGGGTTAAAGATCGATAATAATACGTATTTTGTTGTTCGAATAGTCGAGGTTTTACTGTATATATTTTGTACTTGACATACTGAATATTTTATTAGTAAATATTACATGCATAACGTTGTTATGGTTAAATCCTTTGAATGCGGGAACCAATTAACTGAAATTTACAAGCTGTGTATACTCAGATCAGAGATAATTCTGACTAAGGTCTGCACTGTTTGTAATTTTAAACAATCTCTCGAACCATGTCCTACAAAAACAAAGCAATGGACCGTTCTACTTTGAAAATCCAGCATTCAAATGGGTAAAACACAAACGACCTTTCAAAATGCGTCTATTGTTAAAATACGCGATTTTAGTGTCTGTGGTTTATCATGAATTAGATCAAGTTTTGAAACAAACCAGACCTCATGCTCTTTAAATTATATTCATGTTCGACTGTTTTCTTCATACAAGTACGTTAATAGCAACCAGGTCTAACCCTTGATATACTGGATAGTTAAAAATGACTCCTCCTTTTTCTGACGTTTGATTAAACAAGTGGTATCAAAATGTATTACTGAAGAAATTATTTGTATGACAAAAATTACAGACCCTGACCCGCGTCAACACTGTTTGGAAATGTTTTATATATTTGGTTTCCCTACAATAAGGGTTATTGAATACCGCTTAAACCGGTGCTAGGGGGCATGAACAGTGTTGCACTTTCAATTACTGTTCATGAACAGACTCAATAAAACCGAGTCTGCAATTTTCTCTTTTTGTGTTGCAATTTCTGCTCTCAAGGGATCACCTCCCTTCAGAATTAACAACAGCTGGCTCTCCCCTTTTCTGAATAATACATGTATCAAACTTTGCCACTGAATGACATGATTTGTATGGCAAACAGTAAATGGCCTATCTAAATGGTTCCCCAGGAGCACTTTGATCTTTGATCTTCGTCAACATTGTTTGTTAACCTTTATCCTGCTGAGTAAATTATTTTTACATAATTGTTCACCTACAACATTTTCAAAATTCAACCTATAATCAGTTTGTCTACCAAAATGCAACCAGGGTGTCAAACAGTTTGGATCCTGATGAGACGCCGAGTTACTCGGCGTCTCATCTGGATCCAAACTGTTTGCATAGTTATTCACTCATCCGCACATAGCAGGCTAAATGTTAAGGATCTAGATACTTGTTTCCGTGTATAGAGAGTTAATGGTTGTCATGGTTGTTAATGGTTAATGGTTGTCATGACTTCATTGATCCTCATTCCGCTATGTGCGACCTGACTAGCAAACAACTTTGACCCAGATGAGACACAGTGTTACTCGTCGTCGCAAAATATTCCTGGCTATTGGACACTTGGTCAATACTGTACAGCTTTATGCCCCTGTATCATACAGCTTTATGCCCCTGTATCATACAGCTTTATGCCCCTGTATCATACAGCTTTATGCCCCTGTATCATACAGCTTTATGTCCCTGTACATGTATCATACAGCTTCATGTCCCTGTATCATACAGCTTTATGTCCCTGTATCATGCAGCTTTAGCCCCTGTATCATACAGCTTTAGCCCCTGTATCATACAGCTTTATGCCCTTGTATCATACAGATTTATGCCCCTGTATCATACAGCTTTATGCCCCTGTATCATACAGATTTATGCTCTTTTGGCAGATAGCTTAATACTGGTATATAATACAAATTATGCTCCTATATCATAATCTTTAATGTCCTATATTATATCTTTATCCTCCTATATCATATATGTTTATGCTCCTGTGTCATACATAAGAATTACTATGCTAGTAGTTTGGAAGTTCAGCTGTATTTTGGCGAGTTGGAAAAGTTGTTAAATGCGAGCCTTGGCGAGCATTTAACTACTTTTCTGACGAGCCAAAATACAGCTCAACTTCCAAACTACTAGCATAGTAATTCTTTTATCATGCAACACCCAAAAACATGGAGAAAATGAAGAAAAAGAAAGATTGCTAAAACGGTTTCGTCCCCTGAATGAAAATACATGTAAGTGCGATATACGTGACGTCATGTGGGCGTGCAGTGACGTCATCGACTTTTACAACATAAACAAACTTGATTTAATTCTTTTATCTGGACAAATAGTTCAGACAAAGGTGAGCAAATGTGTTAAATTTGATGTTTATGTTTAGTTATGCCCTTTTCGCCCTTCTGTTTTCCTCTTATTGGCTGAACCAAACTTGCATCCCAGTGGGGTCAGTACACATGCACTATACCTCACAAAATACAGCGCCGACGTGGAAAATATTATGCTAGTAGGAAGTGACTTTATTTCGTGACGTTACATGATAAATAGATGATCTTACATGAGTGTTCATTACAGATTGTTTTTATGAAACGAGTTTAAAGCGAGTGTCATATTCATTATAATAAAACGAGTTTCATGAAAACAATTTGTAATGAATACGAATATAAGATTATTTTATCTCATAAGCCTTTAAATGCCATAGAAAATGAAACAGACTATAGCTAATGGCTGTTTCGGCCATTGCTTACAAACAGCATAGTAATACAATGGACGACGCACATGGAGGTCTACGATTGGCTAACTCTGAATTGAGCGCTACGATTGGCTAACGATTGCTAATTTGCACAAAAATTGCACTAGTGCATTTTTTGCGGTTTACGGATTTCTGTTTCGACACTCCCACAAAGCAGATTATGTGATAAAAACTTTTACGCATGCAGCATTTATCTTTATGTTCAGATATCATACAGCTTTATGGCCCGATATTATACAGCTTTATGCTCTTATATAATACAGAGTATGCTCTTATATAATATAGCTTTATGCTCTTATATTATGCATCTTTATGTTCCTATATTATACAGCTTTATGTTCCTATATATAACAGCTTTATGCTCCTACATTTTACAGCTTTATGTTCTTATATAATACAACTTTATGCTCCTATATAATGCTGCTTATTGTTCCGATATAATAAATCTTTATGCTCCTATATAATATAGCTTTATGATTGATATAATAGAGCTTTATGTTCCTATAATATACAACTTTATGCTCCTATATTATATAGCTTTATATTCCTATATAATACAACGGTATGCTCCTATATAATACAGTTTAATGTTCCGATATAATACATCTTTATGGTCCTATGTAATGCAGATTTATGCTCCGATATAATAAAGCTTTATGCTCCTATTTGACACAAATGTATGCTTCTATATCATACATGTTTATGCCCCATATCACACAGCCTTATGCTCCTTTATCATACAGCTTTATGCTTCTATATCATACAGGTTTATGCCCCCATATCATACAGGTTTATGCTCCTGTATCATACAACTCCTATATTATATATCTTCACGCTCCTATATCATTCAATTTTATGTTCGTTTATCATATAGCTTTATGCTCCAATGTCATACAACCTTATGCTCCTACATACATCCTACATATAGATTAGTGCTCCTGTAGCTCACATGTTTATGCAGTGAGACTACATTTGGGTTACATGCTATATGAAATCAAATAAGATGTCCCATGTGTTTGTATTTAGAACAATAAACTTTCTATCTAGATTGTTTTATATTGGATGTATATTTTGCTAATGTCACTGCCGTTCCATCATTATACATTTCGTTTCTTTTTCAGAGTATGTGGCCGGGACTACCCCAAGGACACGGTGATCCTTCACCAGTTTCCACGGGGACCTTACGCACCAAGCATGTCAGCATTCTGTGTCAAACTGGAAACATTTCTCAGAGTAGCCAAAATCCCTTATCAGGTATGTATGAGTACAGTTCTGCTCAATGCTTCAATAAAACACTTCCTCATTTGACCATTTTCAATTGTATATCCCATTGTTAGCAGACACACACCGATGTGCAATAAAACTCTCTCTGTATCAGCCACTCAGAAGTTTAGTTTGTTGTATTAACGACTTAGCCCATACAGACCTGATCAGACAATTCCTGTAGGAGACCTCTAGACAGGGTGAAATAACATATATGTACAAGTGTCTGCCACAGTAAAGAGTCCCTTGTTCATAATGCAATCATACACTTTCAACTAATATTTATGATGTCATTATTTCTGACCTGGGTAAAGGGTGAAGTAATATAGTACAGAGAGTTTTATTTAAGCGACCATATAATGAAAGAAACGATGTCTTTAAAATGAGGTGGCTGCTTAATGCAGGATGAAGTAATTTTGTCCTGCACAAGACTGTTTGATGCCTTAACACTTTGTCTGATAGACTTATTTTACGTATTTACCAAAACGACAGACCAGGTTCAGAGAGCAATTTACGAATTTGTAAAAACGGTAGATCAGTTTCAGAGAGCTACTGTATGAGCATTTGGCCAGGGTCTACTTGCATGACTGACTTAAATATCATTAGTCATAGTTTAGCTGTCCTTTAAACTTTAATACGCCAACGACAAATTACGCCTTCTATCACTCTCAGCTGCTGTAATTACGTACATCCGATACGTTCACGATTTTGAAAATCTATTGTCTGGCATCAACCAACTTGACAACTGATTAGTAACCCGGTGTCTCATTTGGATCCAAGCTGTTTGCAAATTACAGACAGGTCGCGAATGTCAGGATCATGGTTAATAGGAGCGGTTTGTAAGAGCTCTCCGAGAAGCTTCCTGGGAAACTCAATGGGATGAATGCACATATCTACTTTGACCTTTAATCTGATATAAACAACGTTTTTGACACTTCTGAAAACAAATTAGACCCATATTAGACACCTGTAGGGGCTGTCTGATCAGGATCTGCTTTGTTTGCTTATGGCATGATAAATATTTAATTCAACAGTCTTTGTCATTGCCAAAATTTCAGCTAATTAATACTCATGGTGCCATCATTTCTTGTATAAGTGTCCATTAGGCAAAGTGTTAAAAGGGCTTGTCTTCCTGGAGAGTGTAAAACAATGGTAAATTATTTATACTCGTTGTCATGCCACTCATCACGAACATTAAGTCTAATCTTGAGAAGTGCGACTTGTCTGTCATTTGCGAACAGCTTAGATGTAGATGAGACGTCGAGTACTTTGCCATCTTATCATAATCCAAGCTGTTTGACACCCAGTTCAGACGTTTAACACGCATTCCCTCCTAGTGACGCATTTTGGCGCCTCTGTAAAAGTCACATTTTAAAATCATTTTAAAACCATTGCGATACATAGAGCATTTGCTCCACAGGAGCTAATGCTCTATTTATCTCAACGATTTTAAAGCTTCACAATTCTAAAAATCATCCTTTTCTCTAATGAATTCTTCTTTTCGGTAGATTTATTCAAAGAGGTTGGGTCTAAACATAGTCTAGGAGAGAATGGGTTAAACGAACCGAACGTAAGTAAAATTGTAGCGGATCAGAGTTTGGGAAGATATTATGTTTTTGGGTGTGTTTTTTCCAGCAGGATTAGGCTAACCTCATACATGTATTCATAAGTTTCATACTCATCGGTAGCTTAACCCTTAGCCCGCTGTCAAAAAATAATGTCTGCTCAAATTATGATTTGGTGCAGTTGTGGTTGCAGTGGCATCTGGCCTAACTTTTAACCTGTATCCATGCTTATACAACGTTTTAGTTGAGTCTGGGTTCGTTCTCAAGCTTTTCATTGGTCAGATTTGAGCCTTTGGCTCAAATCTGACCAATCAAAAGCTTGCGAACTCAAATCTGACCAATGAAAAGCTTGAGAATAAAATCAGACTCAACTATAAAAGCTTTATAAGCATGGACCCTGATATAAACTACTTTTGACACTTTTACAAGCAAATTAGATCCAGATTAGACAGTTGCAGGGGCTCTCTGATCAGGATCTGCTTTGTTCCGTATTCTATGTTTGTTTCGAATTTCAATACCTACTGAATATTCATGTACAAAATAGAAATATAATGAAATATGGAAGGTGAACAATTGTAGCCATTTTAGAACTAAAGAACCAGATATATCAAATTCTGATTGCAAACAGAGCTGACCCTGATCAGGATCCGTCTGATCTAGGTCTGCTGTGTTTGCAAATGCGTGAAATCACGCTTATATGAGGGACAGGTTAAGCGGCCATCAGAAAGTGATCTAATTGTGGGTCTGTAAGACAGGTGGTAAGTTAATGCGGGTTAAAGTGATCTAATTGTGGGTCTGTAAGACAGGTGGTAAGTTAATGCGGGTTAAAAAGAATGCAAAATGTTCCTCAATTAGCTTTCTGTGTTACGTTTGCCCTGTATTAAGCAACCGCCTGCTTTTTAAGACTGCTATGTTCAATAAATGAATGGCCGCTTAGGACTGGTTCTACTGTACTTCCATTTTGATCAAGTTTTTAAGGAACCTGATCGAGTCTCAAACAGCTTGGATCCAAATGAGAGGCCGAGTTACTCGGCCTCTCATTTGGATCCAAGCTGTTTGCAAAGGCGACCGAGGTGGCGAATGTGGGATTAAGTGTTGATAAGTAACACAAATGCTTTATTCTACATCAATGTTATATACTTAGTACCATAAGTGTTAACATGTAAAAAAGTCGCAGTTAACTTTACGGCAGTCGATATTGCACAGTCTGCATAGGAGATGACGGAGCTGTATCAGCCCGCTGTGGTGTTCTGAATGCGATGTATTGAGCTGCTCGGCGAGCTCTGTGTGTCATGAACACTGTTCGGTTGACTCTCCATCATACATACGACTTGACAGCTTTGCAAACAGAGTAGACCCAGATCAGACAACTCCTACAGAAGCTATCTGATCAGTACCTGCTTTGCTTGCTTGTGTAATAATAAAGATCTGATTCTGGAAGAGCTGATAGAGCCAGACAATTCCTTGTTAATGTGTAATTATGAAAAACATTCAGTCCATGAAAAATGATGCAGTGATTAATTCTTAAATTAGTATTCATGGACGAAAGATTTAAAAATAAACACTCATTGTAATTGAAAGTTCTTGGTAAAATAATAGCCGGGTATAGAACACATACGTGTAGTTATGGTAGACTATGTCGTGTCCAGCAATTAGGAACGTCCACAAGTTACATGTATCTCAACATTCCGCTAATACAGTACTTACCGTTTACAATCCACATGTTTACAATGGCTTAAACAGTGCTAATAGAAATACTGGTGTAATGAAAGAGGAACAATACATTGAAACCTTTCTAAACCGGGCGTTAAATTTGGTATTAATAGCGGTATTAGAGACAGGTGACAGCTTAACACAGCATGGAAGTCATGCAGAAAGTTCATGTAGGAGCTTTCTGCAGGACTTTCACCCTGCATTAAGCAGCCACCAGCCTAAAAGTATCTAAATTATTCTCTACTAGAATTCCCGTTTGGAGAGGTTTTTCTGTAGATAGCTATGAATACACAGGAGAGAGGACAGAGGCGTCAAAGAAAACAAACCTTACCGATTCCTTTTATTCTATATGTCTATTTTTCGAGGACTCTTAAAACATACATCGTTATATTCGCGCATAACTTTTACCAGGTCAGATTCACTAGAATTAATCATTGCTTTTCCACTTGCAAAATGACAAAAAATGGCACACGCATTCTCGCTTTTTTATGTTTATCGCGTTACCTGTATTGAAAAATTGCGATATTGCACATGCCAATTGCAATTGTATATTACAGGATAAGAAACATCTGGTGAACAATATGAGTGCCACTACGTTTTAATAGCGATGAACCTTGGTGGAGAAATAATTCGTCAATTCTTGAAAACATGTCATCGGATTGAAAGTGGTCAAAATTGTACCAGATCCCATTTTGAGCAGACGTTTTATTTACTCCTTGGATTTTGATCCTGTTTTTCCCCTCTTATATTGCCTCTGTATAATTTCAGAATATATATGCCTATAAAACAGGTCCAAAGGGGAAGATACCTTGGATAGAATATAATGGAGAAACCATGGGCGACTCACAGATGATCGTCAAATTTCTATCCGAGAAATTCGAACTGGATCTCAACCACAGACTATCACCAGAACAGAGAGCCGTGTCGAGAGCTCTACAAAAGATGGTAGACGAACACACATACTGGTAGGTCAGGTGTCAAAGTGCATATAGGGCATGAAAGGTCAATGTTGTCGCATTTAGAATTTGACAATTATTTCACCGTCCGTGACTTGCCTCACCTTTGCAAAAGGCTTGGAACCAGGCGCTATGTCTCATCAGGATCCAAACTGTCTGACAATCTGATTGGGTTTCCGTAAAACATGAGGAAATGATGTTATTACAACATAGGCAATAATTATTACAGGAATGAATAGTTTAATGTGGTGACCAACGAGTCCATTCAAACAGTAGCATTAGAAAATAAGTATGGTATACATCATATATCAATCATGGTAAAACCAAAACCATGTTACAGATCTCTATATAAAAGTCTATATAACCCATTCCCACTTAGGCTATTTTTAGACATAACCTCTTTGATTAAATCTACCAAAAAGGAGCAATAACTAGAGAAAAGGAAATTTTCAGAATTGTGTAGTTTTGAAACCATTGTGATAAATAGGGCATTTTGCTCCTGTGGAGCAAATGCTCTATTTATCACAATGGTTTCACAAAGTGACTTTTAAAGAAGTGTCAAAAGGCGTCAATATGCGGGAATGGGTTAAGACAACTACATGAATCAATAAATGGTTTTCAATATTTTTATTTATACGCTTAACCCTGCCCTTTGACACTTAATAAAGAGCAAACAGGAGAGGTATGGCCATGAAATAAGATACTTGATAGGACATGTTCACCAGTGTACATGTGTGTGTGTTACATTGCATTACAATTATTAGAAATAAAAGTAAAGAAGAATAAGAGCTTTCTGCAGGACATTCAATTTGCATTAAGCTGCCACTTGTGTAAACCCTTTCCATGTTCAATATTCATGTAAGAAATAATGACATTTTGAATATTTATTAACTGATTTTTTATGATGTAAACTTTTCAAGGAGATGGCTTTGCTTTGAGCTGTAGAATCAGATCTATGTCATGGCAAAATCAAACACAGAAGACCCTGATCAGACAGCTCATATAGGAACCGTCTGATCTGGGTTTACTCTGTTTGCAAATGCGTGAATACGCGTTTATAAAATATGAGGGAACGGGTTAAATACTAAATACAATGTATCGGTCAGAGATGTTTTACTGTATTGTACGTGCTCTTGTCTTTGACCTTTGTCATGTTATGTGTTACTTCCCTTCCTTCTAAATGGATTACAGCAGAACATGTCTTAAGCGGCCATGCAAAAAGATGTCTAATTATGGGTCTATAAGGCTGCTGGTGGCTTACTACAGGGCTCATATAGGAATTTTCTGCATTACCTTTGCCCTGCCTTAAGCATCCATCTGCCTTTTAACACTCCTGTTTCAATAAATGAGGTGGCGTTTAAGACATGTTCTACTGTATTTATGTATCACTACTATATCATGCAGAGGAGCGCTTCTGTGCCAAATGCTCGTTACGCGTTTGTGTTTATTTCCGCTAGGCTTGTTCTACTGGAGAGATGGGTGTATAACCGTCAGATCTCAGCCAGGACATTGACAAAACTGCCTTCCATTGTTGTCTGGGAGATCGGGAGAAGGACAAAGAACATGGCGCATGCGCAGGGTGTTGGACGTCACAGCCCTGAGGAGGTCTCAAAGCTATTGGAAGAGGATCTTGTGTCCTTGTCCGATTTTCTTGGTAACACCAATTCTTTGTTAGAACATTGTTAGTTTATTTCACTAAACTGTAACACCTACATGCAATATAAGCCAATAAACACGAACGCTTGTAAAAACATATGGCTGTCTAATGCAGGTCAAAATCAATGCAAAATATTCCTTTGGGAATTATCAAAATTGACTTAAGCCGTAATTAAGTTACCACCAGTCTTAATGACCTACATCTCGACGTCTTTTGAGTGACGGTGCAGTAGTTGTTGCAATAACATGTACCACTACTGAACCTGATACATGTAATTCACAAACAATACTGACCATTATCAGATGTTCTGTTATACCCCGGCGGCTTATCAGGGTCTACACTGTGTCCCGTCCCGACTTCCTTTTTATTTTAAAGTTTAAATCAACGGAGCAACAGCAACGTCTCATGCGTAATGAATTTTTGGTCCGTTCTTTAATGCCGCCAAAAACTAGAACTAGAAGACAGAACAATTTCGAGTTGGAAGGCATGTGTTATTAACACTTATCCTGCTCTGAAAAATAATATCTGCTCAAAATTGAATCTGGTGTCATTTTGACTACTTTCGATTCGACCAAGCATTTGGCATACTATTGACCAAGTATCAAACAGCTTGGATCCTGATGAGACGCCGAGTAATGTCGCGGATAGCAATACAGTAAAACCTCTGTATAACGGCCACTAAATTGTGTTAATTAGTTGGTATTTAGGGCAGGTGGTTGCTTAAAGCAAGGTGAAAGTTAAACAGAACGCTCTTATAGAAAGGTTTTACTGTATAAGGATTAATTCTAGTCATAGTTACAACACTTATGTGATTTTTTTTTCTAATCAAGCACGGGTTACTTGATAATTGATGATGGGTTTACCGACAATGAACGGGCGGTAACAACAAACAGTTGTCGATATCGTATCTTGAGGTTTTAATGGGTTATGTCCCTTTGATTCGAAAAACTGTAGTGCGTTCATCAGTGGCGAAAAAATTGCAACTGGTTGGCATATATTCAACACTTGTCTGTTTGCTATAATTTATCACATACCAAAAGAGTGTAACTCTGTGTAACGTTTTGTTAGGATGTAGAATGTTGAAATGAGTTGCGAATAAACACGTACAATTGCTACACTTTTATGTTAGCGTATTGATGTCGACGATGTTATTTTCCCGCGTTTTAGACAAAACTCTTGTGCGTTTTATGTGCATTATGTTCGCACTATCGCCCAAAGATTTTCTTCTTGAGCACAAAATTGCGAAAGGAGATGTAAAACGTCATCATTGATTCACGAATGCGATTTACGATACACGTTTGTTCCGAGAATTCTTCATAAACTGGAATAAACTGTACACTTTCAATGTTACGACTGGTCTAAACTGTACAGTTTCAACGCTTTATTTATAGACATCTATGCTTATGATTATTTAAACTGTCCAGATTTCTTTGTAAATACTTCATTGAAGGGGTTATCAATTCAACTCAATTCAATCCAATTCACTTTATTCACTATTGTTATTGCTCGTCTACTCTGGCGCTATTTTCAAGATGATTTATCAAGCAGACACGATTAAATATAATTAATTGTCTACCTTCTCCGACTCGATCATAGTGCCTTTCTCAAAAGCCTGGACCCGAGGTTATAAACCTTTTTGCTTGAGTCTGAGATCATTCTCAGGCATTTGATTGGTCAGATTCTGAGTTTGCTCAGAATCTGACCAATCAGGTTCTTGAGAATGATCTCAGACTCAGACAAAGAAGCTTTATAACATTGGACCCTGAACGAATAGGAAGTTGTCAAAATTAGTTCATAGCCAATTTGAACAATTATTTTACAGCGGTGTCAGGGTTAAATAAGTGAACTGCATTAATGACCACCGTGCCACATGCACAGCTTTATTGATTTAGTATGAACATAATTATATTGCTTTTACTATTTTTTGAATTAGGTATTACAGATACATGCAAGGCTGAATAAAAATGGCCTATCATGTCCCTTTTATCTAATATATTTATTTTGCACAGTCCTTTTATGGCAACATAATGAACCAATTATTGGTTTGTGTTACGGGCTAGATATAGAAGTAGGCTTGGCGATGTCTTTTGTTGTTAGAACCTTGTCTGGTGAACATAATTCATTTGGTTATTCACTGATACAATGCCCGATACCCTCTGGTCACAGATAGTCGTGGCAAAATCATTTTGTAATACTACGAATATTGTATGTTTGCAAGTGGAGTTCACATGGGACCTTACTGACCCTTCTCTCCCAGGAAAATACCGTATTACTCCTAATAAACCACCCCACTCTGGACAATAAACGTCCTTTTACGTTTGGAGGGATGGGAAAACTAACGATTAAACAGCTATAAACCCCTACAAAATAACCATTGGATGTGACATATAGCTTTTCCGAAATACAGATGGTATATTTAATGCAGACTGAACGCTATGCAGAAAACTCATTTTGCATTAAGCAACCACCTGTGTACAAAATGCAAGATTTTTTTTTACAAAATGCCCCCGACAGCGTTTACTAGAGATAATACGGTATGTGTCTATATATACGTTCGTTCATTTTTCAAAACGAAAATATTGATGTATTATTGCAGCTGACTACAGTATAACTTGCCATATGTCTATGTATATGTGGTATCAAATGTCCCTATGTACATGTGGTATCAAATACTATGTCCTATGACTGTGTATTTGTATTGCTGTATCCTTTTATAGTATATCAATATACAACATGCGATAACGGTATGCTTATTTACACAACAGTATTCATTTTCTATTGGCAGAAATATGTATATGCAGAAACCTGATGATGTATCATAATTATTGATATCCATGATGTTACAGGGAATAAGAAATACATGTTCGGGAGCGAGCCGACCGAGTTGGACTGTTCAATATTCGGACAACTGTCACAAGTCAAGTACCACGTGCCAGATGTTGTCAGCGGAAGAAAACTGCTAGAAGGTAGCCCTCCTTTTAACCCTCGGTGTCATTGCCCTCCTTTTGACCCTCGGTGTCAGTCCTTCATAATTTCTTTGAGATCTGAAAAATCTTTGTTACGTCTAAGTTTGAACAAAAGGACAGTTATATCGATCACCTTAGACAGAATCATGTGATCTATTGTGTATATAAGCACATTGGTCCGATTGTTAAGTTTATTGCATGAAGTATACGCATCCTCCGAATAAGCTGGTGTTTTAATGAAATAATTATAATAATTCCCGATATAACTTAAGCATACTGATTTAGATATAGTTTGAGAGAACACATTTCCTGGTAAAACCATACTAATTGCAAAAGTGACTGAAATCGCGGTCAGCGGGATAAGGATTATTATATTACCTCCTACTAAATTCTAATAATTCCATTGGTCAATTGAGGTCACGTGAAAATCCGATAAATCCCATATGGGGTTACTAAAATCCTTATCAGATCTTTACAGGAGTTAATTCCATTCCTTTATAGCCTGGTGCTTTTCTCCATCTTATAATAATCATTTGTGTTTATCCTTACATAGTTTTTAAAAATTCGTACATATAATTTATGCTTTATTGGCATTGGAATATAAATATTAGCTAGTTTTATAATGATAAAAAACAAAATATATAAATGACATTTGTGTAAAAAAAATAATTATTTTCTGTTGTTATTATAAAAGGGAGGTTATTTACAAGAATTTTTTTTTTTATATCAAGGTCGCAAGAGATCTATGGCAGAAAATTATACGAAATGATACATGTATAAAATATATAGTTGATGTACTGTTTAGATATGGCATGAGACAGCCATTATTCTATAACAGTTTGTGGTTGTTTCTAAGAAGAAATTCAAATACGTCCGCTCAAAGCCATACATGTACGCCTCGTCCCATATGAATATTTGCTGGCAGTGTATAGTCCATATTAGGGACACTAAGCACTGCATAACTAATAATATCAACAGCTTGAACAAAGTTCGTAAAGAGTTACAGTAGCAACATACCTACACAATTGTGTTGAAATGTTTGCAGTTTTTACGATAGCCATATAAATTTGGAGGACAATTAGCCCAGTCCCCACTAGCGGTCGTGTTTTTAACGATCACAGCGGCTTGAATATTTTGGTCATTGTCACTTTCAGTAAATTTATATTGGAATCGGTAGGGTGGTTGATCGCCAAGTTCTTGACGAATCTCAGCAACTTACACAATTTTGGTTGTGGGTCACCTTAGAAAAAATGCCTGCAAATCAAATATTGAAATGCGGCTAATGGGTTCAGAGGAGAAACTCTAAGGCATTTTCACTACAGCACTTAAAGTATATTGGCGGCAATGTTATAACTAATTACAACGACTTGAACACATTTAAGAGAGTCGCTGAAGGCATATACCTGCAATTAGAATGAAATCGGCACAGTAGCATTTAGAAACATTCAAAACAGATAGCCATATAATGAGAAATTGTCCCACCCCTAATGGCAATGAACCATGATGGTTTGAACAATTTAGTAGAGGGTCATCCATGGACTGCCAAATTATTTTGAAATCCTCTTAGTTTTTATTTTCAGACAAGAAGATTGTCAAAGTGTTTTCGTTTATGTTGCTATTGCATCCAGAATGAACAAAAGACAAATTAAACTTGCGCAGGTGGATTAGAGATGTTGTCAGAATGAAATGGTTGAAAAGAAAGAACAATGACGACGTAGGACGACGGCCACGGACATGTCACTGTCACAGTAGCGCACCTATAGCAGTGTTTCTCGGATGAGCTAAATACAAAACTGTCTAAATTTAAATCTTCCCTATTCGAGCTTTATTATGTTACATAGAAGAAACAGTTGTTGAATTAGTTTTTCAAATAGGTTATTGGCCTTGAATGAGTATCATGTATTTGTCTGTTTCAGGTAGGTTATTGTCAGATAGGGATTATAATACATCTATAAATGTATCTTTTTCAGGTAGGTTATCTGCCTTGAATGAGTATTGCGAACGAGTAAAAACAGAGTTTTGGCCAGACTGGGACGACTGTATTACCCATGGTTTCACCAGAGTTCCGAAAAAGAATTCACAACCAGTCCACTGACGTTATATGCACTAACGATTCTAGAAACTTTTCTACGGGCGTATTTGAGTTAGATATAGAAAGAGAAAAGCAATGTTTGTGGGATGCTCTTTCGGATCGTTCATTGTAACGACACACCTTAATATCTTACTCCATGAATATACATTTTACATATAAAATTTAACAACGTCATGAATATTGATTAGATAATCTTTATAGTGGAATATGAACACATGCATATTTGAAGAAGAACATCTTCAAAACCAGATCTATATTATTTCATAAGAAAACAAACAGAGCAACTCCTAATACTCATACGTCTCCCATAGGAGCCGTCTGATCTAAGTCTAATCTATTTGCAAATGCGTATTTATGGAGTAACCGGTTACTGTAATTGTTATGTATATATGTCATGTTTTGTAGAATGCTGTGTTGCCACTATCCGCCAATTCATTCATTGGTGTCTCCGGAAAATGTTACATGTAAAACGATGACAAACCGAAACAGATTCATGTATGTTGTGTGAACTTTATACAGCACAATATAAGCAGATTATTAGTAGCTTCTGATACAGTCAGCATTGCGATAAGTAAAGACAATACTTTACCATTAAAAAACACTGTCATCATTTACGAGGGAAGCAAACGTAAACTTTAATGCAGGCACGTGTGTCCATCATTTATAAAACAACAAATTGTACCGCGTACATGAGTAACACACCAATAAAAGTGGATAACTTTATAAATCGCTCCCATTTGCACGAGGCTTTTGTGCTTATGTAGCTAGTAAATTGGCTTATAAGGCTGAGTAGGATTATTGAAACGTGCG
Source organism: Azorinus chamasolen (assembly GCA_963576725.1). Taxonomy (NCBI): domain Eukaryota; kingdom Metazoa; phylum Mollusca; class Bivalvia; order Cardiida; family Solecurtidae; genus Azorinus; species Azorinus chamasolen. The sequence continues at coordinate 47,222,385 of OY755252.1, read as the reverse complement.
TTTTGTGTGTGGAAAGTCATAAGTAGTATTACTTTTTGAATCACACTTGCAGTGTGGCATCGTTCGGCGCATTTGACTTTAGCACCCATTTCCATGTAAAACGGTTTGTAACATAATGAATGCTCCTTTGGTTTTTATGTCAGAACGTCTTACTGGGGTATGTTGAAAATGGATTGCATATGCGAATTAGAAATTGGGCGCCGAAAGGGTTAACGCCCTTGAACGCAGAGAAGACAAAAATACGACAGCTCATAATGGAGCCGTCAGATCATGGCCTGCCTTGTTTGCTTGTGAACTGATATAGATCTGACACTACGTCACCTGCAGTGGTCAACTATTCTATTGTCCATGATGTCATATGTAATCAAACGTCAGCCAATTAATATGCACACAGTCATTATTTCTTACATAAATATTTATCGGGTGAAGGGTTGAAACAGGTAATAAGTTAACATGTACAGATTATTCATGGCTTGCTTCTTCAATCAGTAAGCATGTTAGAATCTGATGAACTGATTAAATATGTACTTGTTACTTCGTCATTCGGTCAGCATGTTAGAATCTGATGAACTGATTAGATATGTACAATCACTTATTACAATGATTGTACGACATTTTTTTTTATTATTCAGTGGTAATTTTTATTTTTGTATATAGATCTAGAGGATGTATTTATACATCATTAAGTAGAGAAAAATATTTCTTTTGTAGATTAAAGAAAAAATATTCAGTACTTTGTTGTTGTTTAAATATATAATTTCCCAATCCTAGACAACTATGACGCATAGGGAAGGGCATGCGATTTCGAAAAGGTAAGTTGCGGGTTCGATCACCGACCTGGTAACACCAAAACCTATCAAAATAATACAAAGTACAAATATGAGTAATGCAGGAAACACCACATACAGAGCAAACAGCCGCCCGAACAGCAACACAAGAAAACACAGCAAATGTACACAACTATAAAAACATAAAGAGGCGCACAAAGCCAGAACAAACATACAATAGGGGAAGATGGAAGTACCGCCTTGGAACGGTCAGTGACAGAAGTAACTGGGGGTTTAAACCGAGTTTGGGCACCCGACCTCACACTTATTCCATCCCCATCCTAAAAGACAAACAGTGTAAATAAACGTAACCCTCTCCAACTTATCTACAACAACCGCGATAGCAAATACAGTGGTAAAGTGCATGCAAAACGAAAAACATTTAAGTGAAACAAACTGTATCCACATATCGCTAGTGTACTCATTGATTGAGCTGCAAACAGAGTAACGGTAGAAAAATAATAAAGGGTACGACAAAAATGAAATAGTACAGATATCCGACGTCCTCCTTCCGTTTCTGGATTTAAGAGGCCGCTTTCATAGAGTACTAAACCTTTCTTGTCGGCGTACATGCAAAGAGGGCAGCGTGATTGCCAACTGTAAAAGGGTTGACAACCAGACATGCAGTATGTTGTAGTACTGTAATTATGATCATATTCCTTTTTAATTATTGTTTAACATATTTGATGAACAAAGCTAGAAAATGGGTATGTCCAACAATCTTTCGAAGTAGTTAAGGATGTGAAATACCGTGTCGCAGGAGCGCCTTGAGGTTACATTTGTGCTTGTCAATAAGTGGGAGATTTCGATATTAAAATTTAGAGAAAGTTTTTCTTAGTTTATGGTATCTATATCCTTGCTTAAGCAGCTTTTCAGTTAAAATGAGATTTTGGTTCTTAAAATCGTCAATAGATGAACAAGCTCTAGCAAAACGAATACGTTGAGATATATAAACCCCGCAAGATGGGGCACAGGGAACATCCCCGTCAGGATGAGGGAAATTTACAATATTAAAATCAAAATCACCTCTTTTGTCATATATTTTAGAAGAAAACAGTTTAGTAATTTATATTTAGCATATTTTTCATATACAGTTGAACCTCGATATCTCGAACTTCAAGGGACCATACAAATTAGTTCGAGATAACAGAAGTTCAAATTATCCAATTTCTGATTTTTTAAGTTTTTAGCTTAATGCAGGTCTAAAGTAATGTTGAAAGCTCCTATACGAGCTTTCAGCATTACTTAAGACCTGCATTAAGCTGTCACACGTGCTTCTAGATATGCCTAGTTATACATTTTAGAGCAATTCTGTATTGTAAATTTTGGAAGGACTGAACTTTTAATTCGAATTATCCGAGTTTGAGATATCGAAGTTCAACTGTGTACACTAGTACATGTATATGTGTATACGTATGGGTTTAAATCCCATTGTACAACAGTGATTACTGTTGCAACAACAGTTACTCTAGATGAAACGCAGAGTAACTCGTTGTTTCATCAGGATCCAAGTTGTTTGATAATTGTTCAATGGTGTCTCAAAAGCTTTTGTCATGACACTGGGTCAATATTTACGTTAAAACGTCATCGAATCGGAAGTAGTCAGAATTAAACAGACCCAATCTTTAGCAAACACATTTATTTACATCAGGGTGTGTGTTAGGTGACGTGGACAAGTGTATTACTCAGTCAACTGATACATTAAATCATATTTAACGCGCCAGTTTATGCTATTATTAATGTGTTTCACCTGTGTTACATTTGTGTAGTTTTATTGCAGAAAGCAGTGTAGTCTCTAGTCCAGTTATACTTAGTTTTACCATTTCCTCCATAAGGACGCTTTTCTTCGACTTTGCAAACAGACTAGACCCAGATCAGATGGCTCATGGACTATAGGAACCGTCTAATCAGGATCTGCTCTATTTGCTTAAGAAAAACAAATATATATGATTCTATAGTTTCTACTATGACCATAAAAGTATGTATTCATGAGTAATTATAAATATTAATAAATTTATTTAGTAGTATTTCTGATGTGAATATTCATGGAGAAACGGTTAAACATCTTTTATATTCATATACAGATTAAATGGTGTATAGCCACACGTTCCTATAACATTAGATTTGACATGGCCAACAATTTTGAAAGATAATAGTTCAAATTTAATAATCAATCCAGTTGTGCACGGATTAGTAACTAGTTTGGTTTCAAGTTTATTTTACCTTTAACGCTCCATGAATATTCATGTAAAAAGTGATTACATCATGCATATTAATTAGCTGTATTTAATAATTAAAACAAATTAATGTTTAACTAAGGCAGAACATATAGATTTACATCTATATTATGTCGTAAGCAAACAGAACAGACCCTAATCTGACGGCCCCTATTGGAGCCGTCTGATCTGGGTCTACTCTGTTTGCAAATGCGTAGAAAAGTGTACTTGTGGATTAAAGGGACACTACAGCCGATTATCATCTAGTTCCTGATGGGTATTACGTAGGAGAATAGTCATACGTGAAACATGTATTAGTAGTGAAAACAATTATCAATCAAGTAAATAAATGTTAAAAACACCAACAAACAGGAGTACTATCCTATCAAACGTATTATTTTGATATAAAAATACCATAATGCAAGCTATAAAATATGAACACGTGTATTTAATATACCTTGTAATTAGAACAACATCCAGATGTTAGCTCTTCTCCAACTAAGCGCTTTCTAACTGCCAACTATAAACAGACTGGATCCAGATCAGCCATCGAGTAACCCAGTGTCTCATCAGAATCCAAGCTGTTTGACACCCGGCCTATAGTTTCTTAAAAGTTTGATCGCATCAAAAATCAGAAAAAGTTCAGCGAATAAGACATTGGGCAGACATTATGTTTGAATCATAAAAAAGGGTTAGGCAAAGGATTGACTGCAATGCCAAAGTGCAGTGAAGGTCTGTGTCTACTAAAACGTAACTAGCTGCAATACCAAGTGCAGTGAATGTCTGTGTTTACTAAAACGCAACTGACTGCAATACAAAGTGCAGTGAAGGTCTGTGTCTACGAAAACGCATCTGACTGCAATACCAAGTGCAGTGAATGTCTGTGTCTACTAAAACGCAACTAGCTGCAATACCAAGTGCAGTGAATGTATGTGTCTACTAAAACGCAACTGACTGCAATACCAAGTGCAGTGAAGGTCTGTGTCTACTAAAACGCAACTAACTGCAATACCAAGTGCAGTGATGGTCTGTGTCTACTAAAACGCAACTGACTGCAATACCAAGTGCAGTGAAGGCCTGTGTCTACTAAAACGCAACTGACTGCAATACCAAGTGCAGTGAAGTTCTGTGTCTACTAAAACGCAACTGACTGCAATACCAAGTGCAGTGAAGGTCTGTGTCTACTAAAACGCAACTGACTGCAACACCAAGTGCAGTGAGGGCATGTGTCTACTAAAACGCAACATACTGCAATACCAAAGTGCAGTGAAGGCATGTGTCTACTAAAATGCAACTGAATGCAAAACCAAAATGTAGTGAAGGTCTGTGTCTACTAAAACACAACTGACTGCTATACCAAGTGCAATGAGAGCATGGATTTACTAAAACGCAACTGACTGCAATACCAAAGTGCAGTGAAGGCCTGTGTCTACTAAAATGCAACTGACTGCAATACCAAGTGCAGTGAAGGCCTGTGTCTTCTAAAATGCAACTGACTGCAATGTCTAGTGTAGTGAAGGTCTATGTCTGCTAAAACGCAACTGATTGCAATACCAAGTGCAGTGAAGGTCTGTGTCTACTAAAACGTAACTGATTACAATATTAAGTGCAATGAGGGGCTGTGTCTACTAAAACGCAACTAACTGCAATACCAACGTACATTGAAGGTCTGTGTCTACTAAAATGCACCTTACTGCAATATCAAAATGCAGTGTGGGGCTGTGTCTACTAAAGCGCAACTTACTGCATTACCAAAGTGCAGTGAAGGCATATGTCTACTAAAAGAAAGAGATATGTGGAGTATTGAAAATAGTATAGACCAAGACTAAACTCTCCTTTTCCAACGTGACCTCTATCTCACAGCTAGCGGTATCGACCTTTAAGATGTATACGTCACGGTAGAAATTGCGATTCAGGGCAATCGACGATTGTCTTACGACAGATTGTGACCAGAGTATGCCCTAGGTCGGTCTATGATTGTTTGATATTCTAGGACAAACGGCGATTCTACTAGTACAGATTCCTATATCAATCTGTCCAAGGACAAACAGTGATTCTATTAAGAAAATCTTCAATCTGCAAGAAGAATTTCTGATTAAATCAAAATACATGTATGTATGAAAATATACTGAATCATTTTACAATTAATAATGATTATAAATACATGTAATGAAGTGATTAATCATTAGTTTTTTTATAACTTTTTTAATTCATTTTCCGACTGAATTCAAGCTGATTAGCATTTGCAAATATTCTTGATCCGGAGAAACACTAAGTGACTTGAGGCTCTCTTAGACCACATTCGTAACGAATCACATTCGTAACACGTGTTTGGAATGTGATCACATCGAGCACATAATTATGTAACACATTTTGTGACGAATGTAATCGGTGCCGAGTTTTGATGTGACATACACACATTTGTAACACGCCAAATTCTATACAGAAAAGGAAGCTAACACGTCCATGTGTACAAATGAAAGACATTTGTCACAAGTTGTGAGAAATTACATGATGTGCTATTTCAAGTCAGGTCATGATTAGTATCAGATTGAAACCATGACTACCCAATCATCATCATTATCATCATCATTATTAGCAGCAGCAGCATCATCATCATTCATCGCAAAAAATAAACATTTTTTCAATATTTAATTTAATAATAAATGTAAGTATTAAATATATATAAAACGCCTTTGTATTAAAGAATATGTGGACGTTACTTTCACTTTCTGTGAAAACATTAGAAATAAGCTATAAAAAGATTCAACTGCATCAAACCATAATGGCGAAAGAAATATAATTTTGAAGATCTGTAACCATCCAGACTCGAACGCGCGACCCCGGCACCTGGAACATTCCTCGAAAGTTTAAACTTAACTTATTTTTACATTGACTGGGAAACAACGTATATATACACAGCACTCGATGATGCGGATGTTGGCGTACGAAATCATAAATGTGGGAGGAAACAGGAGAACCCGGAGAAAACACATGAAACTGGGCCGGCAATCTCTGTACCGTTTAAAGTACTCCTAATGGACCCGAGCTTATAAAAACTTTTAAACGAACTCCGTGCTCAAGACGCAATACTTACTGATACGGCGTTTCTAAAAATGAACATTTCTATTAAATAAAATTATTCAGCGGTTAGAATACAAAATCAACCTGTTTCCATCCACTGCAACGGGTAACAGCTTCTGAAGATTCTGGCCATCAGGGCCGGGATTCGAACCTTGAGCTGAATGGTGAGAAGCCATTTGCGCTAACCGCCGCGACATTGCATGGGCTATATTGTTTCGCCATATGGTGAGTAATGATGATAACTTGCAATGGTACGAATGGCCAATATACAATGATAATCCTATTACTTTTAACTAATTGAGCATTGTTAGCCAGGAACTCAACCTGTTACATATGTGATTCGAATATCAACCCCCATGTCGGACACTCACATTTGCAACATATTTTACCTGATACGAATGTGATAACATTCGTAAAATATCTGTTACAAATGTGATCCGTTACGAATGTGGTCTTTTGAATTTGACTCAAACTGTTTGTTATAAAGACAAATAGTTCCAATGTATTCTGTTCTGTGAATGTGGTCTATGTATTAAGTTTACAATTAAAATCATATTATTAAAATAAATAGGACAGGAGTTAGTCCGAGGACAGATTGTGGTCGGAATCTGTACTAGCATAATCGTCGATTGCCTTAGGACATATCACAATTGCAAACCGATCAAGTGTAGAATGAAGCAACGTTAAATGTCGCACCGTCGCTAAATGTCGCACTTGACGTTATATGTCGCATGACTGACGCTAAATATCGGAACCAATGCTAAATGACGCAAAACCTCCTGACGTTATGTCGCATCTGTAACGCCAAATGTCGCAACAAATTGTACTGCCGCTATATGTCGGAACATCAACGATTAATGGTGCACTTCTTTATAAGCACTATTTTTAGTATAACTACCCTAGTTTTAGCGTCAGCCTTGCGACAAATAACGACATTTCGCCTAAAACCTCTCTATAACGGGAACTAAATTGTGTTGATTAGTTGGCATTCAGTGCAGGTGGCTGTTTAAAGCAAGGTGAAAGTAAACCAGAACGCTCCTATAGGAGCGTCTTCACCTTGCTTTAAGCAGCCATCTGCCTTTGACACAAAATACTAGATTTAATTTAGTGGCCGTTATAGAGAAGGTTTACTGTATATACACTATGGAAAAGCATTCTGATCTCTAGTGAATTGACAAAGATTCTAAAAGTTCAGCATACTTTTTCCTCCAATCAAATCCCCAGTATTTCCAAATATTTTGATGATTTATCCATGTATTTGGTCAATATAAGAAATACATGTATGTATTAACCTTTAGCCTACTGTGAGCGGATGAGTGATTACCTGTGCAAATATGTGTGTGATTGAAACGTTTAGTTCTTGGTCATATTCACAATTTGATTTCCCTTTTCAACTATTCGTCTTAATTGTCCATTTAAATAATTACATAAGGTGTTAGAGTCCTTCATAAAACATCTCAAATTAATCCACCCTGGGCATTTTGGTAACATCAGTAATACGCTCGTAAGCAGGACCCGTCCTGAGTGGCTATTCATTTACTGAACATAGGAGTGTTAAAAACATGTGGTTGTTTAATGCAGGGCGAAAGTAATACAGAAAGCTCCTATAAATAGAACTCTTTTTAATGGCCGCTTAAGACATGTTCTGCTGTCTACCATCCATTCATGTACTTATAAAACAATAGTAGACTCTGACCTAAGTATATATTCTTAGAATACAGAGTACAGTGGACGTAAAGAAGCTACCGAACAATTAGTTGACCATGTACCAACAAACATAGCAAGTGATGTGTCGGTATTGATAATCACCGATAAACACAGAGTGGTTTAGAAGTTTTCACATCTGTTGGATTGTTTGAAGTATAAAGGCTGAAAGGATATGAGCGGATGTTATAATTAGTAAAGGTAAGGTGTACAATTTTAATCTACCTTTAACCTGTTGTAAAAAGTATGTCTGTTTAACTTTTTACCCAATAAATACGTCATAATTTTATATTACGTCATACCTTTACTCCATAAATACGCCTTTGCAAACAGTGTAGACCCAGATCAGACAGCTCCTGTAGGAGTCGTCTGATCAGGGTCTGCTCTGTTTGCTTTTGAAACCATACACATCATCCTGTAGGAGTCTGTTTTGCCTATGAAATCATACAGGCCTGATTCTATAGTTTCTGTCATGGCTAACAATTTCTTAGTTTATTTGTCGTTATATAAAAACAATCTAATCAATGTGCATGATATCATTATTTCTGACATGAATATTCATGCAGTAAAATGTTCAACTCTGACCTGCTATAAAAGTTTAACTTAATTCTGATTCGTAAAACCTTTAAGATACTATTGACCGAGTGTCAAACATTTAAGATACTATTGACCGAGTGTCAAACAGCTTGGACCCTGGTGAGACGACGAGTTACACTGATCGGCATCGGAACAGTTTGCAAATGCATGCCAGGGTCGTAATTGACAAGCAAATGGTTTAAAGGCCCATGCATACATCCATTTACATTGATGCTATTTAACCTTTTCCCTGATCTGTAATCATGTAAGAAATCATGACAACATGCATATTTATAAGCTGAATTTCTATAATATAAACTTCTCAATTAAAGTTTTTGCATTGTCAAAAACTGCAGATTCAAATCTATACCATGTCAAAAGCAAACAGAGCAGACCCTGATCAGACGGCTCCTAAAGGAGCTATCTGATATGGGTCTACTCTGTTTGCAAATGCGTGAAAAGGCGTATATATGAGGAAAAGGGTTAACCCTTTTCTCTATATGTACGTCTTTTAACGTATTTTCAAACAAGGTAGACTCAGATCAGGCGGTTCCTGAAGGAGTCATCTGATCAAGGTATGCTCTGTTTGCTTATGGAACCATATAAATCTGAATTCTACAGTTTCTGCCGAGGCAAAACTTCTTGTGTTGGTATGCCATTTTAAACTTTCATCTAATTACTATTCACGATGTTATCATTTCCTTCAGGAATGTATATGGATTAATGTTTAATGTTAATAAGTGTTGTTGTATATTCGATACAGTTAGTCGTCTGTGAACTGTGTGACCATGTTACTCAATGTTTACTAGTATATTTTTTTAATTGCCGAAACCTCTATAGCTTCATTATAAATACTTTATATATGCTTAATTAACGAAAGGAAGTATGTATGTTTTAACCAAGCAATCGTGTCTTTGTTCCCCTCGTATACAGGAGTTGTTAGTACTGGTAGACACTGTAGAGTCAGATCCCTCGTATACAGGAGTTGTTAGTACTGGTAGACAATGTAGAGTCAGATCCCTCGTATACAGAATTTGTTAGTACTGGTAGACACTGTAGAGTCAGATCCCTCGTATACAGGAGTTGTTAGTACTGGTAGACACTGTAGAGTCAGATCCCTCGTATACAGAAGTTGTTAGTACTGGTAGACACTGTAGAGTCAGATCCCTCGTATACAGGAGTTGTTAGTACTGGTAGACACTGTAGAGTCAGACCCCTCGTATACAGAAGTTGTTAGTACTGGTAGACACTGTAGAGTCAGACCCCTCGTATACAGGAGTTGTTAGTACTGGTAGACACTGTAGAGTCAGACCCCTCGTATACAGGAGTTGTTAGTACTGGTAGACACTGTAGAGTCAGGTCCCTCTTATACAGGAGTTGTTAGTACTGGTAGACACTGTAGAGTCAGATCCGTCGTATACAGGAGTTGTTAGTACTGGTAGACACTGTAGGGTCAGATCCCTCGTATACAGGAGTTGTTAGTACTGGTAGACACTGTAGGGTCAGCTCCCTCGTATACAGGAGTTGTTAGTACTGGTAGACAGTGTAGAGTCAGATCCCTCGTATAAGTGTTCGAATCTAACAGAAACTGTAGAGCTATATACAGTAAAACCTCTCCATAACGGCCACTAACTTGCATCGAGTATTTTGTGTTAAAAGCAGGTGGTTGCTTAAAGCAAGATGAAAGTAAAACAGAACGCTCCTATAGGAGCGTTCTGTTTTACTTTCACCTTGTTTTAAGCAGCCACCTGCTCTAAATACCAACTAGTTCACACACTATAGTGGCCGTTATTGAGAGGTTTTACTGTACCCTCGTATACGGGACTTGTTGGTACTGGTAGACACTCTATATACGGCAGTTTGTAGTATTGGTAGAAACTGTACATTCAGATCTATCCCAATTTCATAACCAAACACAGAAGATGCTTACATGTATCAGACGGCTCTCTCAGGAAACATAAGTTATGGGTCGACGCTGCATACTAATTAATCTCTTATTCGAATTCTCAATCTTGAACTGCTCTGATCTAATATTTCGACCACTAAGGGCCTTTTTCAAAGATTATCATGTAAAGGCCCTTAGTGGTCGAAATATTAGATCAGAGCAGTTCAAGCATTTATGTATTATATTAATTCCCTCTTTTGGAATATTTTCTTCATTGTGAATTCTCAATCAACAAACCTCCCAATCAATCGAATGCGTTATATTCTTTATATATTCATAAGTCAGAGACCAGGCGATGAAGTAAAACAATAATCTGAATATCATCACTTAGAACAAATATTGTATAAAACACATTCAATCAATTATCCTTAACCCTTTCACTGCCAATGGTATATCTACAATTGCCTTTTTAGGTACTAAACTGTTTGGATTCAGATGCGACGCAGGGTAACTCGGCGTCACATCAGGATCCAAACTATTCGGTTCTATGAGTATGCATTTTAAACAAAAACGAGACAATTTAAAAGTAAAACAAATAGCAGACGACATATATTGCAGGTAGCAGTATTTAGCAGTATAAACCGTTAAGTAATTGAAGTGTGAGAAACCTAAAAACACACAAAAACATACACACTTAAACACAGAAAAGAGCATGGATGCAAATTCACAATGTGTGTTTTCTTTATATTTTATAAAACTATATTTAATAAAACTAGCTTTTGATTACTAAACCAGCGGAATGGTGTAGTCATATAGATGAAACAGCTTTGGAATCCATTATTAAGTCCTACCTGACGTCACGTGTTCTTGTTGCTAACTACTTGCCAATGAAGTATAGGTTATGGATTTGAACCATCTTGACCTTATATCAAACAGATCTGTAGATAAGAATCCTACCGATTAATCAATAAATTTTATTTCTTAGTTAACCCCTTTCTTGTCGCTACTCATTAGAATGGCGTAGGAAAGGCAACTCTAACGAGTAGCAGCATGGCAGAGATTGGTTCAGCAAGATAGGGGTTGGTTGGTTTCTCCGAGGCGAGTCTAATGAGTAGCAGACAGACAGGGCTAGGAAGAGACATTTAACCCTTTCCCTATTCTACATTTATTCCAAATTTCAATACGTGGTGAATGTTCATAGATAAAATAGTAACAACGAACTATGGAAGGTAGAATATTGTAGCCAATTTAGAAACTAAATAAACAATTTTCATTAGCAAACAGAGCAGATCCTGATCTGGGGCTCCTACAGGAGCCCTCTGATCTGGGTCTACTCTGTTTGTACATGCGTGAAAAACACGTTTATATGAAGGAAATGGATAAAACATTTGATTTTGATTTCTTAAAGAGTCTTCTTATCTACTGACCTGATCAATGTAATATTTCTATATCATTAGAACCTGATATTGATAAAGAACTAATACTATGCTAATACCAGATATCTATTGTGAATAAGATCAAAGTTTTGGTTGCTGATGATGATTAGATCGTCCGACCCAACGGTCTCATGACCCAATAATCAGCATCTCAACAACTAAGATTATGATACTGAACACGTTTGATCGCTACAACAGATCCTGGTCTATACGACCAAAAATATAATGGAACATAGGAGTCTTAAAAAACAGTTGGTTACTTAATGCAGGGCAAATATAATGCCTAAAGCTCCTATAAGAGCTTACTGCATTACTTTTGAACTGCATTGTGCTACCATCTCCCATGAAGACCTATGATTAGACCTCTTTTAGATGGCCGCTTAAGACAGGTTTCACTGTAGTTCGATTCCAACACGTCTGTAATATAAAAAGAACTGTTAATGTTCTGCTGCCAAAGGCACCCTACCTCACACATAAAACTCATTATTTAGGTCATGTTTATTTTCATTTGGATATTACATATTTCTCCCCACTCTCAAGGAAATTGACAAGAAAGATATATATAAAAGATATCATATTGGATTTGTAAATTACAACTGTTTTACTAGTTCATAAATCAAGAAATCTAAACACCAATCACTTGCAATAACTACATAAATAAAGCATACGACTATCAGTTGTTTTTAAAATATTTGTTATTTATCGATGCACTATACAGGGGAGGTTAATGTAATAGCTAATCAAGGCTAGCGCGTGAAGTTCTGGAAAGCGTTTGTTTATTGAAGCATCATTTTCGATCATTCTTTGTCGTATATAGCAAGATCCGAAATGTCCGTGATTGATTGTTTATCAATATGACTGTCCTAAATAAAGCAAGTCGGATAGGTTATTTAACCCTTTACTCTATGGCTACGCATTTTCGGCCTTTGCAAACAGAGTAGAACTATATCATATGACTTCTACAGGAGCCATCTTATCAGGCTCTGCTGTTTGATTCTGAAATAATATGAATATGATTCTACAGTTTCTGCAATGGCTAAAATATTCTGTGTTCATTAACTGTTAATTAATATCCGCGGTGTCATCATTTCTTATATGCATAGATTGTGTACAAATGTCATTATAAAAGTTATGAATACCCATGTCTTAGACGAATCTGTGTTTCTTACATGAATATCCATGTCAAAGACGAATCTGTGTTTTTTTCATAAAATCCATGTCTTAGACGAATCTGTGTTTCTTACATAAATATCAATGTCTTAAACGAATCTGTGTTTCTTACATGAATGGCCATGTCTTCGAAAGATCTGTGTTTCTGACATGAATGGCCATGTCTTAGACGAATCTGTGTTTCTGACACGAATACCCATGTCTTTGAAAAATCTGTGATCCCCTTCGCCAACAAATCCAGGGTGACTCCGAGTAACTCGTTTAGAACTCGGAATACTTCAATCTGAAACCAGTTGAATGCTATAATCTGAAAAGAACAGAATAGACCAGAAACTTTATTTCGTAACATTTTAAATTATTGTAACAATACTTGAGCTTACATTTTATAAAGAAATGCCTCCACCAAACAGAATGATACCAATACCTAGGACATCCGCGTAGTAGTAGAAATTGCAATTTGACTGAGCATAGCTTAGCAGATGAAATTCATATGGCGGCAAAAGGCTTAACACTGGCCCCCTAGTGACGCATTTTTGCACCTCTATATAATTTACATTGTGAAACCATTGTGATGAATAGAGCATTTGCTCCTATAGGAGCAAATGCTCTATTTATCACAATAGTTTCAAACTGCAAAATTCTTAAACATTCCTTTTCTCTAGTTAATGCTCCTTTTTGTAGATTAATTAAAAACGGTCGGATCTAAAAATAGCCAAGGAGAGAATGAATTAAAGTGTGTTGGTAATACAGTAGACTTGTTCTTCAGAAACTGCCAATTGTCAGTTGCAAGCTAAGCACAGTGAATCATTAAACATTGTCAATGGCTTTTACATCTTAATCTTAACAAACTCATGTACGGTGATACCAGCTGCAATTACACTAGAACTTGCCAGTACATGTAGCAACCATATCATAAATATATATGGGTGTCGAGAAGAGTAGGTGGTTGTTTAAAGCAGGAAGAAAGTAATGTAGAAAGTTCCTGCATTAAGCTACATTGTACCATATGTTTTAAACCCAGAATTATACCTTATTTTAATGGTCGTTGTAAACAGGTTTTCCTGTATTTGCATGATCCGTGAAACAAATATACAGCAGACCCAGTCTTAACGGTCATTCATTTACTGAACAAAGGAGTCTTAAAAAGCAGGTGTTTGTTTAATGCACGGCAAACGTAATGCAGAAAGCTCCTCTAGGAGCTTTCCGCATTACTTTTGTCCTGCGTTATAGTACCACCTGCATCTAGCACCCAGAATTAGACCTCTTTTCGGTGATCGCATTAGCGGGGTTTTCCATACTTACTGCACTAGATCTATGCAATAATTAAAACGTATATTACACGTAATACTTAACATGTGGCCTGCTATGGGCGGATGAATGAATACCGAGTAACTCGGCGTCTCATCAGGATCCAAACTGTTTGACATCTTAATTGCATTTTGGTAGACAATTTGATTATAGCATGAATTTTGAAAATGTAGTAGGTGAAAAATTCTGTAAAAATAATTTACTCAGCTGGCTAAAGCTTAAACACTTACCTCGTTGCAAAAGAAAGTCATCACAAATTTTGATCTGGTGCTAGTTCGACTACGTGTACTTTCAATTCATTGAAGCGTGGAGGAACGATGGACCGAGTGACAGACAGCTTGGATTCTGTCGAGACGTTGAGTTACTCTGTAACTGATCTGGATCTAAGCTGTTTGCAAATGCGAGTCAGGTCTCTTGTTAGCGGCAGAACTGTCAATCCTTTCCCTGCTGCATATTAATGTAAGAAATAATGTTATCGTGAATATTCTTTACCTGAATTTTTATAATAGCATATGTACACACAAGGCTTTGATATCGGTAGAAACTGGAAGAGTCAGATTTATCATAATTTCATAAGCAAACAGAGCAGGCTCTGATCAGACAGCTTCCATAGAAAAAAAGTAAAATACGTGAAAAGGTGTTTATATGAAGGAAAGGTTTAAGCGGGTGTGAAATAGTTAAAATCCTCTCAATAATGTGGCTAAATGAGCAGTTCATAGCTTACACATGTTCTGAACGGAAAAATAATTAAGAACATAACTGTGATAATTAGTGATGTTACGAGTAAAACATCAAAGGAGGTCAACAAGTTACAAAGGTATGACTAAATATTACATGTATAAAGCAACAAATGGATGTAAGAGCGAATGTATGACTAGTTAAAATCAATATTTATTTGTCATTCTAGTCCATTATATTCTATTGTAATTATCTTCTATTCTATGGTATTCTATTCCAATCTTTTCTTTTCCACGTTATATTCATTTTGCTCTTGTCCTTGCCTTCCCCTTCCCTTTTCCTTTCAATTTCCCTTTCCCTCTCTTCCCATTTCCCGTTCATTTCCCTTTCCCTTTCCCGTTCTCCCTTCCTTCTTTTTACTTTTCTTTTTCCTATTCCATGTCCTATTTCCATTGTATTTTGTTGCATTCTATATTTTCTGTTAAAGGCAGGTGGCTGCTTAAACCAAGGTGAAAGTAAAACAGAACTCTCATACATGTATAGGAGCCTAATTAACAACTAATTAACGCAATTTAATGGCCGTAATAGAGAGGTCTTACTGTACTTCTCATTTTTAACACAGCTTGCACTGGTTTCAACTAAGGCGTTTCATGAATATATTCTATTAAAAAATCTAAGATGACCTCATACTAGAAATAATCGGATAATGAAGGAATTTCTTCAGTGTAAAGCTAGCTTAATGTGCGATACATTCACCTTTATACCGCTATTCGCGGCCAGACTCGCAGCTGCATACAGTTTGGATCCAGATGAGCAATACGGCGTCACATTAGGATCCAAATGGTTTGACACCTCGGACAACAATTTCTTAAAAGCTTGATCGAATCGGAAGTAGTCACATTGCACGAGATACAAATCTAAGTAGTACATGTGTACGATGAGACGGTGTCCAATTTAATGACCAATTAGTCGTGTGCTAGTAACGGAACAGTATTTGACTGACCATTATTAACCATGCACATAAATACTTGAATTGCTCTGATCTAATATTTCGACCACTAAGGGCCAAATATTAGATCAGAGCAATTCAAGTATTTATGTATTATATTATTTCCCTGTTTTGGAATATTTTCTTCATTATTAACCCATTCCCTAATATTGACGCATTCTGAGGCCTCTGCAAAAGTAATTGTTTTAAAACATTGTGATAAATAGAACATTTACTCCATAGAAGCAAATGCTCTGCTTATCACATTGGATTTAAAACTATATAATTAAAAAACGTTTTTAGTAAATGCCCTATTAATGGGATTTATTCAGAAAGATTGGGTCTACTAGAAGTCTAGGTGGGTCTAAAAGTAGTCTAAGAGGAAGTTAATCTGGAAAAAATCTGCTAAAATATGTATTCGTTATATTTTTTACTTAGGCATACATCCGATTCCTTCAAGCTAATAAGAAACTATTGATCGAGTGTCTAACCTCATGATTCCTGATGAAACGCCGAGTAACTCGGCATCTCATCTGGATCCAAGCTGTTCAGAAATACCAGTCAGGTCGCGCGTAGCATAAGAAATGCTGAGTTTTAAAATACAGCTTAGATCCTGATGAAACATCTAATAAGTGGGTGTCTATTTTGAATCCAAACTGGCACTCTAATCTCGTCTTATAGATAATACGAACATGAAAAAACCTCCATTTCGACAATCGATATGTATAATGTACAGTAGAACCTGTCATAAGCGGCCATTCGTTTTTTGAACGGATGAGTGTTAAAAGCAGGTGGTTGCCTAGCCCTTTCCTCCAGAAATACGCATTCCTACGCCTCTGTAATAGTCATTTCTTGAAACTATTGTGATAAATAGAGCATTTGCTCCTATAGGAGCAAATGCTTTATTTATCAAAATGGTTTCAAACTACAATTTTTTTCAAATTTTCCTTTTCTCTAGTTAATGCTCCTTTTCGGTAGACTTATTCAAAGAGGTCGGATCTAAAAATAGCTTTTGAGGGAATGGGTTAATGCGAGGCAAACGTAATGCAGACAACTCCTATATGAGCTTTGTATGTTACCTTTAAGCTACCACCTGCCTTACAGACCAATAGTTAGACATATTTATTGCCGCTATATATTGACAGGCTGTAATGCACATTTAGAAGTAAGTTTGTACGGGCAAAAATCTTCAAAGATAAAGACGAGTGTTTCCTTAGGTTTCTTAAAAGACTAATGGCTCTTGATTTGATTTGCCTTAGTAAAGCGGATGTTCCATACCGGTGGTGACGTCTTCAATAGCTCTTCTGACAAATGGACATTGACATTAGTTATTACAGGAGACAGCATGCAATGATCATGCTATGATATGAAGTTATTAGCGATTTGTAATGGCTTTTTTCTTTTGAATGCGGGAAAGACGGGTATACTGACATTTGCAAACAGTGTAGCCCAAATCAGAGGGCTCCTAGAGGAGGCATCTGATCAGGGCCTGTACTGTGTGTCATGCAAAATCATCCAGCAAATTGAAGCATTTCATACTGAATCGACTCTTTATTTAACATTGTAACGGGCCAGTCTATTTTGAATATCCAGCAACTTAAGTATTACTTTAGATACAATAAGACGCTATTGTCACACACATTGTGATGACATTTTATCGTGTTGCTAGATATACAGTAGAACTTGTCTTAAGCTACCATTAAATAGATGATCTTACATGAGTGTTCATTACACATTGTTTTTATGAAACGAGTTTACTATAATAATATGACATGAACTTTAGCGAGTGTGATATTCATTAGAGTAAACGAGTTTCATAAAAACAATGTATAATGAACACGAATGTAAGATTCTTTTTATCACATAATCCTTAAAATGCCATAGAAAATAAAACAGACTAGCTGACGGCTGTTTCTGCCATTGCTTTACACACAGCGTAGTAATATAACGGACGAACCGCATGGAGTGCTATGATTGGCCAACGCTTTTTAAATGAGCGCTACGATTGGCTAATTTGTATAAAAATGCACTAGTGCATTTCTGCGAAATACTGCACTCTTTTACGGCACTCCCACATGGTAGATTATGTGATAAACATTAATTTTGAATTTTGAATATGTGTCTTTAAGGCAGCTTACTGTAGGTCAAACGAAAAGGCGGTAGTTTCTGATTGTGTTGTCATCTGCGCATTGAAGAATGTAGATTCTTTTCGTTGGTATGTGAAGACAAATTTGCCAATTTTTTTTATCGTAATCGATAGTATAATTTGACAATCTCCGCCATCAGCGATTTTAGAATTCATCAATCTCCGACATTGTTCTTGAGAAATTCGAGGAAACAAGACCGAGGGGATCAGATCTGACCCACATATGACGTGGTAATTCTTACAACGTAAGAGTTTTACTACGACTGAAGAAGAGCCAAGTGAGAGGCGCTGTACAAAACAGATAGTTGTATGAATGAAAGATTTACCCCACAAGTGCTTTACATCAGCCACTGATTGTTTTTGTAGTGGCCAGGAAAATTATCGTTTCTGAGTAGCTCTGTGGTATGTTAATCGCGTATTTTGTTTACTTTTCATTTACCAGTCGGGCAGTTTTCTTGGTACATGTAGGCATGCTCGTCTTCTTTGGTATGGTGATTGAGTACATTGCAACCGCTGTCATACTTTACATTCAATTCTAAGACCTGGAGTTTCTAATTTCTCTCGTGCAGAGTCATGACCAGGGTCCGAGGTTATTAACCAATCTGCTAGATCCTGAGTTCATTCTCAATCATGTGATTGGGCAGAATTTAAGCAAGCTCCAATTCTGACCAGTCAAATGCTTGAGAATAATCTCAGACTCAAGCAAACTGTTTTATGACCCCGTGCCCAGAGTTTATTGTCTAGACTCGAGTCTGAGTTCTTTCCCAAGTATCCGATTGTTTAGAACTTTACAATTTATTTATGTTCATTAATATTCAGAAAAGGATGAGACAGTTTCATGTATTCAACAGATTTATGGTTAAGTGGTCTTTACAGGGTAAGCCTTACTGCACAGCATTACGTTTTACCAGCTGGCTTTTATCAGCCTAAATATTTTGTTTGATCACATTGATGTATTTGTTCGTTTCGTTCCTGGTAGTCTTACATGTTGTGAATGTCTACGTCTGTGTGTACATGTGACATGAAATACGCTATATAATGACGTACCTGTATATACAGTTGGACCTGTTTTAATCATTTATTCCATGAATATTAATGTAAGAAATAATGACATCATGACTACTAATTAGATTGATATTTTAATAGGACATGTGCACAGGAAATTTTGATAATGGCAGAAACTGTACAAACATGTCTTTATTATATCATAAACAAACAGAGTAGACCCTGATCAGACGGCTCCTATAGGAGTCGTCTGATCTGGGTCTACTCTGTTTGTAAATGCATAGAAAGGCGTGTTTATGGGGCAATGGGTTAAGCGCCTCCAGACGGATTGACCAAAAATGCAGATTGGTGCTCATTTTAGAACTTTTTTTTGCATTGACCCTTTAAATCATGAATATTCATATAAGAAATAATGACATCATGGATATTTTATCGCTTAAGACAGGCTTTACTGTAAAAATATTCATAGAAGAATTTTCAACATTGTTGAGGCAAGCAGAGTAGACCCAGATCAAAAGGATCCTATAGGAGCCGTCTGAGTCTACATTGTTTGCAAATGACAATGCCCTCGTTTCCCATCTTCTTAGGGTGAGTCTCAACGTTGATATATTTTTTAATTATACGTTTTCATCTTGATATATTGAGAATTTGTTGACCGAGTTTCAAACAGCTCTGGCTCCAATTATTAGCAGACGTGAGTCAGGTTATGCTAAGCAGACAAAGAAGTCCAATTCTGGGTAATTTAATCATTACTCCATGAAAGTTAATCCCAGCTATTTGCTCCTTTATCTAATTCACATCGACTCGGACAAGGCAACGCGGTCCACTGATCACCATCAAGGCCGATCATGGACTGGCTGCCATGTACATGGTTTTACCCCATTGCCATATATAACTGTAGATATAGCTGTTTCCCGGCATTACTGTTTTGTGCACTTTTTATTAATATATACGTTACATTATGTTTGAAATTTTATAAATGCTATGCTGATGTATCCCACATTGTGTGGGACTTGTGCATTTATACAAATAAACTTGGACATTTGGCACAGACGGGACTATTCTGACCGTATGATCAAGTTACACAACAAAGACAATTTGAAAGCTAACATGGACTTCCTTTATACTTCACGAATTTTATTGCACATGGGACGTCGTCAGCAAATTGATTGACTTGTACTGCGGTCGATAGTATGGGCGATGTAGACGTTTACTGCGGATTAACTTGGCTCTATTATGTGGACGCTGTAACAATAGCACCATAAAACATAGCAATGATTATGATGAAAATTGGCTATTACTTATATCGAAAAATGCCCCCTTGTTACAAAATAAACCGTTTACATCGATACTTATAACTTTTGTTCTACAACAAAATATTATCGGCCTTTGTCGAACAGTTAACAAAATTAAAACGAAACCCGAATACATATTAATACATTATCGAATAGCATCGGGTCTTCCATATCAAACACGCGACAGTTTTGTCTTCTTCGGTGTTTCCTTTTGAGGGTTCTGTAAATGTCACTTTGTGAAACCATTGTGATAAATAGAGCATTTGCTCCTATAGGAGAAATGCTCTATTTATCACAACGATTTCAAACTACAAAATTCTAAAATAAAATCTTTTCTCTAGTTAATGCTCCTTTCCGGTAGATTTATTCAACGTGGTTGGATCTAAAAATAACCTATACGGGAATGGGTTAAGTAATTGGTAGACATTTTCAAAACACATCGCAAGTAAAGACTATGACACAGACTTAACGGAGATGTGGTTTTAATTCCCTTAATAGCCTTGTCGGTCATATCGTGATCCCCAGATAATTCCAAGTGAAGGAAGACCTCAGAAGTTTTCTGTGCACGCAACGAATTGCATTGTTTGTTCCGTGCACAGAACACGTTGATCGAATCAAACACCGACCTACCGCTGGAATATGTCTGCCGACGTAGTCCACGGTACATGAACGAAAGCTGCAATCAACTTTTCTTTGTGTGTGTAACTGAAAATGCAGAGCTCTTGATCATGCATAGAGACGATTTCTGATGCCTTTGCTAACTTATTAAACACACAGGAGCCGTCTGCCCAGAGCCTGATCCGGTTCCTTATGATATTGCCTAGATCCGATTATTCTGAATCGATAGTTTCTGAAATGGCCAAAACGACTTTATTTACATGTATATACATTTATAAATTCAGTAGAATGATATTCATGATGTCATTATGTCTTACATGAATATTCATGAAGTAAATGTTTAATGCATGTATAGTAACACCTCTCTAAGATTTTACATATTGTTTAAGGCAGGTGGCTACTTAATGCAGGTTGAAAGTCATGTAGAAAGCTCCTAAAACCGAAAGTAATGACTTTCACCGATATCAATATCAAGCTTGTAGAGATTTTTAGAAAAATAATATTTGGAGAGAAATTGTGAATACACGCTATCAATATATACTATCAAATCGGGGCAATGACTTATAGTCCAGTCATATGGTGTTTCGACTTGAATTATAGCGTATTTCTATTTCGAACCTCAGAGTCAACCTGTGTCCTAGAGGGGTTGGTTGTCACTTCGGCGACTCGTTGTAAAAGCGTGTTAATATTCTGAGAAAAAATAGATGACTGCTCATCAAGAGTGGTGATTTCCTCGATAAATGAGACACAGTTTATGTAAATCGGTGGTCAAATAACCTTTCAAGGACGATCACAGGGAATGAACCCATCGATTTTGAGCAGATTTCTGCCGGAGTTGAATACCTTTTACCTATTATATACTGCAGGAGTGTTCGCGAAAAAAAATATTTTGGTATGTTTTGGATACACAGGAAAAGCAGGTGGTTGTTTAGTACATGGCAAAACTAGTAAAGAAAGTTCCGATACGAGCTTTAGGCATTACGTTTGACCTGCATTAAGCTATTACCTGCCTTACAGACCCACAATTAGACTTCTTTATGATGGCCGAATAAGCCAGGTTCTACTTTATTCAAATATATTATCGCATCCCTATGGCCGTTCATACTATTATTTCGCGCGTTCTGAATTATCTTTGTCTATTTCTAACTTGGAAACAGAAGGAATTCCCAATAGATAAGATACGTTTTTTTTGTAGACGACAATGCATAAAACGACAGATAATACGGCAGTAACTTTCCACGTCTCATCTCAATGTAATGTTATTTTTACTGTATTAATTCCGCATGGTGTTTTGATGAAAACATTATCGTTGTTAGAGAGAGGCATGGTTTCATTCAACGAGTACATTAAACTCACAATCTTTGATAGACACGTGCTACTTGTAAATTATAATCTATTGCAAAAAAATGCCGTCTGCCTAAATTACATTAGAAACGATCTAAAACTGTCAACTAATGAAAACACTGGTGACACTGAATTGAAGCACAGGCGGCTGCTTCATGTAGAAATATTTTTACATTTATGCAGAGCATAGGAGCTTTCTACATAACTAGTATCCTGCATTTAGCTACAACATACCTTAAAACAAAGAATTGAGTTCCGTTTTCCGTGACCGGTGTAGGGAGGTTTTACTGTAATTCTTTTAAAACCACAGGAACAGGATATGGAAGAGATTGGATTATAGTGAGACACGCAAACACCTAGCGTCTCATCTGGGCCTAACACGAAATCGTTGTCACGGAAATATACAGTAGAACCCCTCTAATGCGACACTTAATTTATAAACATGGGTGTCTTCATAAGCAGGTGGTTGTTTAATACAGAACAAAAGTAATGCAGAAAGCTCCTCTAGGAGCTTTCTGCATTACTTTTGTCCTGCATTAAACTACCACCTGCATATAACACCCAGAATTAGAGTCATTTTAGGTGGTCGCATTAGCGGGGTTTTACTATATAGTTAAAGTAAAACCTCTCTAAAGCGACAATCAGCGACCAAAACTACAGCAGAACCCTGCCTTAAGCGACCCTAAAATGTCTAAGTATGGGTCTGTAAGGCAGGTAGTAGCTTAATACAGGTCAAAAGTACTGCAAAAAGCTCCTATAGGAGCTCTTTGCATTACGTTTGCCCTACATTAAGCAACTATCGTATTTTTAAGACTCCTACATGTATGTTCAATGAATAAATGGCTGCTTAAGACAGGCTCTGCTGTATTTGCTTAACCCATTACCTCATAGGCTATTTTTAGATACAACCTCTTTGAATAAATCTTCCAAAAAGGAGCATTAACTAGAGAAAAGGAAAATTTAAGTATTTTGTAGTTTGAAACCATTGTGATAAATAGTGCATTTGCTCCTATATGAGCAAATGCTCTATTTATCACAATGGTTTGATAAAGTGACGTTTACAGAGTCTTCAAAAGTCGTCTATATGAGGGAAAGGCTTAATAGTTTAAACATATCCTTTGTTCTGATAACAGAAAGAGGCTCGTGCCATCGCTTAATGCAGGACGAATGTAATACAGAAAGCTCATACATGTATGCAGGTTTCTGCATTACTTGTGTCTTGCATTAAGCTACCACATACCTTTTAAGACCGAGAATTAGGCCTCTTTGTGTTTGGTGGTCGCTTTGATGAGGTTTACTGTACGCTAGTTTTGCACTTAGACCTTGACATGCCATGTTACTGTCTTGATTGGCAGTGCAATGCGTGATACAAAAAGCATGCTTCTGTTGTTTTTGTTCGCGAGAGAGTATGTTTTGATTGTTTCCGCTTATCGTACCCGATGTTACTGCTTGTTTACGCTCATAAATGACAAATGAGTTACAGAAAGCAGACCAATGCATACTTATCCGTGGAATATCTAGTTATAGATTCACTGCCAGTTGTATTTGGTGTGTGTATCCAGAACAAACGCCAAGTATTCGTCTGTGAAACAAATTATCTTAAGTCTTAAACAATGGTACATATAAAGTTATATTTGTTCGATTAGAACAGTCGAGCAATTAAACGTAGCAATGCAAATGCTGAATTGGGCTCTATCGGACACTCTTAACCCTTTCGCTGCCAAATTCTGTCGTCTGCTAACTTTGTCGTCTGCTACAAATTTTCATTTTTTGGATTTTCTTCATTTTTGTTTCAAAAGCATAGTAACAGCAACAAACAGTTTGGATCCTGATGAGACGCCGAGTTACTCGGCGTCTCATCTGGATCCAAACTGTTTGCATAGGTAATCACAGATCCGGCCTTGGCAGCGAAAGGGTTAATGTTTTTTAATAGATTTGGAAGCATATAAATGCAGCAGAACACGTTTATTAGTATGCAGGAGTTGCTTCTTCTGTGCACAGTAACCCTTCTCTAAAGCGACTACCAAACTAACAAGTACACAGTAACCCTTCTCTAAAGCGACTACCAAACTAACAAGTACACAGTAAAACTCCTCCAGGCGTTAACATTAGTATAGATATCGGTCTTGGAAACAGGCGGCAGCTTAATGCAGGGTGAGAGTCATGCAGAAAGCTCCTCGATGAGCTTTCTGCATGACTTTCATCCTGCATTAAACGACCACCTGCCTAAAAGTATCTAAATTATTCTCTAATAGAATTTCGATTTAGAGGGGTTTTACTGACATACTGGATTTTAAGCCTTTACTCCACGAATAATCATGTAAGAAATAATGATATCATGAATATTAATGGGTAAACGTTTATAACGGCATATCACAACAAAGGAAGTTTTAGCCATGCTACAAACTGTAGATTCCGGTTTATATTATTTCATTAGCAAACAGAGCAGACACTGACCAAACGGTTCCTACGGGGGAATTCACTAAGAAATTAAGATAGATTTAGGACAATGGTCTAAGGTGCATGCACAAATACTGCACTACCTACAGCGGTAAATTAAGATAGATTGAGGACACTGGTCTAAAGGGCATACAAAAATACTGCACTACCTACAGCGGTAAATTAAGATAGATTTAGGACAATGATCTAAGGGGCATACACAAATATTGCACTACCTGCAGCGGTAAATTAAGATAGATTTAGGACACTGGTCTAAGGGGCATACACAAATCCTGCACTACATACAGCGGTAAATTAAGATATATTTAGGACAATGGTCTAAGGGGCATACACAAATACTGCACTACCTACAGCGGTAAATTAAGATAGATTGAGGACACTGGTCTAAGGGGCATACACAAATACTGCACTACCTACAGCGGTAAATTAAGATAGATTGAGGACACTGGTCTAAGGGGCATACACAAATACAGAACTATCTTCAGCGCTTAATACACTGAGAACGTATCTCATTCCTTCCTACTGACGTCTTCTGGCGATTCTGTAAAAGTCATTTTTGAAGCCATTGTGATAAATAGAGCGTTTTGCTCCATAATAGTAAATGCTCTGTTTATCACATTGTTTTCAAACGTGTACAATACTAAACCTTTCCCCTTTTCAAGTAAATGCGCCCTTTTGCAGTAGATTTATTCAAAGAGGTTGGCTTTAGAATTAGTCTAGGAGGGAATGGGTTAAGACAGATTTAGGACAAGGGTCATAGGGACATATGCAAATACTGATATACAGTAAAACCCATCTAAACCGGACGTACAATTTAGTATAAATATTGGTCATGGAGACTTAATGCAGGGTGAAAGTCAGAGGAGCTTTCTAAATGACTTTCAACCTGCATTAAGCAACCACCTGCATAAAAGTATATAAAGTCTTCTGTACTAGAATTCCGGTTTAGAGAGGTTTTACTATACCTACAGCGGTGAAACATCTGCTACAGCTTATGAATAAAGAACCGTGCAGACCTGTAATCATGCGCAAAAAAACACACAAAAAAGAAAGTTATAGACTAAACCATCTGTGCCCAATGTATCATATTCCTTTACTCCACAGATATGTCCCTTGAAGAGGGGGTCCCTACAATGAAAGGCATTGTTCCGATTACATAAAGAGTCACACATTAATGTTATCGAAATATTACATGTAATTGTTACATAAAGTGAAAAATATGATGTTATCACAAATTAATGTGTTACATGTAATCGTTGGTTATAGCATGATTTTTGTCATAATGAGGAATGAATATAATGCTTAACCCCTTCTCTTTTGCAAACGGAGAAGACCAAGGTCAGACGACTCCAATAGGAGCCGTGTGATTTGTGTCTGCTCTTCAGTTTGAAGTTGAAACAATCCTATATCTATATTCAATTTAAATGATTATGTCCATGGATGTTCATGAGGTGATGAAATGTTTGGTAAATATTGAACAGGGAAATCATTCAAACTTTTGTGTGGGAGATTCGTTTTCCGACATGTTTTCTGACATGCAGTCACATGCTTTTGAAGACACCGATGCTTATATAATTATCAAGTTGCCTCTGAAGAGAGATTGTGCAAGTAAATGAATGCTCAGAGTACATTATTGATCAATTCACACTGACGTAATTATCAGTCCATCTGACATTCTGGTTGACCGCGTTATACAGTCTCACTGTTTGATTTGCAATTAACACCATCCAATTGTGTTGCTATCAATCTATTGTTACATAAACCGTCTGCTTTGTTTAATTTATTTCATTGTTGATTTAAAATATCACGATAACTAGGATTTCTGTTTCATTGTTTCAAAGCATACGAGGTCAAATTGTGGTTTGTGTGCAATTATAACGTTTCATCATGTCCTATCTTCTACCGCCGGGACAGGGTACGTATTCAGACAGATAACTAATGACAGTACTAACACCCCGGTCAGTCAAGACAAACACAGGAAAAACCCTCTAAACCGGACGTTCATTAGTATAATACTGGTCTCGGAAACAAGTGGCAGCTTAATGCAAGGTGAAAGTCATACAGAAAGCTCTTCTAGGATCTCCTCTAGGAGCTTTCTGTATGACTTTCCCTCTGTATTTAGCAGCCACCTGCCTAGAAATATATATTGTTTTCTGTACTAGAATTCCGGTTTATAGGGGGTTTACTGTACTTTTATAATAGCAATGGTACCAGTGAGTCACGCGCATAACGCACAGCATAATTATAATGGGTAGTGCTAGTAATGGTTGACGTGATGTCAGGATAATGTAACGAGTTGTAACAGAAATATATATATATATCTTGTTTCATAAGCAAACAACGCAGACAATGATAAGACGACTCCTCTAGGAGCCGTCTGATCTGGGTCTTCTCTGTTTATAAAATACAGTGTTCCCTCTCTACAACGACGCCCTTTGGGATACGAAGATTGTATGTGTTGTTCAGAGGGGGTTGTTATAGGGAGGGAAAATCAAACATAATTAGCTTGTTTGCAGATTCCCAGATAAGGTGTATTTCGAGAACTAAAACCGTTATGCCTCTATCAAACCCTATGTTGTGACCACTCTTTAGAATCGTCACAAAGTGACGATTCTAAAGAGTGGTCACAACACAGGGTTTGATTGAGGCATAAAGAAAATACGATGGAAAAAAAGTTGTTTCTGGAGCCTTGTTGTTTCGGAAACAGTGACATGCGTTGTTGTAAGGAGGGAATCGTTATTGAGAGGGCCGTTGTAGGGAGGGAGCACTGTATAACAAATGATCTGTAGTGCAAATGGTGTCGCTATGGAGTAAATGGCTACGAAGCAAGAAACCAGAAGAATGGGTAGTTCAGTATTCTAACCTTTAATGACCGGGAGACGAGTATATAAGACCTTTGCAAACAGTGTAGACCAAGATCAGATGGTTCCTCTGGGAGCAATTAGATCAGGATCTCCATGGTTTGTCACAAATATAATTTACTTCAGTTATCAATTTTGATGCAACATTTTGTTTAATGAATATTCAGAAAAAGAGGAGTCAGTTTTAATTATTCAAAAACATTAAGTGTTAATCAATACTTTGACGCTAATTAGTTGTAATTTCAAAATGCGGACTTCATATAAATATAATGTTTTTATGAACATCAATTAGATGAAATTTACAATAGCATATAAACACAAAAAAAATCTGGAAATGACAGAAAGTACATAACCAGATCTATGTTATTCCCTAAGCAAATGGAACAGACAATGTTATATTATTTATAAAGAAGTTATTCTTGAAAATGCTTTAATTTACGCACCTCATCTGGACCTCTGAATAATGACAACATGAATATTTATTAGCTGAATGTAATTCTTATGATATATATACAGGATGTTTTGAACTTGGTAGATACTGCGGTTACATCTACTATGATTTCATAGTCAATAAGAGCAGACCCTGATCACACGGCTCTTATTGAAGCCTTCTGGTCTGGGTCTACACTGTCTACATAGACATGAAAAGGGGTTGACAGGAGGGAAATGGTCAGCTGTAAACTAAATGAGAATATTCGTTGACAATGCAGAGATGAACACTACAATGGTGCTGTATGAAAGTAAAAAGGTTCTAATATATAAAACCACTTCTAGATATTGAAAATATCACGAATTCAAATCTTTTAAAACATGTATATCCATGTTAATGCTGCCATGTGACCTTTTATACACCGGGAACATGCAATACTTAACAAGTACATTCTCTTTAACCCTTTCCCTGATGTATATTCATGTAGGAAATAATGATGTCATGAATATTGATAATATTATTTTTTATAATGGCATATGAATACAGGGCATTTTGGCTCAGACAGAATCTGTAGCATCAGATCTATATTACACCATAAACAAACAGAGCAGACCCTGATCAGACGGCTCCTATAGGAGCCGTCTGATCTGGGTCTACTCTGTTTGCAGATGCGCGAAAATGCGCTTACATAAGGGAAAGTGTTACTGACCATTCAAGGAAAAATAATGTCCGGTGAGTTGATTATGAAAGTTGTTAGAATAAGTAAGATGACAGTAATGCAAGAACTTCTGTTTCAAATACCCACCTACACCATGAGACCCTCTGTTTATTCAGCATAGTCTAGCTAGGTTTACTAATACATATAGTATATACATACTATTTCAAATACTGTATAATTTATCACTGTACTGTGATACTCTCCTTTAATTCTGATTTAGAATGGCCGTGTGTATCATTCTACTAAGTATTGTACATTTATTTGCCTCTATTTATGTATCATGTACACACATAAGGATATAACATACTATTCCAGCCTGATATTAATTTGTGGTACTTGACGTATTCTCTAAATAGAACAGGCCTAAAATAGATGTTTGCAAAATATGAACACATGTCAATTCTTGTCAGCTACAATATTGTGGTTTTACGTGATTTTTTGTAAATATAGAGTAAATCTAACATATACTCACCTGTGAAAATGCATAGTCGATTTAACACAGTTTACATGTACAGCAAAACATATTCTAAGCGGTCATTCATTTATTTAACATAGGAGTTTTAAAAAGCAGGTGGTTGCCTAATGCAGGGCAAAAGTAATACAGAAATTTCCTAGAAGCCTTACTCATTGTTTTTGACCTGCATTAAGCTACCACCTTCCTTACAGACTCACACTCAGACCTCTGTGTGATTGCCGTTCTTCTGTATAGTCTAATATTAATATAGCGACTGCTACCACCTTCCTTACAGACTCACACTCAGACCTCTGTGTGATTGCCGTTCTTCTGTATGGTCTAATATTAATATAGCGACTGCTACCACCTTCCTTACAAACTCACACTCAGACCTCTGTGTGATTGCCGTTCTTCTGTATAGTCTAATATTAATATAGCGACTGCTACCACCTTCCTTACAGACTCACACTCAGACCTCTGTGTGATTGCCGTTCTTCTGTATAGTCTAATATTAATATAGCGACTGCTACCATCTTCCTTACAGACTCACACTTAGACCTCTGTGTGAGTGTCGTTCTTCTGTATAGTCTAATATTAATATAGCGACTGCTACCACCTTCCTTACAGACTCACACTCAGACCTCTGTGTGATTGCCGTTCTTCTGTATGGTCTAATATTAATATAGCGACTGCTACCACCTTCCTTACAGACTCACACTCAGACCTCTGTGTGATTGCCGTTCTTCTGTATAGTCTAATATTAATATAGCGACTGCTACCACCTTCCTTACAGACTCACACTCAGACCTCTGTGTGATTGCCGTTCTTCTGTATAGTCTAATATTAATATAGCGACTGCTACCACCTTCCTTACAGACTCACACTTAGACCTCTGTGTGAGTGTCGTTCTTCTGTATAGTCTAATATTAATATAGCGACTGCTACCACCTTCCTTACAGACTCACACTCAGACCTCTGTGTGATTGCCGTTCTTCTGTATAGTCTAATATTAATATAGCGACTGCTACCACCTTCCTTACAGACTCACACTCAGACCTCTGTGTGATTGCCGTTCTTCTGTATAGTCTAATATTAATATAGCGACTGCTACCACCTTCCTTACAGACTCACACTCAGACCTCTGTGTGATTGCCGTTCTTCTGTATAGTCTAATATTAATATAGCGACTGCTACCACCTTCCTTACAGACTCACACTCAGACCTCTGTGTGAGTGTCGTTCTTCTGTATAGTCTAATATTAATATAGCGACTGCTACCACCTTCCTTACAGACTCACACTCAGACCTCTGTGTGATTGCCGTTCTTCTGTATAGTCTAATATTAATATAGCGACTGCTACCACCTTCCTTACAGACTCACACTCAGACCTCTGTGTGATTGTCGTTCTTCTGTATAGTCTAATATTAATATAGCGACTGCTACCACCTTCCTTACAGACTCACACTCAGACCTCTGTGTGATTGCCGTTCTTCTGTATGGTCTAATATTAATATAGCGACTGCTACCACCTTCCTTACAGACTCACACTCAGACCTCTGTGTGATTGCCGTTCTTCTGTATAGTCTAATATTAATATAGCGACTGCTACCACCTTCCTTACAGACTCACACTCAGACCTCTGTGTGATTGCCGTTCTTCTGTATAGTCTAATATTAATATAGCGACTGCTACCACCTTCCTTACAGACTCACACTCAGACCTCTGTGTGATTGTCGTTCTTCTGTATAGTCTAATATTAATATAGCGACTGCTACCACCTTCCTTACAGACTCACACTCAGACCTCTGTGTGATTGCCGTTCTTCTGTATAGTCTAATATTAATATAGCGACTGCTACCACCTTCCTTACAGACTCACACTCAGACCTCTGTGTGATTGTCGTTCTTCTGTATAGTCTAATATTAATATAGCGACTGCTACCACCTTCCTTACAGACTCACACTCAGACCTCTGTGTGATTGCCGTTCTTCTGTATGGTCTAATATTAATATAGCGACTGCTACCACCTTCCTTACAGACTCACACTCAGACCTCTGTGTGATTGTCGTTCTTCTGTATAGTCTAATATTAATATAGCGACTGCTACCACCTTCCTTACAGACTCACACTCAGACCTCTGTGTGATTGCCGTTCTTCTGTATGGTCTAATATTAATATAGCGACTGCTACCACCTTCCTTACAGACTCACACTCAGACCTCTGTGTGATTGCCGTTCTTCTGTATAGTCTAATATTAATATAGCGACTGCTACCACCTTCCTTACAGACTCACACTCAGACCTCTGTGTGATTGCCGTTCTTCTGTATGGTCTAATATTATTATAGCGACTGCTACCACCTTCCTTACAGACTCACACTCAGACCTCTGTGTGATTGCCGTTCTTCTGTATGGTCTAATATTATTATAGCGACTGCTACCACCTTCCTTACAGACTCACACTCAGACCTCTGTGTGATTGCCGTTCTTCTGTATGGTCTAATATTATTATAGCGACTGCTACCACCTTCCTTACAGACTCACACTCAGACCTCTGTGTGATTGCCGTTCTTCTGTATGGTCTAATATTATTATAGCGACTGCTACCACCTTCCTTACAGACTCACACTCAGACCTCTGTGTGATTGCCGTTCTTCTGTATGGTCTAATATTAATATAGCGACTGCTACCACCTTCCTTACAGACTCACACTCAGACCTCTGTGTGATTGCCGTTCTTCTGTATAGTCTAATATTAATATAGCGACTGCTACCACCTTCCTTACAGACTCACACTCAGACCTCTGTGTGATTGCCGTTCTTCTGTATAGTCTAATATTAATATAGCGACTGCTACCACCTTCCTTACAGACTCACACTCAGACCTCTGTGTGATTGCCGTTCTTCTGTATGGTCTAATATTAATATAGCGACTGCTACCACCTTCCTTACAGACTCACACTTAGACCTCTGTGTGATTGTCGTTCTTCTGTATAGTCTAATATTAATATAGCGACTGCTACCACCTTCCTTACAGACTCACACTCAGACCTCTGTGTGATTGCCGTTCTTCTGTATAGTCTAATATTAATATAGCGACTGCTACCACCTTCCTTACAGACTCACACTCAGACCTCTGTGTGATTGCCGTTCTTCTGTATAGTCTAATATTAATATAGCGACTGCTACCACCTTCCTTACAGACTCACACTCAGACCTCTGTGTGATTGCCGTTCTTCTGTATAGTCTAATATTAATATAGCGACTGCTACCACCTTCCTTACAGACTCACACTCAGACCTCTGTGTGATTGCCGTTCTTCTGTATGGTCTAATATTAATATAGCGACTGCTACCACCTTCCTTACAGACTCACACTCAGACCTCTGTGTGATTGCCGTTCTTCTGTATGGTCTAATATTAATATAGCGACTGCTACCACCTTCCTTACAGACTCACACTCAGACCTCTGTGTGATTGCCGTTCTTCTGTATGGTCTAATATTATTATAGCGACTGCTACCACCTTCCTTACAGACTCACACTCAGACCTCTGTGTGATTGCCGTTCTTCTGTATAGTCTAATATTAATATAGCGACTGCTACCACCTTCCTTACAGACTCACACTCAGACCTCTGTGTGATTGCCGTTCTTCTGTATGGTCTAATATTATTATAGCGACTGCTACCACCTTCCTTACAGACTCACACTCAGACCTCTGTGTGATTGCCGTTCTTCTGTATAGTCTAATATTAATATAGCGACTGCTACCACCTTCCTTACAGACTCACACTCAGACCTCTGTGTGATTGCCGTTCTTCTGTATAGTCTAATATTAATATAGCGACTGCTACCACCTTCCTTACAGACTCACACTCAGACCTCTGTGTGATTGCCGTTCTTCTGTATAGTCTAATATTAATATAGCGACTGCTTAGCCTGCTGAGCTAATGTTTGTCGGTAGAAATGTCATCGACTTCAGTTATCACAGTTGATTTATCTTGCATTTCTTTCCAATAACACGGTCAAAGTATCAAACAGTTTGGATCCTGATGATGCACACTGTTACTCTGCGTCTCACCTGGATTGGGTAATCACTCACCCGCCCATAGCGAGCTAAATGTTAACCCTTTCACCGCCGCAGTCGCATAAATGCACCACGACAAATAGTGCAGTCCCAGATCAGACGCCGACTTTTTAAGGCGGCGTCTGATCTAGGACTTCACTATTTGTCTCAATCTCTATTTCTATATATTATGTGCTTTATTCCTTTGAAAATTGCATTTATTTATCTCATTTCCTTATTTTACTGAATGATTTACCAAACTTGGATTGCAGACGACAATTAGAAATTTGGCGCCGGAAGGGTTAAGGAGTATGCACACAGGCGTTAATAAGAGCAGGGGATGACTTCATGTAAAACGAAAACAATGCAGGTAACCCCTAAAGTATTACAGATGTGACTCTACTGAATAATCAGATACGGTAGGGCCTGTCTGTAGCGACCATATAATGTATAAACATGGGGTCTATAAGAACAGCATGTTACTGAATACATGGTGGAAGAAATGGGAGCTTTCTGCATTACTTTCGCCCTGCATTAAGCTACTGCACTTATCTTAAAGTCATAGGAATATACATTGTACTTAGTTTGGGTGATCGCTGTAGATAGGTTTACCGTGTTCTAAATTGATTGATGACATTGTATGTTGAAACGTGCAGTGGTCACGAAATGGAGCACTAGGCTTATCAATAAAACGGATTGAAACAGACATGAAACACTCGACATCCCATTAAGGACAACACTGATTGCTATAATCATCACAGTTTTGCCCATTCGAGTGTAGTTACAAAACGGTATGCGCCAAAACCCGTGATATGCAGTTATTTTAAAACGACAACGAAAATGAGTCTTAAAGAGGAAGGCCCTACAATGAACGCATATTTTGAATAATATCATAAAACTTGGTATTTGTTATGCTCAATCATTATTATGAAGAGTATCAATTTGAACTTATATCGAAAAACGCCCCTGTGATATAAAATAAACCGATTTCGTCAATACTTATAATATTTGGTCTAAAATAAAGTAGTATCGGCATTTCCAGTTCAAAATGTCCGCGTTTCGCCGCCGATCACCAGATCCCTACATTGTATACGTAACAGCATCTCTCGGAAGTAGTCGGAGAGACGCGAATAGCGCGAACATACATGTATACGAAACTAAAACCCAACCCGAATAAAACTAAAATATCGGGGAATAAAATCGGGATTGTTGGTATCAAACACATGGATGTTTTGTCATTTTCAACGTTTATTCGAAAAGTTTTCTTGCGATGTACTACTTTTCAGCATACAAACAAATGAGCTTTGTATATTTTAGGTATTTTTGAAACGCGTCGAATGTAGGGACTTTCCTTTTAAGCATCTCCCTCATATAATCTTTTCATGCCTTTGCAAACAGAGTAGACCCATATCAGACGGCTCCTGTAGGAGCCGTCTGCTTAGGGTCTGCTCAGGGTCTGCTCAGTTTGCTTATGGAAATAATATAGACCTGATTCTACCAATACCACACACAAATAACTACATGTATTCAGGATGCCACTATTTCTTACATGATTATTCAAAAAGGAAATTGTTATGGCAGGCACTTTCTGCATAGCATTCGTTTAGCATTAATTAAGCAACCATCTGCTCCTACAGACCATTATGTTTACTCATCCTAATGGTACAGTTAATCTTGTCTTAAGCGACCATCAAAAAGAGGTCTAAATCTGAGTTCTTAAGGCAGATGGTAGCTGAATGCAGGTCAAACGTAATACAAAATTCAGTTCAGTTCAGTTCAGTACAGTAAAATCCCGCTAATACGACCACCTAAAAGAGGTATAATTTTGTGTGCTAGATGCAGGTGGTAGCTTAATGCAAGATAAAAGTAATGCAGAAAGCTCCTAGAGGAACATTGTGCATTACTTTTGTTCTGCATTAAGCAACCACCTGCTTATAAAGGCAGATATGCTTATTCATTAAGTGGTCGCATTAGAGGGGTTCTGCTGTATCTTTATTGCCTCCATTCAAGGAGATTTCATTGAACATTTAAACATATTAATATAAATTTCAAGATAAGTAATGATATACATTATTATTATAGCAACCACCTGCTTATAAAGGCAGATATGCTTATTCATTAAGTGGTCGCATTAGAGGGGTTCTGCTGTATCTTTATTGCCTCCATTCAAGGAGATTTCATTGAACATTTAAACATATTAATATAAATTTCAAGATAAGTAATGATATACATTATTGAGTATTTATATGGTAATATACACATGTACATAAATGTGCATCATAAGCGTCTTGCTTCTTTCCTGAAACACATTAAATACAGTCGTTTCTACGCTAGCATAGTTGTATACTCTGTGCTAGGTTTACATAGCCTTAATAAATTTGACGCATACAAACACGTAGTTGGCTGCAAGTGTCATGAACATCTGTTTTATCTGACCGTTACAGCACGAACCAGTTAGAATATACATGTATGTCACAAAATCTTCTACATTTGCAAGTTCTAGAGAACGACGTATCGCACTGCCACAATATACGTTCTACGTTAGACATAAAACGGGTACGTTCGTTCACTAGAGCTTGACACGATCCGATTACATGCCAGAGTGTGTCAATGTATATACAAGCGAGGTTTTACGCACGCGTAAAATGGCCGCGTAAAGCATGTTTAAGCAGGGTAGGATATAAAACATGCAGAGAGTAGTATTATTATTTAGTAATTGTGACATTTATTTTTGAATAGATATGGAAGGAAAAAATGAAGCAGACGACAATATTTGCAGACATTAACCCCTTCAGTGCCATGAACGGGTCTGTAATATCATATGTAAAACAGTTTGGATCCAGATGAGACTGCGAGTAACTCGGTCTCTCATCAGGATCCAAACTGTTTGACACACTGTTTATCTTTTTATAAATACATTGAACAAACTTCCATTCTAAAACTTGAAGCAGACGAAAATATGTCTAGCAGACGGCACATCTCAGGCATTGAGTTAATGGCTACGAGTGCACAAGAGTGCACAAGCTAGTTGGAATACACAGTGACCTAAACATGACCTGCAGTTGAATGTAAATCTGGAGTGTTGTCTGCAGTAAATTTCAAAAATCAATCAAAAATATGTGCGACCGCTGGGGAAAATATATTACAATGCAGTAAATAAATGAAATAAAATCAAATACTAGTTGGAATTTTCTATCACACATTTCAAATAAAACTAATCCCGCATAAACTCATAAGGACTTTTAAAATCTATATAAGATTGGGTTGCGAAAGCAGCCCAATAAGTGCTTACTGAGCATGTGCACGTATAATTTCCGGATATTTCAGGAGTTCGTATCCAAGCTTTTGATATGGTGTGAGCGATATAACGTTCATATTTTGAGGTGGCTAGTCTCCACTCGATAGCGGGCTTCATATCAGGTTTGATCTTTCTGTACAGCTGAAAGTGCGACTCAGACTCTAAACGTTGTGTCCACAACTCTTGTTCCTTACACTGAACAGCCTTATTTACAGTATCTTTCCAACACAGCCGAGAAGGATGAGAGCGCGGATCAACTATGAAAGCGTTAAGAATATCCTGCAAAAGTTCACATACATCAGGAATAAAACCAAGCATCTTGATTTGATGATTTAAAGTAAAATGCGTGCACCGGCGCAGGAAGATTCGGCGTAAAAGAGCACTGCTTGGTAGGTTAAGAACAGTATGAAGGAACATATTATTAATCGCTTTTCGATTTCAGCTTCTTTTCGCATTAAACCAACCATATATTCGCAGACGTCTGCTCTCGTGTGTATACAGAAGCCTTGGATTTTCATCACGATATCATGCTGGGTACGATTTAATAGGTTTCTGTCAGAGATAGTTCCGATCCGTATAAGATGCTGGGCAATATTACTATTATTATATAGATTGGCGGATGTTACGGGGTTTAAGGAGGTTGGGTGCATGCCTAGTTCTGACATTGCATAGAACGCATTCTGCCTTTCTGGCAACGTAGCTCTATCCTTGATTTTAATGTCAGTGATCAATATGCCTAGGTGAGTTGCTGATTTGATCTTTGGAATTACCTCGTTATCGATTTTGAAGTCCGGGGCTTTGAGGGATCGTGAGCGGGTCGTTACTGCTATATTTGATTTCGATATGTTGATTTTGAAGTCCCAGACTCGCGTATATTTGTGAATTTTATATTTTAGATTTCTATCTTCAATCGATACATGGTCACTTAAGACAGGTTGTATTGTAATCACAATTTAGAATGCTTCTCTAAATGCACTGGAACTACATGTAGGACATAATTTTGAGAAAAAAATACAACGTCTAAAACACTGTTAGTATAAAACAAAAAACGTTAGCGGTTATTGGTGCCCGCGCATTAAGCGCGGCGCCTATATGGGCATACGAAATGTTCAGTTAATGGGAGGAGCAGTCAATTCTGTAACGTTGTTTGAGCAATGTACATTGTATGTACTGGTCGATTAAGAGCGTGAATAACATATCAGAAGTAATGAAATAAAAAAGTAAGCATTTGTTTGTTATTATTGCATTAAAAGAAATGAATGCATTATTGATACTACAAAGCTGATCCTTTCGAATTACCGGTGCAATAGGCTTGCCTAAAGGTCTAGGAAAGTATTACACTTTTTACAGTAAATGCACATTCCAGTGTGCAGTTTTTGGTTTGCTGATTAATTGCAAGTTTAGGTATAACGTATAGTTGCTTTGTAAAGTTTGGCATAATTAAGTGTAGAAATCCTATACATTACGGTGTATAAATGAAACCAGTCACAAGGTCGGAAAGACCGAGTCTATTGCACCGTAATACGGTGACGCTAAGGCGTTCGTTTATTGGAACGTATGCACATAACAATCACATTTTCATGAAAATCACACGCACCTCAAGACATTTTCCGCCTAATATTTACAGAATGTCATTTGTCTTCATTTATGTTTACACTAGTTCAATAGCAGACAAGTATCTTTATTGAAAGGGTTAATGCAGCATATAAATATCATGATCACCCATATTCTAAGCATCTTTGTTTTACAATAGATTTAAACAAAACCGGAATGGCTGTTCTTTATAATTGCGCCCTTTGATGTTTACTTCAGTGCATTTCTTGTACAACTCTTTACCAGATACCCGGATATTGTGGGAGTGGTCTGCTATTTGCTTATGGAACCATATACATGTAGATCTGATTCTACATTTGCTGCCACGACCAAGCAATCTTGTGTTAATATACTATTATGAACATTTAGATAATTGATATATTCATGCTCTCATTATTTCTTACATGAATCTTAATCGGAGGTTAATGTTTATTGAGGTAAATGTTTTCTAAATATACATTAAATCAGAGTATTCACCTTTAATCTTTAACATGTTGAGCACATTTTCGTCGATACAATATATCTTCCAAGTCAGATTTCAAAGCAGTCTTCATTCACTCAGCTAGTTTAAGTCCTGACGAGTCGTTCGGTTACTCGGCATCTTATCTGGGTCCAAGCTGTTTGCAAATGTATACAAGGGCAGAACCAGCGCGTGCTCAATGTTCAAAGGAAGTAGGTCACATTTTACATTCGCAAATAGTAATTGTAAAATGACTGGTGACTTTTGAGTGATGGCATTTTGTTTAGACTGAGATGGGTCACGATAGAGAGTGCTAGAATTATCATTAAAGCATATTGATCACGCGATTCTGATGGGCACTTTTACAAGTAGGCTTTATTTATGTACAGCAAAATCCCGATTATTCGAACACTAAATTTCGTATTAGACTCGATCTTTAAGACAGGTAGCAGCTTAATGCATGGTGAAAGTCATGCAGAAAGCTCCACTAGGAGCTTTCTGCATGACTTTCACCATGCGTTAAGCAGCCACCTGCCTAAAAGGGTCTCAATTTCTCTATAAAGAAAATTCGAATAATCGAGGTTTTACTGTATTTCGTAATAAGCAAGATACAAGCACTTGTCAAACACATTAGTGCTGGTGCTATATACAGAACTCAAGTGTTGCTAGCTGTCAGGTAGTTCATATACTGCCCTGATAGCTCCGTCGATAGAACCGATTTGTTTTTGGAAGAGGAGTGACATGAGTTCGATCCCCAATAGGGTCATGCCGACTACTTCAACCACTTACCTCGTGAAATGACATCATGAAAATTAATTAAATTAATTAGATGATTTTCTTTATAATGACGTTATGAATAAGAGGGCCTTTTACCATGGAAAACAAACTTCTGAATGAGATATTCATAATTCCAAAAAAACAACAAGAGCAGATCTGGTCAAACGGCCCCCTCATAGGAGGCGTCTTTCCTTGGTCTGTTTTGTTCGCAATAACACGATGGTGCGTTTCAGTTCAATATGTTATATGTGACCCTTTATCCCGTTGTGAAAATACTGTATTGGCTACTTCAATTTGATCAAATTTTAACCCTTTACTCCATGAATACGCCTTTCTATGCTGTACACAGATCAGACGGCTCATACAGGAGCCGTCTGATTAGGGTATACTATGTTTGCTTATGCTATAATAATGATATGGTTCTACAGTTTCTGTCATTGCTAAACATTCCCGTCTCCATGCGCTATCATAACAAATTAATCTAATTAATATTCACGACGTCATTATTACTTACATGAATACTCATGGAGGAAAAGGTTAAAAGCTATTGATCGAATGTCCAGCAGTTTGGATCCCCATGATTCAGTAACTCAATAGGACTGAAGCTGCTTGCAAATACTCAATTCGGGATCAGAGTTATTGGGACATAACGTGATTGTATGGAATGCCATAGAGTTACTTTGCACTGTGAGTAAAGCGTTATATGGTGTACATATTCAACTAAATCATGTTCATTTTTATTATAGGATGACAATTGTTTACTATGCGTTGTGCATTTATCATTATATGATGTGCGTTTGTCAATACATGTATATGATCTGCATTTGTCACCAAAAGATGTGTATTTGTCGATATACGCTATGCATTTGTCAATATACGCTGTGCATTTGTCAATATATACTGCGCATTGGTCAATATACGCTGTGCATTTGTCAATATATGCTGTGCATTTGTCAATATACGTTGTACATTGTCAATATACAATGACAATTATTTACTATACGTTGTGAAATTATCATTATAATGATGTGCGTTTGTCAATATACGCTCTGCATTTGTCAATATGCGCATTTCAATAAACGCTGTGTATTTGTCAATATACGTTTTGCATTTATTAATATACACTGTGCATTTGTCAATATACACTGTGCATTTGTCAATATACAATATGCGTTTGTCACTATGCGCTGATCATTTGTTAATATAAGATCAGTGTTTGTCAATACACGTTGCGTGTCAATGTTCGATGTGCATCTGTCAATAAATAAAGAATATTTTCAATATAGGATATGTGAAATTGTAGTTTGAAATTACCACTTTAATCCATAGATACTCATTTTACCGCAATTACAAATACAGTAGACCCAGCTCAGAAGCTCCTAAAGGAACTGTCTGACAAAGGTCTGCTCTGCAGTAATATAGATATATATCTACAGTTTTTTTATATAGTATGCAATATATGCCTGTCAACGTCCAGAAAGAAAATACGGCCCAATGAATAATTATTAATGAAATTTTAAATAACCCTTCCCAGTTCTTTGTTATATAAAATAGATATAATATGGTAGGTGTAACATTGTAGCCATTTTATAAAATAAATAAACAGGTCTATCAAATCCCATTAGCAAAAAGAGCTGACCCTGATCAGACGGCCCTGGGTATACTCTGTTTTCAAATGCATGAAAAACGTTTGTATGACGGAAAGGGCAAGTAGTATGTGGACATGCCTTGAATATTCACCGTAAATATGATACTTTTTTTTAATTTTTGGAATAGTTCATTTGGAAAAAAATAGCGTGTTAAAGGTTAACAGAATTATAAGAATGTATTCGTTATGTGGAAACTCTCAAAGAAAGTCGTTAGTCTGAAGGTGCACAAATGTGCATACTGGTGGCATTTCCGCTCCACAAAAACAACATGCTCTACTTATTTTCTGGGATGCGATTACTTACAATATAAATCAAATACGACCATTTGTTTTAATTCAAAGCAGGACGCAAGTGTGCATTTTGTTACAATTTAATCATCTGTTTAGGTAAACCGTATTTTTAGCTCGTCTGTTTCGAAAAAATCACGAGCTATGGTCGTAACTCCGGTGTCCGCGTCGTCGTTGTCGTCGTCGTTGTCGTCGTCGTCCGAAATCTTAACATTGACCATAACTTCTTCAATTTTTCAATTACAACCTTCATTTTTGGTATACATGTTCATATTGACAATGACGACAGACAAGCGTTGGCACCCGCTTGCGATGCTCTTGTTTCAATTTAGAATTATTATTACATGGGACACATTTTAGAAATAAGAAAGATTGAGACTGGTCAGTATACGTTTATTACTCAAATGTGTTGCACACTTTTCTTCACCCCCAACTGTCCACTCACCTTCTACACGTATACATGTAGATGGAAATCGAGAATAATCCACTATCGCCAGACAGACAATGGTTTAATTACAACTAATCCAACATCAACAGAACACGCTTATTAGACATGAAAATAATTGAATGAAGCAGAGTCAAAACATACATGCATTAGCATTTTAATTAATACATGTAATTTGCATATCGCTGTTCTAGCACTGGGTTGTAAGAGATCCTAATCTGATGTGTATTATGACGACTTTCAGTAATGTCCTGTACATTTCGCATACATGTCCATCAGTATTGGTATGAATTTATATGGCGGCTTTAACACGCACAATTGCGTCCACCAAGACCTACTATTAAAGCAAATTGACTTGATCCAACTATTTCGCAATAGACGAAGCCTTTATAATACCTTATAGGGAGACATAAGTTTGAGAAAAACTGCACCATCGGCTGGCCTATGAGATTCTGTGCGCGCGGTGTAATCTTGGAGTGTTTTCACAGGATCTGTTTTAGCATTACTGCTGCTGCGGGATCTAAACTTCAAACCCAGAACACACAGTATACCGTAATTCTTGATACCAAAACAACAAAAAAAGTTAAACCCGTGATTTTCGCATCATGAGGCGAGAACAGCACTTGCTCGATAGAGAACACTACTCTACTTTCACCGTGAACATTTACATGTATACAGACGGAAATGATACATGTACGTTCTCTCTTGAGGCATGTAATTTTTCTAACGCACCTCT
Source organism: Azorinus chamasolen (assembly GCA_963576725.1). Taxonomy (NCBI): domain Eukaryota; kingdom Metazoa; phylum Mollusca; class Bivalvia; order Cardiida; family Solecurtidae; genus Azorinus; species Azorinus chamasolen. Next base: position 47,179,875 of record OY755252.1, on the reverse strand, counting down.
TCCAATCACTCAATTATCCATAATATACACTCATCTGACCTACTTCACCGTAATATTTTGAATAAGTCTAGAACAAAGTATATGCCATCACGAATGCTACCGTGACGTAACTAATACTAGACTGGTACCATATTTTTTACTGTAGTTTCGGCTGGTTTCAAAGAAGGTAAAAAAGACGAACCGTTCAAGCCGCTACAACAATCGTATATAATGAAATTTTCGCATCATAAAATGATGAATCGGCAGCGTATAGTGACAAACGCACATCGGTAGAATGACTAATGTACAGTGTATATTGACAAATGAACAACGTATATTGACAAATGCACCGCGTATATTGACAAATGCACATCATATAATGACAAAATGCACAATGTATAATGAAACATTGTCATCATATAATAAAAAATGAACATGCTATAATTGAATATGTACACCATTTTACGCTACACCCACAATGCAAAATAATTCTGACCATGTCAAGGCACCTATGGCGTTCCATATGAGTTGAATTGTTTGCAAATTGTACCACATATTCCGTCAGGTCATTTCCAAAGTGTATATATTATAGTGCATGTATATGGCGAGCTTTAATGCATTAATTGCTCCATTTAATCATTTGATTACAGATCACACTGATACATGGTCCCGTGAGAATCCAATACAAACAATGTGACTGATAGCACTGGAACCAGGAGTAGTCACGTGACACAATTGTATGATCAAGGTAATGAGCTGATATTGTTTCTGTTCGATATATAGCTCGGTTAAATCTCAAAAAGAAGAAACATTTTAGGTCTTAACCCTTTACTCTAGGAATATTCATGCAAGAAATAATGACATCATGAATATTAAATAGCTCATTTTTAAAATGAGACATACACACATGAAAGTTTGACAATGGCAGAAACTGTAGAATCAGATGTACGTTATTCCATACGAAAACAGAGCAGATCCTGATATTAGACGACCTCTTGGCCTGCTTTATTCGCAGATGTGTTAAAATGCAGATTTATGGAGAAAAGGGTTGGTAGTTCAAAGTAGGGTGTTAATTATATAGAAAGCCCCTGATGAACTTCCTGCATTACTTTCGACTTGCATTAACCCTGTTCTCCATAAATATGCTTTTTGTACGCTCTTGCGCAGTGTATATATGGTTCTATAGACTTCATGCCTAGGTTTAATATTCCTGTGCTCATATGTTATTATAAAACTACAGCTAATTAACCCATTCCCTCCTACTGACGCCTTTTGACGCCTCTTTGAAAGTCACCTTTTTGTAAACATTGTTATCAATAGAGCATTTGCTCCATAGGTGCAAATGCTATATTTATCACAATGATTTCTGAACTACAAAATTCTAACATTTTCCTTTTCTCTAGCAATTGCTCCTTTTCGGTAGATTTACTCGTATTCAAAGAGGTTGAGTCTAAAAATAGACAATGAGGGGATGGGTTAATATGCATGATGTCTATACCTCTTACATGAATATTTAATGGAATAAAGCAGATTGTAGTTAAATGCAAGACGCAAGTTATACAGAAAGCTCCCTCATGAGATTCCTGCATTACTTTTCGACTAAAATTAACCCATTTGCCCCCACGATCCAATATATGGGACATAGGCAAACAGTGTAGACTGATCAGACGCCGCATAATGCGGCGTCTGATCAGAGTCTACACTCTTTGCTGATAGGATTTTCAATTTAATAAAAAAACGCAATTTAAAATTTCGGCCATGCACCTCTTTAGATAAAAAATGGACTAATCCAAGATATAAACATGGAAGAATCCACTGGAAGCAAATTAGTTAAACAACCACACGTTTTAAATATATATATATTGACTGGTAACGTGTTGCTTTTGTACTTACAGGTGATATAGCACAAGAGTTCATTTTAGATACAGTGAACACATCTCTAAAGCGACACTTTATTCGGTGGTCTTTAAACGTTAGCTCCATGAGTATTCATGTAAGGAATGATAATATCATGACTATTAATTGGATTCATTGTAATAATAACACATGGACATAGGAAGTTTAGGACCAGGCAGAAACTGTAGACACACAGAGCAGTGCCCTTTTGTGAGTGGCCCTTCATGTGGTACAGTTTTTCGCACTTTTTATGAATTCTTGGTCAATACGGCAGATGGTAACTTAATGTAGGCACGAAATAATAACGAAAGCTCCTTTAATAGCTTTTTTACCACTTTGTCCATGCATTAAGCTATTACCTTCGTTTTAAGAGGCATGTGTTTACCCAGTGGTCGCTCAAAACAGGTTTTACTGTATTTGTACTCGTATATCACAATGCATTGAATACATAATGAAATGTATTGAATTTATACTTAAGTGATCGCCCTGTCTTAAAATCATAAAACTTGCGATTTGTTATGTTCAATCAATTATGAAGATTGTCAATTTTAATTTATATGGGGAAATGCCCATATACATGTAATACAAAATAAACTGGTTTCGTGAATAATTATAATCTTTAGTTGTGCAACAAAATATAATCGGCCTATGTCGAGCGGCTTTTACGAAACCAAAACGGAACACGGACATCTACTAATACGTAGGCGAATAGTATCGTGTCTTCGATATTAAATACATGACAGTTTTGTCTTCTTCAGTGTTTATTTGATTGGTTTTCTTGTGATATACTTCTTTTCATCTTATAAACAAATGCTTTATGTAATTTTTAGGATTTTTTAAAATACCTTGCAAGACTATCATTTTAATGACAACCATAAAAATACTGATTACATGTACATCTATATACATGTGTTTGAGATACACCGCCCTTTCGGTGCCAATTCAAATTTCATTTTCGTTAATTTCTTTACACAAATATAATCATTGTCAAACAGTTTGGCTCCTGATTCTTCTCTGGATCCAATATATTTGCAAAGGTTATCACGGATTTGCCCATGGGCGAACAATTATTTGCCAATGTGCTGTTGCAACAATTAGTCAGATTAATGTTCATGATGCTATTAGTTCTTATAATTATATTCATGGAGTAAAGGGTTAGAAAATCGATTCTAATGCAACATTTTTGTAACACGCATTCCGATTGGTCCACGTGACAAAATTTGAAGCATATAAACCACCGATATACTGTCGGAAAAAATGAATATACTGACGGAAACCGAATCACTAAAAAATTTACTACGAAATATTCATACGCGCATTCATAGTAAAATTGAATGAATGGGTCTGAATGTATGAAGACTGGCTGAATGAAATGTCAAATGTTTTGAATTTGCTTGTTTTTTTTAAACACACTTTATGGTTGTAGTCAATGTGAGTCTGGCGGTTCTATTCAAATATCTATCGCAAAGTCCCACAAGTTGATCCAGAGTCCATTTATTTCACGTGTAGATCTAGTTCACTGTCCTTGAACAAACCTCCCTGTGCCTCTATTCTGCTGTGAGGTGTATGTGGCATATGCACCCTGTAAATATAAGATTTAAGGTATATAACTATGTAGCTGTGATATTTATATTAATGCTGAAACTTGTTAATAAGGACCTGACAACACTTTTAAAACATTACCAAGTTGGCAACCGATCACAGAAAATGATCTGAAAACACTAAAAAGCTCAGGTTTCCTTTCTGCTATAAATCACAAATCTTTCCAAAGAAAAGTGTGGTTTGACATAAACTTGAATTTCGCTCTTCGTGGTATACATGTACATAGAAAACCTAAGATCCCTGACAAACGTACAATTTATGAGTCCTGCAGGAAACACCATAAACAGAACAAACATCCATCTTTTGTTTTTCCATGACGAGGCAGGTGTTTAATTTTGTCAGCTGGCGTACAATCAAGAACACACCAAAAATTGCAAAGGAGACACTATCAAGAACAACGATTCAAACATACAACAATGTACAGTAATCAAGAGGAAACATGTCCTGTAAATCTCTGAAAACATACCTGAAAAACCTGATACGAGTAAAACTGCACCCGGGATCGAACCATTCCATTCAGTAACCCAAACGTTCAGTCGATTATGAAGAATCATATACACACCCATGCCTGTTGGTGAGCGTGTGCTGAACGAAATGATGAAAACAATTTCTGCTGAGGCTGGTTTCGTCAAAAGTTTACACAAATTACTGTGTCCGGGAGATCGCTGTTGGCCTATGCTGGTGTCAAAACCAGGGAAATAATGAAAAGTCCGGTCATCAGAATGAAGCCAGTGTCGGATGCTATAATGCCGACTGGTCCGACAATCGGAAGCGGCAGTATTTTTCAATTCTTCAATGACTGACCTTTAATGAGAATTCGCCCCACCCACTCTAGACCACTCGAGGACTCTTTGCAAATTCCAAACAAGCCTGTAGATTGTCGCTCCTGATATTTTCCTTTTGCACGTCCACTTGGCCTATCACCAATCAGCCAAAGTATCTTGAATATGCCGCCAGTTCCACATTGCAAACAATTTAAAATAAATAATTCCGTTGTCCATTTGCACAATTATTATGGAATTTTATTATATGTACACAGCAGCAATGTCGAGGTCAAATTTGATTCATCTTTGGTAGTTTTGAAAGGTACCTACCGTCAGAAATTCAAAGGACCATGACTTAACGATTTTCATTTGAAAAAATCAAATTGTCAAGTGAAAAAACAGTTCTTGGTATGTTAAATATAAGCACAATTGCTAAGTTCCGAGAGAACTATTTTCTATATGCGTAATGCGGAGATATGCGATGTTTCATGACGTCATGTTATGACGACAGAGAGAAAATATCAAAGGACTTAAAGTATTGTTTGTTTTTTATCATCTGGGTCTATGGTTTCATTGGAATAGGGATAACCGTTGCGTATTTGAAGGTTTGCAGCAGTATATCGGTGGTTTATATGTCGCAAATAACCGTTTTACATGCTAACGCGTCGCATGTAAAACTAAATTTGCGACATATAAACCACCGATATACTGCTGCAAACCTTCAAATACGCAACGGTTATCCCCTAAATAAAAGCTTGAAAGGATGGCAAGTAGGCAATGTACCTGATCAAAATTTAAAGGGGGTTAAAATCGCTTTGTTCTTACATGTAGCAGTATTATTAACCTTTTGCTTCATTAACCCTTTCGGCTCCAAATTTCTAATTGTCGTCTGCAAACCAATTTTGTTAAATCATTCGGTAAAATAAAGAAATAAGATAAATAAATGCAAAGTTCAAAGGAATAAAGCACAGATATAGAAATAGAGTTTGAGACAAAAATGTGAAGTCGCTTTCTTTTCAAGGCGGCGTCTGATCTTGGACTGCACTATTTGTCGTGGTGCATTTTTGCAACATCGACGGTGAAAGGGTTAATGTGAAATGATTGGCCTTAGCAGAAGCTGTAGAACCGGGTCTATATTATTCCATATGCAGACAGAGCGGGTCCTGATAAGACAGCTCCCTTAGGATCTGGGTCTGCTCCGTTTGTGTAAATGTGTGTAAAGGGTTGCGGTTTGCGTTTTATCAGTATTGCATGATTTTTCTAAACCTGATAGAGGGTGTCAAAATTATTTGTAAATTTAAACCAACTGTATCGGTTGAAAAGTTCAAAGATTGGACAAACACGTTCTGTCTCGAGAGATGAATCCAATCTACTCAATGTAAACCATGTTGATTGTCTCAATACCACATTTCATACCATTGGGAACGACTTTTATATTGATTTATCATATTTCAGTGTAATATATAGAGTGACGTTCAATTCAGAACTACAGGAAAATCTCTCTATAACGGCCACTAAATTACATCAAGTAATTTGTGTTAAAGGCAGGCGGCTGCTTAAAGCAAGGTGACAGTTTAACAGAACGCTCCTATAGGAGCGTTTTGTGTTACTTTCACTTTGCCTTAAGCAACCACCTGCCCTAAATACCAACTAATTAACACAGTTTAATGGCCGTTTTGGAGAGGTTTTACTGTATTCGAGCGGGTTAGCGAATTGTTAGCGTGGGCTATTATAGAAGAAACCGTTTCATCATACCCATTGCGTTGTTAATTAATGGAATACACAATGGATGCATTATTATTTCATCAATAATATTTAATGAAGAATGGGATTTATTAGATTAACGTATCATCAGTCCGTCTTGTACTAATCGAAATTTGACCCGGCATTGACAAGTAGACTGGATCCAGATCAGGCGTTGAATTTACTGGTGTGTTATTGAGAGACACTCTTCTTGACACTTGCTCCTACATATGATCTGGGTCTACTCTCTTTACAAAGGCGTGAAAAGCGTTTGTATTAGGGAAAATGTAAAACGATGTTTTTGCTAACCGAATTTGTAACTCTTTCATTGCCAATGGCGAATCTGTGATTGCCTTTACAAACAAATTGGATCATGATTCGGCGTCTAATCAGGATCAAAACTGTTCGGTACTATGATTATAGTTCCTAAACAAAAATGAAAATAATAAAAGAAATTGTGTCCATCCGACTCAGATGCCCCCGCCGGCGAACAGATGAACGACAGATCTGAAAAGGGGAGACACGGTACAACTCACTATGATTATGCTTTAGACCAAATATCAAATCATTGCAGCTTACACAAACGACGAAATCCTTGACGAAAGTATTTGTTATGAAATAATCACCAAAATTCAATCAAAGTGTTGGCAAACAGGAAGTAGATGGATGAAAGACCTGAAAAGGGGAGACACTATGATAATGCTTCAGACCAAATATTAAATCATTCCACCTTACACAAGCCAAGACATCCTTGACGAAATTTTCGGACGTACGGACGTCGGGACGAACGAACGGACAATGTTAAAACTTAATGCCCGTCGCCTAAAGGCGGGGCATAAAAATGAAAATAGTTCCGCAGGTGGCAAATTTTTGTAGACGACAATATTTGGAAGCAAAAGAGTTAAGCTCATTGCCAGACTAAAGACAATTTTCAAGACATCTTGTGTGTCTGGCAGGGGAATACGCGTATTGTTAACATTAGTTTGCTGTGGCTGAACGGTGATCACTTATTACAAACAGTTTGAAGCCGGATATAATGCTGACTAACAATCTGACACCCCGATCATACTTACAAAAGTTATGTTAGTTTGAATTATTGGAGGAGGCAGGGTTTTAAGACAAATATTTCCTTAGGAGGCTTAACCCATTTGCTCCCAGTCGAATTTTCCATGCTTATATATTTGGATTAGTCTATCTTTTATCTAAGAAATGTCTGGTCTAAATGTTAATTTTTGTTTTGTTTTATATTGAATTTCCTATCAGCAAACAGTGTAGACTCTGTTCAGACGGCGCATTATGTGGCGTCTGATCAGAGTCTACACTGTTTGCCTACGTCCCATATATGGGATCATGGGAGCAAATGGGTTAATGTTACACTGGATGATTAAGGTAACGCAAAGCTCTAGCCAGTTATTGCGTTATTAACGTATTACCTGATATGCTACTTTTAGATCCAATCGCTTTGAATAACTCTACAGAAAAGGAGCATTTACTAACAAAAAGGTTATCCTTATAATTGTGTAGTCTATTTATCACAATGGTTTCAATAAGTGATTTTTACAAAAGCGTCAGAAGGTGTTAAGGGGTATGAGGGAATGGGTTAATACGACATTAGGCTGTGCTTACATAGTGCGCACACTCAGACGCCCTATACTCGTGAAGGGTTTTAGGGGGCGGGCCTGAGTAGTGTTGCCTTGTTAATAACTGTTCATCAACAGACTCAATAAAACCGAGTCTGCAGTTTTCTCTTTTTACATTGCTGCGTTTGCTTTAGAAGGATCTACTTTCAGAACATATGAATTTCTCAGCAAAGATCTTAGTTGCTTGAGTGGCGGTCGTAAAAGGTCGTCCCGTACTTCATTCTCAGTGTTGTTATATTTTCTGGTCCTTGGGGATCATTAGTTTTGATGTTATTAGTTTTGGAAATTGAATGCTGCTTTGAAAATTTAATACAGCTTAAGCCGGTGCGTGAGTAGTGTTGCATTTTTAATAACTGCTCCTGAACTGATTCAATAAAACCGAGTCTGAAATTTTCTCTTTTTACTTGCTGCTTTTGCTTTAGACGGGTCTCCTACTTTCATTACTTATAGTATCTACATATTGGCTTGAGACAATATTTTCGATATTGACGTTGGACTTTGTTCAATCTTGACTGCGTGGTATTAGAAAGAGACTGTTAACGTATTCGCTGCCAATGCCGCATCTGTGATTACTTATGCAAACATTTTAGATCCAGTTGATGAGTAACTCGACGTATCATTATGATCGAAACTGTTTGTCACTGTCATAATGATTTAGAAAGAAAATTGGAAGACAGTTAACCCTTTCCCTGTTCTGTGTATATTCCAAATTTAAATACCTACTGAATATTCATGGACAAAATAGTTATAGTGCAATATGGAAGGTGGAACATTGTACATGTAGCCATATTAGAAAGTAAAGAAACAGATCTTTCAAATTCCAATAGCAAACAGAGCAGACCCTGATCAGACGGCTCCTCAATGAGCCGTCTGATCTGGGTCTACTCTGTTTGCAAATGCTTGAAAACACGTTTCTATGAGGGAAAGGGTTAAACAAACGAAATGTGAAGCAGGCGATAAATTTTGCATACGACAATATTTGGCAGCAAACCAGTTAAATACAGAGATATTTGAGAACCAATTAGTGAGACAGTCGTGAACGTATAATTATGATACTATATCGGTTTTCAAGTTCAATATCAAGCTTGTTTGCTTACTCTGGTTTAAATTCTGTCGCATTTATTTTGACACTAATGCGTTTGTTTCATCCTGTCATTAAATATCTTTAACCTTTTAGTCCAAGAATATTCATGTAAGAATTGAGGACATCATACATATTAATTTAATGTTTTTTGTAATCACATATTATTACAGGACATTTTTGCCATGACAGAAACTGTAGGATCAAACCTACCTTGTTCCACAAACAAACAGAAGCAGGCCCTGATCAGATGGGTCCTATATGCGCCTTTGATTGTGGTCTACTCTGTTTGCAAAGGCGCTAAAAGGTTTACTTATGGAGTAAAGGGTTACGCTTTTTAACCGGTTCATAAACAGAGATGATGACGAGGGAAGAAAGAGAGAAATTGTCATCTGTTCACTAGAGTAGAAGAGAGACAAGTAACTGACATATTTGACCTTTTAACCTTTTGCATGCTGAATTTTCGATATGGAAAGTTATCTTGTTTGTACGGAGGTTTTGCGTCGCTTTAACCCTTTACTCCATGAATATTCATGTAAGAAATAATGACGTCATGAATATTAATTAGATTAATTGTTATAATCGCACATGGACACATAATGTTTTGTTCATGGTAGCAACTGTAGAATCATATCTATATTATGTAATAAACAAATAGAGCAAACCCTGATCAGATGGCTCCTACAGGCACCGTCTAATATGTATATTATGTTTGTAAAGGCGTAGTTCTAAATGCGTATTTTTCAGATAAAGGAAGAACTGCATGTTTTTCTGTGCACTGAGCAATTTCACTGAATACAGTAGACCACTTAATGAATAAACAGTTCTGCCTTTATAAGCAGGCGGTTGCTTAATATAGGAAGAACGTTATGCAGAAAGCAATAGGAGCTTTCTGCATAACTTTCATCCTGCATTAAGCTACCACCTGTCTCTGCCACCCAGAATTATGCACATTTTGGTGGTCACATTAGGAGGGGGGGGGGGGGGGGGTTACTGTATATGGAATTTGTAATGTTCCATCACTGTTTAACAATGGAGTCCATTCTCTAGGAGAATGCATAATTCGCGAGAGGTGTTTAAGTGACCAAAATCTGTCGACTTAACAGGGGGATCGAATTAGGTTAGATCTTGATTAGGAACGTTCTAATCCGTTGAAGAGGTCAAGGCCAACGTCATTCAGTACACGCGTTAATGCGAGTGAAATTGTTCTTAAAATTGTATTGTTTTGTATTATTTTAGATCAAATCATTTTGGAAAATGGAAAACTTGTGAAACTGTATACAATATTAACTTTCTTGTGTAAAAGTGTTTTTTTAGTGTTGCTTAAAGGAGTGAAATGTTTTATCATGAAAGAAAATACAAATACATGCACGGTAGAACCAGTCTATAACGAGCACAACACTAAGTCTTTTCTGAGTCTTTAAAACAGGTAGTAACGGCTTGCAGGAAAACATTTATACAGAAAGTTCCCATTGGAGTAATTGGAGCTTTCCGCATTACTTTCATCCTGCTTAAGCAATTATATGTTCTTATAGAACTCCATGTTTATCCATTATGTGGTCGCTATAGACAACTTCTACTGTAATTCAATTGACCCTTGTCGCTAGTTATTTTCGTTTTATTGTATCAAATCATTACACCCCAAATGTGATTTTCAATGTTTCTAAAATACCTTTATGATCATCCATGATGACAGAAGCCGCTAAGAGCCAGTACCACGAATTATTTGTGCTTAATTTTATTTGAATTCAGCCTCATGTGACAAATGGATTTGAACTCTGTTACAATCTCTTATAGATTGGACAAAATTAGAAAAACACATCTTAATGAAAGTTGTTGCCTGGGAAGGGTAGTAGTAGGAGGAGGCGGACTTTTATTGTGTGGATGTAACGCTAGAGTTAAATTGCTTTTAATTTTATTTTCTTGTTTGTCTTCCAAGAAGGCATTACAACACTCAACTCAATCTAGAAATTTTATTTACTTAAAGGGGAAGTCCCTACATTCCACACGTTTCAAAAATATTTTCAATATACAAAAATCAATTGTTTATATGCTGAAAAGTAGTATATCGCAAGACAAACTATCCAATAAACGTTGAAAATACAAAACATCCATGTGTTTGATATCGACGATCCCGATTTTATTCCATAATGTTTCAGTTTTATTTGGGCTGGGTTTTAGTTTCTTATCTGTTCACGCTATTCGCGTCTTTCCGACCACTTCTGAGAAAAGAGTAAACAATGGAGGGATGGGGTGATCATTGGAAAACGCGGGGAATTTGAACAGAAAAGACCGATAATACTTTGTAGTAGAACAAAAATTATAAGTAGTGATGAAATCGGTTTATCTTGTACCACAGGGACACGTTTCGATATAAGTTCAGATTGATAACCTTTCAGAATAATGATTGCCAACAAGTACCAAGTTTAAAAATATTATCGAAAATATACGTTCATTGTAGAGACTTGCACTTTAACTCTATATAAAGCATCTAAAATATCTTAGAGAGAAGAATAGTGCGGAGGTCCAGATAGGATGCGTAAATAAAAAAGATTTTCAAGAATAACTTTTTTATTTCATCTACATTAATTATCTTTAGAGATACTACTATTGAAATAACTTTTGATTTTCTATACGTAACTGTTTCAACAACATAGACGATTTAAACTTTTTGACGGCAGTATGAGATAATGTTCTCCGCGTAGAGCTGTGTGTTTAAATACGATATACAGTAAAACCTTACTAAACCGGACGTTAAATATAGTGTAAATATCTATCTTGGAGACAGGTGGCAGCTTAATGCAGGGTAAAAGTCATGCAGAAAGCTCCTCTAGGAGCTTTCTGCATGACTTTCACCCTGCATTAAGCAGCCACCTGCCTAATTGTATCTGAAATCTTATCTACTAGTATTCCGGTTTAGAGAGGTTTCACTGTATTGAGTTAAACGTTCTACTCCATATACACGCATTGTAATGATATTTCAAACAGAGTAGACCCAGATCAGACGGTCCTGGTAGGAATCGCCTGATAAGAGTAGGTCATTTACTTCTGAAATGATATAGATCTGATTCTAAAGTTTCTCCCACGGCCTACACATTCTGTGTTCATATGCTATTATGAAACTTAGCTAATAAATGTTCATGACATTATTTATTTCTTACATGCAAATTCACGTGATAAAGGGTTAAATCTGGCCCCCATAATGACGCCTTTTAGCACAATTGCAAACAGAGCGGTTCCAGATCAGACGGCTTATAAAGGAGCCACCTAATCAGTGTATGCTCTGTTTGCTGATCTTATAACATAGATCTATTTCTACAGTTTTGTCATGGTAGAAGCATCATTGGTCATGATGCCATCATACAATTAGAATTATATTTTATAGAGCCAATATTTCTGACATGATTATTTGGGGTTAAGTAATGCCAAAAATGCTACGAAACACTCACCAAACTTGTTTCTCGAGTGGTGACATACGAATGTCGCAGTTATATACATGTATCCCTTTACTCCATGAATATTCATGCTAGAAATAATGATAGCATCGGTGTCAATTAACTGTAAAAATAAATATTCTTTATTTCATAAGCAAACAGAGTAGAACCGGATCAAACGGTTCCAAGAGGAGCTGTCTGAGATGGGTCTACTCTATTTGCAAATAAAGCCCTTAAAGTGGCTCTTTGGCGTAAGGAGACATAAATTTGATCAAGGCATGTCTGATGCCATTACTTGTAAATATATCATATTGGGATCATCCGTACATGGTACTGATTAAGTATTGACCCCTATAATTAGAGTGTTACAATCCTCGGATCTAAAGGTTGTACAGTGGACAGTGTCCGCAGGTTCGTATTCCATTCATCTAAAACTACCAAGGAAATATCAAAGATGTATCAAGGAGCATTAGCCGATAAACATTGATATGCAAGAAGAACCGAATATAAAGGCGAGTCCTTTTGCAATATGGCATTTATTATTCAGACCATGTTCCACATGTCTGACGCCGGTGGCAAAAAACTCTTAAGTCCGTTTTCGCTAACTGTATTAAATTCCCAATTGTCACATGATTAATAACATCTACCTGTTGTGCATTTATTCTCCAGTCGTTGATATGACTTATTTTGAATCTAACTCGCTTAAAAAGTTTTCTCAGCAACATGTATAGCTACTTGCCTTTCTACATAACATAGTCATACAAAGTTGTCAAAAAGGCACCAAGTATATATCCGCTTCAAAGTTTAATGTGACTGTACAGAATTAATTACAAATGCACGTGACCCTTTAAGAATATACACTATTGTTCATGCATATTTTGCCTGTACATACTTTATGTTGATATTATTGTTTTTAGAAAGAAAATCCGTAAACCACTTTGGTTCAATTTGTATAACATTTGCAAATGTAGTTTTTTCTATCAACAAGAACAAATGAAATTTATATTTAAGTCGCATATTCGTAGTGTTGTTTTTTAATTAATTTCCCAAGTGTTCATTTCCTTCAACCATTATCATTATTTATTACTATCATTATTGTTATTGTTGCGATCATCATTATTATTATTGTTTTTCTTATTATTATTTGTTTTTTTGTTTTTTGTTATGCACCATTCGCGTGTTACTATCCGGGTACGTAAAGGATGTCTATTGCTGACGTTGATTGCAAAACTCTCACTTTGCTTCACTTTTAAATCAACAAAATTATCATAAATATCGATATCTGTAATTTTGTGTTACCTATTATACAAGATATCATTTGCCATAAGGGAGCTGTGTTAACAACATCAATCTAACCCTTAACCCATAACATTGACCTTAGTCACATTTACAGGTTTGATCCAGATGAGTAAAATGGCTTCACATGAGGATCTTAGCTGTTTGACACTTGGTCAATTGTTCCCCAAAGGTTGATAGAGTTGTTCGTGATCAAAATCTCACCAGATCTAAATAATTATGATTTAATTTTTTTCACATCTGGAGATGGTTAAAGATATAATATTCCCAACGGGAAGTATATGAATTACAGAAAACTAATAATATCGAAGGCAAAGATTCACCTGAATGCGTAATTAGTTACTGTATACCAAATAATATGTCTCATGTCACCCATTAAATGCTTTAACAGCAAGAAATACGACAAATCCTTCCATCGATATATCTCGTATTATATCATTAAACAACGTTTGAAATGCTGTGGACAAATTTGTGATTGCCCATCAGATATGAGATAAAAGGTGCGTAAATTAAAACATTTTCAAGAATAACTTCTTTATTACTCCTTTAACTTTAATTGTTTTTATTACTCCACCTAACTCTATGTTGGGACCACTCTTTAAAATCGTCTCTTCGAGGCGATTCTAAAGAGTGGTCACAACATAAGTTCTTTGGAGAAAAGACGAGTTTAGTATTTGATTACGCACCTTTATCTGTACACTCTGATTATCCATTCAAACAGTTTTTGTATGTATAGATGAGATACTGAACAAGTATGTGTTCCAACAGTATCCAGGATTTGACACTATAAGTTCACATACTTTGCGTACAGTGGATAGATAGATACCTGGACTTTTTAAATGAAGAAAATGATACTCTGTACACACCCAAATAACGTTGGCCACCTATATAAAGGGTATTCAAATGTAGGTGTAACTATTTCCTTAAAGTACTTAGTAATACATGTAGTGGGTGTGCCATTTAGGTCACACATGAAAATGGATTCTTGTGCAACCAATGGTAAAAATACATACAGGAGAACCTGTCATAAGCGGCCACGTATTTATTGAACATAGGAGTCTTAAAAAGCAGATGGTAGCTTAAAGATGACCAGAAGCTGTACAGGTATACATACAATGAAAATAATGCTTACAACCCATTTCTCGACAGGTTATATTTGTTCAGCTAAATATTATCGCTATCCGAATACTGCTAGATTCTTTAAAAGGAGCCTCCGTTTTAGAAACGGGGATTTTGTACGGAACTCAGCGGATATCTTCGGCCAAGTTCTGAATGATTCCGATTCTATTTCAGAACAACGCTTTGAATATTAATTAAGCTGTTACCACATGTACAATGGCTGACACTGGTTGTTGACCTACATAATAGATTTCATTCAGGAAAATAAGGAATATGCCCATCTTACCACATATAATTTACATGCAAATAAGCTAAATATACCGTTCAATGGTGTCAATCAAATATAACGGTTAAAGGGAGCTAACTCATACAGGTACATCGAATGATTATTTCCAGTATGTAAAAAATTGAATCTTACGACATATTCCGGCCAATGGCGAAGGCTGTTCCGTTGGTTTCCGTAGCAATCCATTTTTCTAGTTTTTTCGACACAAACAACCATTTACTGACCGTGTTGTTTAGCGTTAAATAAGTGTTAAGGTACATATATTCCAATTTTGAAGTCAGTTCGAAACGTAAAGTTTGCGGACATTTGCGCAGCATACATCTTTAATGCAGGGCAACCTTAATACAGGAAGCTCTAATAACCATCATTAAGCTACTACATGCCTTACAGACCCATAATGAAACCTCTTTTTGATGGCCACTTAACCCTTTCCCTTATGTAAGCGCATTTTGACGCATCTGCAAACAGAGTAGACCCAGATCAGACGGCTCCTATAGGAGCCGTCTGATCAGGATATGCTCTGTTTGCTTATGGTTTATTATAGATCTGATTCTACTGCTTCTTCCCGAGCCAAAATGTCATGTATGCATAAGCCATCATAAAAAACAAGGACATGTTGTATTGCTATGCAAGACATGAGTCCCCCACCGGACTGAAAAAAACCTCCACTCTCCCCACCCCACCCACCCATGGTGTGGTTGATCATGGTATATACATGACCACCTGAATGGTATTAGTACCTACTTTCATACATTGAATCAGTAAATAAAAAGTTATTGTCCCGACAGGAAAATATGAAAAAGGGGAGTAACTCCACAAATATTGATGCTAGAGTTATTGCCTTTGTGCATGACACTACACCTTATCATGCTTGCTCCATATGAGAAGTTTTAAATCAATTGAACCAGTACATAAAGAGTTATTAACTGGATAAGAACATATTAAAAAGGGGAAGAACTCCAAAAATATAGATGCTAGAGTTATGGTCCTTGTGCATGACACTACCCCTCATCATGATTGTTCTATATGTGAAGTTTCAAATCAATTGAATCAGTAGATAAAGAATTATTGTCCGGACAAAAAATATGAAAAGGGGGAATAACTCCAAAAATATTGATGCTAGAGTTATGGCCCTTGTGCATGACACTACTCCTCATCATGCTTCTTCAATGTGTGAAGTTATAATGAATTTGGCCTAACTTTGTAGGAGATATGGCCCGGACATGAAGCGTGACAGACGGACGGACAAGAACATATGAAAAAGGAGAATAACTCAAAAAATATTGATGCTAGAGTTATGACCCTTGTGCATAACACTATCCCTCATCATGATTGTTCCATATGTAAAGTTTCAAATCAATTGAACCAGTAGATAAAGAGTTATTGTCCGGACAAAAATATGTAAAAGGGGAATAACTCCAAAAATATTTATGCCAGAATTATGGCCTTTGTGCATGACACTAGCCCTCATCATGCTTCTTCAATGTGTGAAGTTATAATGAATTTGGCCTAACTTTGTATGAGATATGGCCCGGACCAGAAGCGTGACAGACGAACAGACGGACGGCCGGACGGACAGACAGACGGACAGACGGAATCAAGCAAACCTATAGTCCCCCAACCGGTAACCGGTGGGGGACTAATAATGTTATTAATATTCATGACGTCATTATTTCATATATGAATATTCATCAGGGAAAGGGTTAAGACTGGTTCTACTGCACATGCTTATTCTCAACGAATAAAAAACATAAGTGTCACAACTCAACTATTCGCCCGCGACCTGACTCACTTTGGCAAACAGATTGGGTTCTGTTTGTCGTCGTGGTGCTGTTTAGGCGGTTGTGTATTTTGTATGCGGTGTTTCCTGTATGACTCGTACATGTACTTATAGATGAGACGAGTATATTGGCGTCTCATCGGAATCCACGCTTTTTAAAGCTCAACATGAATGAATTGGAATTTAGCAAATATGCAACATATCAGAGTTTGAGCAGACATTATGTATTACAACTGGATACGATGATAACAATACACTTCCTCTACATCAACCGGAATGGTAACCCATGCTGAAAATAATTTCAGATCAATCGCTGAATTTCTGAACTTTTCATTGACTTCTGATTTGATCAAACTTTGGAGAAACTATTGACCGGTACTCGGCGTCTCATCTGGATCCAGGCTGTTTGGAAATATCAGTCAAGACGAGCTACGTATATGTAGAGTTAACCATTAACCCATAGGCTACCTTTTCAACATCTTTGAATAAATCTTTCGAAAAGGAGCATTACCTAGAGAAAGGGAAAAAAATAGAATTTTGTAGTTTGAAACCATTGTGTTAAATATAGCATTTGCTCCTATAGGAGCAAATGCTCTATTTATCACAATGGTTTCACAAAGTAACTTTTACAGAGTCGTCAAAAGTCGTCAATATGAGGGAATGGGTAAAGACTGTGTGCATTTAAGAATAATCATTGACATGACATGATCAAGTTCGTTACCCGGCATGATACTTATATAACGTACATTGTACTAGGATCTGTCGAACTTACCAGTTTTGCATAAATACTTAAACTGCTCTGATCTAATATTTCGACCACTAAGGGCCTTTGTCAAAGATTATCATGTCAAAATACACGTCACATTTTTGTTACATGCATTCAGCCATAAAATCAAAGAGAATAATCTTACACTTGCTTATTCTCTTTGATTTTATGGCTGAATGCATGTAACAAAAATATGACGTGTATTTTGACATGATAATCTTTGACAAAGGCCCTTAGTGGTCGAAATATTAGATCAGAGCAGTTTAAGTATTTATGTAATATATTAATTCCCTATTTTGGAATATTTTCTTTATTACCAGTTTTGTATGGGAATTAAATGAAATATAAATGAGAAAACGGTATCAATTTTTCAGTAATCATTCTACCGATTTATGTTGGAGTTAATGAGACCATTAGTTTATTCTAATGGTGTTGCGTACAGAGAGCATAGAGATCGTGTGTCAACAGTCATATATTCGTTGGCTACAAAATGTTGTCTTGACTCTCGAAGACAGTTTATTTTGGCAAATCAAAATATTTTAACATTTTCTTACATTATATCTATAAAGTACTCTGGTATCACATTCTGGTGAGAACAATATAAAAAGTCTTTCAAACAAATCCCAAACGACCTTGTACGTAACCCTCTACTTCGTTTAAATGTCTTTCTACGTCTTTACAAACAGAGTAGACCCTGATCAGACGGCCCCTGTAGCCCCTGTAGCAGCCGTCTGATCAAAGTCTGCTCTGTTTGCTGATGAAATTGTAATATATCTGACTATAGTTTCTACCAATAACAAAACCATGCTGCGTAAATTTGCTACATTCAACAAATAAATACGCATGATTTCATTAGTCCGACAGTGAAAATGTTAATTGGTATTTGATAGGCAATTTTTACATGATTAGTAATTCTACAAACTAGTAAATGTATCAGTATCATTTTGCTTAGCATATTACACTGCTATCTTTCACCCACGTATGTGATTACATTTTCATATACCATTATTCTGCAAAGAAATGTAAAACATTAGCGAATATAGACTTGTCATGAGAGTTGTTTTAGCATCACCTTCATTAAATATCTAAACTATCTCACGTTGATGCCCTATGTGCTCTACGGATATGTTACACTAATGTTTTATATTTTTATCATTGATTCTGCCTCCAATTCGTATTTATTTTCTGTTAGATAATATCATTTTCCCACCCACACTCCTCTCTTCCTTGTCTCGTAGGCGTGGCTTAACTATTTCCTTATTCGGTATCCATGTAAGAAATGATATCATCGTGAATGTTCATTAGATTAATTCTTATAATGCATTGTTTGGTACTGGTAGATACTGTAAAGTAAAATATATTATATTTTCATAAGCAAACAGAGCAGACCCTGATCAGATGGCTCCAATAGGGCACCTATACTCTGTTTGCAAATGCGTGAAAATGCGTTTATATGAGGGAAAAGGGTTGCAGATTGTCTTTTGAGAGATAGTTGTTTAAACCCTTCGCCACTTGAGAAAAAAATGATGTCTGCCGAAACATCTACAAAGTTTACTTACCAATGATTGGTGCAGGCTTTTTGGAACATTTTGACCGTACGTCAAACAGTCTGGACCCTGAAGAGACACGTTGATTTATTGTGCGTCTAATTTGAATCCAAGATTTATGCACATGCCTGTCAGTATGGAGTAGATGTGGGTCTATAAAAGAATGTTTTATTGTTTCTTCGCAGCGTATGTTTGTTTTATAAATGTAGAGCTAATACTTCCAATATAATTATGTTATAGAATCAGCTAAACGCACTAGCTTGGCATAGAAAGAAACTGGATTTAATTGAGAGAAAATAGTAAATTCGTGGTAGATACCCAATCCAAATCGCTATCAAAAAATATTAAATGGCTTTTGGTATGATAAATGGTAAACCCTAATAAGTTGTCGTCCATTCTATATAAATGCGTGTTATCTGACTATGTCCGTAACGGCAGAGAATACAGTTTGCTAACATTTGTAAATTCAGTCTTTGAGCATTGTGATTTGGGTTATATTTGGTTAAATCAAAGTTTTGCGGGATCTAGAGCTCTTCTACTAAGTAAAGTAGAGAAATCCTTGCAAGACCAGTACATACATCATGAAATAGTTACTGATTTGATTCAAGTTAATGTATATATTACCGCATTTAAAAAGCAGAACATAAATATGAACCTTATTTGGATGCACTAACACCTTTTAATGTGCATAGGTTCATTCACTTTAGAACGTGCAATAATCATCTACCAATAGAGAAATTAAGATGGTCAAATATTGATCACACAGAGCGCATGTTTTATGTTTCTGGTGGCATTGGGGATGAGTATAAATATCTTTTTAAATGTGCGTACTTGTCCTTTTATTTTGCAACATGGGCCAATTGTTTCTGTACTCCCACATGCTGAATCGTCTAAACAAAAACCAAAACCAAAAACACGTACATGACATAATTCGTCCAACTTTTAAGCTCAGTTGGCGATCTAGAGACTTGCTCATAGGACAGCCTTTAGTTTAAACATATTTTATTTCAATATATATTGAAAGGGGTTGGGCCACAAGTTCTTCCAACATTAGTTACGGCCCTTCCCCTACAATTTTAACATTGCAATTGAATAGTTAGCAATATGGCTATATACACACAAAAAGACAGGAGGAAAAAGTAGGAGAAGAAGAAACAGAAGAAGATGATTAAAGAAGAAAGAGAATATGACTAAATGTTGACAACATATCAAGAAGAAAAGACAAAGAATATGTATGAAGGTCTAATAGTACTAGGTACTGTAAACTGAAGTTTGGCAATTTAGTGGTCAGGCTAAAGTGACTGCTGCTGTAAGGTGTAGCTTTCTGTGATGCTTCAAATCTAGTAATTACAACACTCCGACATTAAGAATCTTTAAACTGTAGCAATTAAACACCAGTTTTTGGACAGCCTTTGTAGACCCCGAGCGTAGGACTCCTTTCGGAGCCCTTTGTTCTTGGTCTACACTGCCAGTCTATAGTGTTTGGCCAAAAATGGGTTAATTATGTTCGTTTTTCAATCGATTCATCTTGCCACATAAGTATGTGTGAAGTGACAATAACTGTAAAAGTGTGAGCATTTTCCCGGAAAACAACAACACCCCAACAATTATTAATAGTTTTGGCTTAATCTCACATATTATATTCGTAATTACCAATGCGTTTTGTACAGATATAATCGTTAACTGTTTTTAGCCTAACTACTTTAACATTTCCTTCAAATAAACGCATTTCCACGCTTTTGCAAACAGAGAATAACAAGATCAGACCAACGACATAAAACCCAGAAGGCACTTAAAAGACAATTAGAAAAAATGTGACATATTAAGTACTATAATTCACTTTCTTTCCAAGAATATGGCCAGAATCAGAACAATAAAATGACCCGTTGTCTTCCACTATATGACAATTTTCGCTTGTTTTCGATTCGTTCAAGCATTTGAGAAACTATTGACTGTGTGTCAAACAGCTTGGATTCTAATGAGACGCCGAGTACCCAGTGTCTCATCTGGCTCCAAGCAGTAAAACAGTTGACAAGTGCCAGTTAGAGGCAGACAACGGTTTATGGTGCTCTGTACATTGTATTGCAAAAGGGATGGTTTCATTGATGCTGCAGTCTTAGGTTTCTTAATTATAACGCAGCAGGTGTCTTGTCTAATTGATCGAAATAAAATCCATTTGCACAGTATTGCTTTCAACATGTCAAGAGCGATTATTTCATTTTAAAATATCGTTAATGTATGAGTTAATGAAGGAGATTGTAGGACACACAATATTGTGACACATCATGGGTAATATAATGCATGTGCAAAGGATAAACGTATCAGGAGGGATTTTACGCCCGTATATAATTACATTTATTATACCGCACGTGGCGTTCCTATACAATTTGTCCATATACCTGCCATGAAACAATTTGTACTGGTCCATGCAACATTATCTCGTGCGGGCAACAGTACGTCTAGATCAGTGAGCGCTTATTAAAATGTGTGCGTAACGTCACCTGACTGATGTCATCGACTGACTTCATCTGACGCTAGCAATTCGATCAACAAACGTCATACTGACAGTTGTTTTTATTCAAATATTTGAGAAATGTGGCAATATGCTACTATTTCAGAGGAGGATCTTTTAAGATCGGACGTTGAAAAGGAATCCGCCAGTATTTAACGTGTAATGAATAGAAGTGTGAAGATGTTCCGTAATTGTTTGAAACACCGAATATAACTTTTGTTTCAAACTGTTTATTGTTGTTATTGACTATCTTTTTGCTGACGAAATTGATTGTGCTGTTCGGTATAATAAAATAAATATCACATCCTATGGAGAGCGACGGCATGTATTGTCAACCCTCGGTATGATAATGTCCACCTCGGCTAACGCCACGGTGAACATTACCAACCTTGGGTTGACAATACGTGCTGTCACTCTCCACAGGATGTGATAATTATATAATGCTATACTGCAGTACATGTAATCTTAAACAATGTTCTGCCTTCCATTTAATTCCTGGTAGATTTTAGTATTGACTTGTATCATGCCAAACGCGACGTGGTCACATTTGAAAGCACCTTTGGTCCGGATGAGACGCCGAATAACTACATGTATGTGTCTTTTCATGATCCAATCTGTCTGTCACTCAGAGATTCTCTTCTTAAATACTTTAACCCTTTCGGCGCCAAATTTCTAATTGCCTGTAAACCAATGTTGTTAAATCATTGGATAACATAAGGAAATAAGATAAATAAATGAATATAGCACACATATAGAAATGCCGTTTGAGACAAAAAGTGGAGTCCCTGATCAGACGCCGCAATGAAAAGACAGTGTCTGATCTGGGACTGCACTATTGGTCGTGGTGTATTTTTGCTACATCTGCGGTGAAAGGGTTTACGAACTGGAGATAACTCAATAATACAACATAATTATCTTAGTTTGAACAGACAATATTATAAAGTAAACCCTTTCCCTATGTAATATTCATGTAAGAAATAATGACATTATAAATTTAAGGAGATTATTTTTATAAATGAATATGAACATAAAACATTTTATCTCTGTCAGAATATTTAGAATCCGTATTATACCATGAGCAAACAGAACAGACCCTGATCAGACTGCATGAGCAAACAGAACAGACCCTGATCAGACTGCTCCTATAGGAGCCGGCATATCTGGATCTAATATGTCTACAAAGGCATGAAAATGAGTTCATATGTGGGAAAGAGTTAATGCATGATTAGGGGATAAGAACAAATATCCAAGTGGCAATGGAGCACAACCATGTCATAGTAAGAAAAGGCATTGGGCAAATAATCTTTCTGTGAAGAGAAGTATTCATAACATGCTTAATCCCTTACCTGTTCCATATTCACAAAAAAATTATGACATCATGAATATCCATTAGCTGAATATAGAAAATGTACATTTTTCATGAGATTTGTTTTGCTTTGACAAAAAACTGCAGAATCAGGTTTTTATTATATTACAAGCAAACGGAGCCAATCCTGCTTAGACGGTTCCTACCGGGGCCGTTACACCTCGGTGTACACTGTTTGCAAAGGCGTACACGTCTGTTTATAACTATATAACGTTTATATGCTTGTTATAAATTCGTATAATATTATGATGTAAACTATATTATTTGTAACACCCATTAAGTTTAAACCTGGCTTGGCATTAATGTACTGTTACATCGTTTGAACTTGTCAAAACTGAACTATCAGAGTGGAGTATTCCATCAGTATTTAACTATAGAGTCGACTCAGTAGGAAAGGCTTAAAGTTTCTAGAGACGTTAGAATGACAAGCAGTGCAGACCCTGATCAGAGGGCTCCTAGAGGAGCCTTCTGATCTGGGGTTACACGGTTGGCAAATGGCAGTTCTTGCGTGCCCGGTGTTGAGGAAGGGTTAAACTAACATGCACTCTTTTTTAAAGTCAAGGCATAAATACACTATTGCAAGATATCGACACGAGCAAGACGTTTGGAATGTAAAACTTTATTTTACAATAAAGTGCGATATGAGTTGGCAATGTTTTATATAATGTTCCAAATGTGATATCTCTCTCTGTCATCATTCTCGAGAATGGTCTTATCTAACATGTTATAATATGCAAAGACAGTGAGAAATTAATGTATGAATCTTTGCTGTTGCTGCATGAAATATGGCAGTTAAAATTTCCCCAAGCGCGCACTTTAACGCCTTTACAAACAGTAGCCCAGTTCTGACGGCTCCTATAGGAGCCATATGATCAGGATCTGCTCTGTCTGCCTCTTGGCCATTTTTGCTTTTGTGTTTGTTTTGTGTCTTTGTGCCTTTGTGTATGTGCATTTGTTCGTGATTGATGTTTTGTGTGTAGGTGTGTTTGGTTATGTGTGTGTGTGTGTGGGGGGGGGGGGGGGGAGGGTTGGTTGTGTGGATGTGTTTTGGTGTTGGTTACGTTTTGTATGTGTCTTTTCTTGCTTGACTTAACTACTTTTTTCAATTATGAAATAGTTTAGATATGGTTTTGTAGTTTATGCTTTGACCCAGTCGTATGCCAATAAGAAAATTCAGGTTATTAATATTCATTATTTTTATATGAATTTGAAGTGTTTGGTCAACTAGAATCTTATATGAATACACATGTACGAAATGCTTTATTTGATTTTATTTAACATTGCCATGTATACATGAGTATTCAGTGTAACATGTAATTGCAATGATATGTTGTATATATTTGATATATTATTATAGTTACTGCTTTATTCGTGTATGACAGCTGCACTACACGTTTATGGTCACAGTTTGTTTCAGCACCCTTTCCGTAAATATATTTGTGTATTTAGTTATTGACAACACTTTTTTGCAATCAGAACAGTGATGTTGTTTTGCCATTAAAATGCGATCATTCGTAAGCCTTTGGGGATATTTGTGTTTTTGAATAACAAACTAGTAGTAACCCATGTCAATGGGCGTAGATTCGTAAATGACTATGGGCTCCTCTTCAGGCATCCCTATGGAATAAAATGTGGTATTGTACCAGAAGTCGTTAAAAGCAAATACATGTACCACTGACCATGTATTCGTTTACCGTTTCTTGTGTTAACTCTTTACCCGCCCGCGGTATACACGCTCAAATTCGGATATGATGTAATTTTGACTACATACTATTTGATCAAGCTGTTGAGAAACAATTAACAAAGTGCCAAACACCTCCCTTTTGATGCCTTTTTCTGTCGTTTGCTAACTTTGTCGTCTGCTACAAATTTTTATTTTTTGGATTTTCTTCATTTTTGTTTCAAAAACACAGTAACAGTAACAAACAGTTTGGATCCTGATGAGACGCCGAGTTACTCGGCGTCTTATCTGGATCCAAACTGTTTGCATAGGTAATCACAAATCTGGCATTGGCAGCGAAAGGGTTAATCCCAAAGAGACACCGACTAAACTCTGTATCCAGACTGTTTGTAAATGCGGGTTAGATTGAGGATAACGGGAAAATAGTTAAGTACCTTTACCCTTACAACGCTATATTTTCAAATGGACTATTAAAAAATTCAAACAGATCAGGCTTATGCTGAATATTTAGGGATTTTCTTTCTAAGGAAAAGTGTAACATTACAAACAGTGCAGACCCTGATGAGATGGTTCCTCCATGAGCCCTCTCATCTGGGTCTACACTATTTGCAAAATACATTAGTTACTCCTGTCCAGCACTGCAAGGCTTAATGAATTGATAAATGTATCAAATAATTCTATATAATGGACTATTGCTACCGCTGACCTTATCTCCCACCCACGTGTGCGATGATATTGTTAGAATATTCCGAGAACTTGTTTCAATGAGGAGAAAACATTATGGATTTAACTCCACTTTTGGGAGACATCCACACACCCACATTATGTTGCATCGGTATGTATGTTATACAGTAAACACACGCTAATTGGAACGCTCAGATACAGTAAAACCTCTCTATAACGGCCACTAAATTGTGTTAATTAGTTGGAATTTAGGGCAGGTGGTTGCTTAAAGCAAGGTGAAAGTAAAACAAAACGCTCCTATAGGAGCGTTCTGTTTTACTTTCACCTTGCTTTAAGCAGCCACCTGCTGTGGACACTAAATACTTAATGTCATTTAGTGGCCGTTATACAGAGGTTTTACTGGAAGTATCAGTGTCGGCCTGTAATAATAGCAGCTTAATGCAGGGCAGAAATCATGCAAAATTCTCTAAGAGGAGCTTTCTTCATGACATTCACCCAGCAATTAAGCAACCAGCTGAATTAAACCTTTACTCCATAAATACACCTTGCTACGCCTTGGCAAACAGAGTAGACCTATATCAGACGGCTCATTTAGGAGCCGTCTGATCAGGGTCTGTTCTGTTAGCTTATGAAATATTATAAATTCGATTCTGCAGTTGCTACTATATTCAAAAACTTCTGTGCCAACGTGTCGTTATAAAAAATAATCTAATTAATACCCATGAGGTCATCATTTCTTTCATAAATATTCATTGAGTAAAGGGTTAAAAGGTATTCACTATTCAACATTGGGATAAGTACTCTGTTCCAAAAACGTTTGTTTGTTATTTGACTTTACAGACATATCATTTACATTTGTTTAAAGAAACCAAAAGCGGCTGGGGGCCTTAGTGTCCATCACTGATTTTGTTTTGTGTTCTTTTAGCATCAGATAATGTAATGATTACAGGTTCTGTTTTGTAGCGTATGAGATTAAATTTAAGCGAAATCATTATCTTAAAAGCAATATGTGCGTAAGCTACATATTACCCCCCTAAGTATTACTTTACTTTAATGATACATTGTGTTACAGTTACCAAAAAAAGCAAGAAACATTTAAACTATTATTAAAATGCGGTAAGTTGTGTTTCGTCAGAAAGTAAAACACAATACAACCCATCTAAATTTTACTTTAAACCCTTTCCCTGTTCTATGTTTATTTCAAATTTCAATACCTACTGAATGTCTGTGGCCAAACTATTTATAATGAAGGTAGACCATTATAGTCATTTTAGAAAATAAAGAAACAGATCTATCTAATTCCATTGGCAAACAGAGCAGACCCTTATCAGACGACCCCTATATGAGCCGTCTGATCTGGATCTTTTCTGTTTGCAAATGCGTGAAAATACGTTTAAATGAGGGAAAGGGTTAACTCGTTTCCGTTAGTTTTTTACATACTGTAGATCGAGTAACCTGTACATAAACTGTGTATCTATATGAGGCAGATTGTACTCCGGCATCTCACCAAGTCAATCTTATTCAATTCACGAGTATATGACATGATGATCGTGCTTAAGAAAAGTATAGAAATTGAACAAACAAAATTTTAGAATTGAACCTTTTTTTTCAACAAATGAATTAACTCACATGTACTTTCTATTTTATAAGACTGAAACTATGTTACAGCACAGCAAACCTGGCATTGAACCCTTTATATGCTGAAAAATAATGTCCACCAAATATCTGATTTGTCTGTCCAGCCTCTGATTTGTTGAACGTTTCATTGGCTTTCAATTCGATCAAATCTTTGAAAAACGATTGACCGAGTGTCAGACAGTCTAGATCCTGACGTGATGCCGACCTACTAAACAATTGACCGAGAGTAAGACAGCATGGACCCTGACGTGACGCCGACCTACTGTCAATTGACCGAGTGTCAGACAGTCTAGATCCTGACGTGACGCCGACCTACTAAACAACTGACCGAGAGTAAGACAGCCTGGACCCTGACGTGACGCCGACCTACTAAACAACTGACCGAGAGTAAGACAGCCTGGACCCTGACGTGACGCCGACCTACTAAACAACTGACAGAGAGTAAGACAGCCTGGACCCTGACGTGACGCCGACCTACTGTCAATTGACCGAGTGTCAGACAGCCTAGACCCTGACCTGATGCCGACCTACTGATCAACGTTATTTGTAAATGACAGTCAAGACACGCTTGGCATGAGAAGTGTTAACCCTTTCCGTTATGTAAGTGCGTTTTTACGCATCTGCAAACAGAGTAGACCCAGATCAGACGGCTCCTATAGGACCGTCTGATCAGGGTCTGATCTATATGCTTATAATATGATATAGATCTTAGTCTACAGCTTCTGTCTGAGCCAAAATGCCCTGTGTTCATATGCCATTATATAAACAATCTAAATATTCATGACGTCATTATTTCCTACATGAATATTCATCAGGGAAAGGGTTAAGAAGGAAACGCACAACTGAGAGAACACTTACTGGTGTAAGGTGGTTATAGATCAATTCGTAGACTGACTGCAGTAAAGCATGAGCTCATCTGTCACTGAATCCGTTCCCTCAAACTGACGCATTTTGACGCCTCTGTAAGTCATTTTTGAAACCATTGTGATAAATACATGTAGAGCATTTGCTCCATAATAGTATTTGCTTTTATAATTATTAAAAGCTATATAATTATCAAATTTTCATTTTCTGGAAAATGCTCCTTTTCTTCAAAAGGATTGGGTCTAAATGTATTCTTAATGTGTCTAGGCCGGATTCTTTAACCAGTTAATGTCAGAAATAATGACTTCTGCAGGCAGGAACCGTCTGAACTGGGTCCGCTCTGTCTGCAAAGTTGACAAAAGACACCCCAATAAGGTAAACGTTAAGGGAAACAGAGGATACATTTGTTTGGCGAATGTCTCCGCATTTAGGCATGTCACTGCTTAATGCAGGGTGAAAGTCATACAGCTCTACGATTTTCACCCTGCATTGAGCTGCCACCTGTCTCCAAGACCGATATTTATACTACATGTACATTGAACGTCCGGTTTAGAGCTTTTTTTAATTCGTCCACTGAGCAGATACATGTATTTGCCGAATTTGGAACGGTTCTGCTGAAAGCCTCTGTGAGGTCATATTTGGTGCACCATTCTGAAGCAACTGTGAAATAACAAGACGCCAAATAAGACGATAATTGGGGCGAGGAAACAGACACAGAATTTTTATTGATACGTTCAGCAAATATAATATAGATTAGAATCCCTTAAGTGAGATCGAGTTTATTGTTGTTTCATGTTTAGCATGGTATCAGTTGCAAATATAAAGACATAAAGACAGTTCCTCCCATCTACTTGTTACATTTGTAGAAAGTAACATATAAAGGTGCGTACTAAAATACTTAAATCGCACTTTCTCCACCAAACCCTCGAGACGATTCTAAAGAATGGTCACAACAGAGGGTTTGTAGGAGAACTAAAAGAAGTTATTCTTGAAAATGTTTTGATTTAAGCATCTTATCTTGAGCTCTGTTTGGTACCTCTAAACCATCATGTACTGGCCTGTATAGACAAATATCTAATGTTTGTTTCTTCATATACCATTGTTATGAAAGCTTCAGACTAAAATGCCATTTCCAATGAAATAATAAAACAAAGATAAAAATGACGGGCATTTGCAGTAAAGCAGAAAATGAAGATCATTTTATCTGTTTATTACCTCATTAATTGGTAGCAAGCGACCTAAAGTAGGCCATTCCATGGGATACCTATGAACCTGTACTATTAGAAATACACTTGAATTTCTACATATTTTGTCATAGAACGATTCCCTTTCATACCCGTAGTTCAAGGAAATGTGCCCCTTAGCAAGGGCGTCAATAAGAACACGAACTACGATTGAAAAGCAACAAAGAGATATTCCAAAAAGTTTACCTGCTCTCTATTTTAGACAACTCATGTACTAAAACCTCCCTAGTTATTATCCGATTCCTAGCACGTAACTGGAAAACAATTTTACCACTGAAGTGCAGGAATTGAGTGTGCAAGACATTTGAAAACAGTGTAGGACCAGATCAAAGGTATTCTGGGGGTACTGTTTGTCTGCACTGTACTAAAATCATTTTTTCAGTGATTAACTTTGGTATATAGTTTGCGTTTAATTTATATTCCGAAAAGGAGGAACCAATTTTAATTACCCAGCTGGTTAATGGTTAAACAGTTTCTTCGACAAGTAATAATAGATACTCTGTCTCATTTCACAAAAAACATATTTCGCAATTTTATTGCCAAGTGGAATAATTGATATCTGTATTGCGACATCCATGACAGCTTAAGTGTAATTGTGGTTTTGAGTTGCGCAAAACTACAGCTGTTTTTTGTATTGGTTACTTCGATCAACATGAATGAAAGTCTATTGCAATGACATTTATTACATCAGAATGAGCATGGCTGTTTTAATTTGTGGAACATATTTTACTTGCAAACAGTTCTTGGTATATTTCTCATCCTTAACCCTTTATTCCATAAGTACGCCTTTATACTCCTTCCTTTGCACACAAAATTGACCTAGACAAGATGGCCCCTGATCAGGGTCTGCTCTGTTTGTTGTTATATGTTACCGAGGGCTTTATTTACGGCTAGTATATATGCACCTTCTAAAGTTGAATCGAGGCCTGAAATAAAGGACTGCCAATATATATGAAATGCATATATTTAATACGATGTTGACCAAATCAAGTGTATCAGTGGAAGTACAAAGACGATTTGTAATTCATTACATACACACATGGCTGCCTGTCAATGGAAATTAACACATCGATAATTAACACATAACCTATCTATTACCATACGTAAACAATAAGATTTACAGACACTTTGCATTTAGAAAGCTAATGTAAACTACTAAGCAAATAATAAGATATATTTACCTACACATATATATGGAATATATATATATTTAAAACGATGTTGACCAAGTTAAGTTTATCAGTGGGTAACGGCCGCGTGATTTGCATAATAATAGATGGGAAACGTACGATCGCGGGAAAGCTAGAGCGAGAGAACGTACGAGTTTAGAACGTCGGTCATATTACTGGAAAACTGGATATCTTACATTACACTAAAGTATATATAACTACTGCTACTGCTATTCATATGGTAACTACTTAATGTATCCAGGGATTATATAAGTACATGAATATATTTATAAGTAAATCGCATAGGGGAAACAGACGAATAACTCTTTCCCCAGTCTCTCTGGTTACAGTGTATTTATTGTAAACGTATCTGTACATAATATACGATTTCTGCACTGTGACATATTCCACCGATTCATCGATTTGGCAACGGCCGTGTGATTTGCATACTAATAGACGGGAGACGTACGATCGTGGGAAAGCTAGAACGAGATAGATAGAGAAAGTACGAGTTTAGAACGTCGGTCATATTACTGGGAAACAGGATAACTTACATTGCACTGCGTTATATCTAACTACTACTATTCATATGATAACTACTTAATATATCCAGGGATTATATAAGTGCATGAATATATAAGCCAATCGCATAGGGGAAATATACGAATGATTCTTTCCCCAGTCTCTCTGGTTACAGTGTATTTATTATAAGCGTATCTGTGCATAATATACGATTTAATATTTATTTACTGTGACATAGTGCCCCCACTGAAAAAGTATCGTCCTCGATAATATCAAAGAATTTCACATATCAAAGAAACAACCGGTAGTAAAGTAGAAGCACTACATGAAACATATGTTATGATACATATTCGAGTATATAATTTACAAATAACCCACACTAGTGCAGTACTAGTCAGGCAAATGCAAACTTGTGCATTATTATTATACCACATTTATATAGCGCTCTTTTCACACAGGATATGTGCGTTCAAAAGCGCTTCACATAAACAATTTGCATGTACAAAACTGAGTATATATAATGCTTACAGAATATTTAAAACAAATGAAATTTAAGATAGAGATATCGATAAAAATATCAAAAATGGAATTAGTTTAAGAATCATAGAACAAAAATAAAATAAAAATAAAAATCATCCTTTTCTGTACGTTTTTATGTCCATAAATCATAGGAAATAGACGCATGCTGTGACTATATTGTGTCAGTCCACTCATATCACTGAAACTGTAATGAAACATTTTATATATATTGTCAGTGTCGGTACGCCAGAACCACCTGGATTGGCATACACCATTATACATAAGATATTTTCTTACTTATGTAGGACAATGGGTTAACAGAATAGGACAATATTGTAGCTAATGCATATAAACTACACAATGCAATACAAACATTACAAACAACCCACCAATATAATTATACACCCAGCATGCAAAACTGTCGAAGGAGTATCATAAAATCGGTCCAGCCGACACAGAAATTAGGCACACAATGCCACCCAAGCCGCAAACCCGGCGGTTTCAAAGAGATCAGGGAATATCCCTACCATCAAGATCCACCACCCGCACAACACGAGCCACACATCAAGCGTCAACAAACAGTGCGCAAATAAAACAACTGACATGACACTCCTCAACCAATATCTTGCAAGCAGGAAATTTCCGAAAGGAGAGGGATTTGAAAATGTCCCGGCAGTCACAAGAGAATGGCAGGATCGACACTCCGTGGCTAAGGCAGCAGTCATCATGATCAATAGTTATTATCTACATTTTCCTGTCCTTGCAATGTCCTAGTAAAATAAGTTGAAGAAATGCGTTTTCAGACATATTTTAAAGGATGCAAGTGAGCTGGCGTCTCTGATGCCTGACGGTAGAGCATTCCAAAGTTTTGGAGCTGCATGCATGAAACTCCTGTCCCCGTATTTTACCATACGACTCCTTGGTACAACCAACGACACTGAACTACTTGCTGACCTTAACTCTCTGCGAGGCCTGTACACGTCAAGCATGTCGACAACATACTTGGGGGATTCATTGTGCATGGCTTTGTACGTAAGTGTCAAAATTTTGAATTTGATCCGATGTTGAACCGAAAGCCAGTGAAGTTCCTTCAAAACCGGAGTGATATGATTATATCGAGAAGTCTTGGTTATGATACGGGCTGCTGTGTTTTGCCCCCTTTGAAGTTTCCGCAGCAGGCTTTTCCAAATTCCATGCAGCAATGAGTTGCAGTAGTCAAGTTATGATGTAACCTGGCAGTTTACCAAAGTCTTGGTAGCATCAGGTGATATGTATTGTCTTATATGGCCTATTTGCCGGATCTGTGCGTAACTAGATCTACACACGGAATTCACGTGCGGTGTCATATCCATTTGTGATTCAAGTCTTGCACCAAGATTCTTCACACACAGCGATGGTTTGATTTTAGAGGATCCTACTTGTACATGAATGCCTTCAGGTTCTTTTGTGTGTTTTTTATGTGCAGAACAGGATGACCTCAGTTTTTTTCGGTATTGAGCTTCAGCATGTTCTGTTTTTTTCAGACAATCCTCAACTCGTGTTAAGACTACTTGTTGACAGGAAATTCCTTTGGCTTAAATGACATGTATAACAGCGAGTCATCGACATAAAAATGGTAGTCAAGTCCATGGTTTCTGCAAATTGAGCCGGCAGGTTTTGTGTACATGATGTAATATTTCGGTCCTAGGACCGATCCCTGTGGCACGCTAAATTTCATGTTAACTGGAGTGGACAATTCTCCATCTGTTGAGACTGACAGTAGTGGTAAAATTTCACGTGATCATTGTAAATTTGTATCACGTAAACTGTATTTACGAATATGTGCAAACAAAATTTGTATGCAAAGGAACAACTGTGAACATTACTCATTGCAGCAAAATGGTAATTATGAATGCATTCATGGTTAAGCATGACAACTCGATAAACCAATAACAATCGTTTAAAAAACATAACCCAATGCATACAAAGACAAAATTGCACATTCTGTCTAGAAAAGTAAAACATGCAAAAGTGGATTCATGTAAAATGAATTACCAAGAGCCCAAAGTGTTTAACAATGACCTACGTACATAGAAAATCCTATGCATGTTGAATTGCATTCAATGTAAATATTCATCCATACTGAAAAACAGCAACATGGAAGATAGTTATCTACTTACATGTTCTAGACCAAAGCTCTGTTTGCATTAAATTAATGAAATATGAAAATGCAACATTCAAGACAAGTAACAACATAATGTTGCGTATTCTCAAGTAAATTATGAAAATACTATTAGGTAAAACAAGACGTTCTGCTGCGTCTGTGGTATCTGTCTCACTTATCGTTTCTCTCTTCCAGCGCTCTACAATGCTAGTTTGCATCACCTCTGAATCAATCTGGTTTCCGTCTGACGCGATTGGAGCGTCGGGGTAAAACACATTGCTGATCTGGTTGGCGTCTGTATAGTGGTACCTAAATGCCAGTTCCAGGCTCTTCAGAAGGGTCACTGGAACTGGTCTTATGTAACTGTTCTGAGTCAGATTGAGGTGGAACAGCTGAGTCTGATTACTCATACATGTTATCCGATTCGGAATCTGCAGGAATGGGAAGATGGCTGATGGGTAACATATTATTTCTGTGTATGATTTTGATGGTATTACCATCTTCACTCATTTCTTAAAAACTGGTATATTAGGGTCTGGTTGTTCCGCGATTCAGTATACTGATTCGCTCCAAACGTCTGCCAATTTGTGTTTTCCTTTGAATGCCAAATTATTTACTAAGACTCGATCTCCTGGTAATAGTTTGGCCTCTTTGACTTTCCGGACATAGTAGTGTTTGGCTTTCTTTCCATTTCCAATTGCATGTTTATTGCCGATCTCATATGCCTGTTTCAAATCTGTTTCTAGATTTTTAATATATTCAGATGGGATTGACCCAGAAACATTTTTGGAGTCCGAGAACAGCATTTATTGCAAGACGTGGTTTCCGGCCAAACATCAACTGGTACGGCGAAATTCCCATAGATGAGTGCATAGTTGCATTGTATGCATGTACCAAACATGGTATTGCAGATTTCCAGTCTGTCTACCTTTTGTTTGTCTGAATCAATGTTTGATTAAACCGCTCAGAATGGCATTTCCCCTGAGGATGATAAGCAGTCGTACGAGTACGCCTTATACCAGTTATCCTGCATGGTCTCTGGATGACTTTCGAGAGAAAGTTCTGACCTATGTCACTATGCAGCTTCTGAGGGAAACCATAGTGAACAAAGTAGTGGCCGAACAGTGCACAAGCTTTAATTCTGGCATTTGGGTCATTGTGGGAATGGCTTGCGCGTAAAGTTGTCAGTGATTACGAGGGCGTTCTCAAAGCCGCCTTTAGAAGTCTCGAGAGACAAGAAATCAATGCGCACCATTTCCATCGGATCAGGCGAACTGATGTTAACTAACTCTGCTCTTGTAACGGGGAAATGTCTTTCTTCGGATTCAGCGATCACACTCTTGAACCCACTTTACTATATCGGCATTGAGGCTGGGCCAGTAAAACCTTTCTTTGAAAAGACAGATGGTTTTGTCTGCATTGATGTCCTAGGTCATCACGAAGAGCCTTAAAATGACAGGTCTTGCTGATTGTGGATGAACTATTCGGGTTAGTCACTGATTCTTCTTTCAAAAATGCTTTGTGCTTAAGAATTCCGTTTTCCCAAAAAAGACAATCTAAATGTTTGAGGTATTTGCGCACTTCAGATGGTTCCTTTAGCAAGTCAGAGGTCGATCTTGACGATCCAATTGCGACATATGCCCTGACTTTGTGTAAGATAGGGTCAAACTCCTGTCCGCTCACCCAGTCTGTATCGCTCGAAACAACTGTATAGTGTGTTTCAGCATCTGGAACAGGATTACCAAGCCCAGGGAAATCAGTGGCCGGGCGATCTGATGCAGATGGTTTATAGTGGCCACGAAATGCCTCTACTGTGACAATATAATATAGATATGATATTCTACAGTTCCTGTCACGGCCAAAACTGCATGTGTCCACGTGATTTTATAACAAATATATCTAATCTAATTGATATTCATGATGTTATCATTTCTGACATGTATATTCATGGAGTAAAGGTATACAACACCAAATCAATCCGGAAGTATACCTCGGTAACTTTCGGAAGTCATTTTGTGCATCGGATACATTACGGAATATGCCAAATATGCCCATGTTCGGATTCCGTCTAACCTTAAGGCTTTAATCTTCATGATTATTCATGTAAAAAATGACATCATGCATATTTATTAACTGATGTTTAATAACAATTTATGATCAAACGATGACTTTGCTTTCATCATACATGTATTTATAAAATTCCATATGCAAACAGTGCATATCCTGACCAGATCGCGCATGCAGGGTCTTCTCAGTTAGCAAAAGCTTGGAAAGGGGGTTTGTCTGGGAGAAGGTCAATACATTAGACGCTTTAATATTTTTGTCGATTGCAGGAATTGTGACAATCTTCACAACCATATAAATCTTTGAAAGGATGAAAGGTTAGGTATCCTCATTAACCTAAACCTTGCTTAGCAAACATTCGTCAATAGATGTAGCCCGATTCAGGTCAATATCTAAACATGCTGTGTGAACATTTGTCTATAGGTGTAGCCTGAGTCAAGAAAAACACCAAGATCTAAACATGCTGAGCATTCGTCCATAGATGTAGCCTGAGTCAGGTAATATATCCAAATCTGGGTCAGGTCAAGTATCAATATCTAAATGTAGCCTGAGTGTAGTAAAAGTACAAATATGAGTAATTGCAGTAAACACCTTATACAAAACAAGCAGCCGCCCAAACAGCACCACAACAGGAAACACATAAATGTACATATCTACCAAAACACAGAGAGACGCACAGAGACAAAACAATCAAACTACGTGAATATGTAAGTACTGCCTTGGAAATGTCAGTGACAATAGTCACTGGGGGTTTAAACCGGATTAGGGGCGCCCGACCTCACACTTATTCCAAGTTACTGTAAGGTATGATGAGAGAAGGTCCTCTCCGAACCTCACATACCTATGACGGGGAGAATAAAAGTATTTAAAACAACTGGACCTACCAGTCATTGGTGTACTCAATGACTGAGCTGCGATCAAAGTAACTATAGAAAGTAATATAATATAGGGTAAAAATACGAGTACAAAAATACTAAAGCTTTCCTGTTGGCGTGCATGAAGAGCGGGCAGCGTCATTGCCAACTGTAAAAGGGTTGGTAACCAGACATGCAGTATGTTCATGTTTAATAAATTTTTAACATATTTGATGAATAAATTGAGAAAATGGTAATGTTCAATAATTATAAATCACCATACAATTCCGGATTTATCAAGATCTAAACATGCTGAGCAAACATCCGTCTATAGATGTAGCCTGAGTCAGGTAAACTATTAAGATCTAAATATGCTGAGCAAACCTTCGTCTGTCTATGGATGAAGCTTGACTCAGGTAAAATATCAAGGTCTGGCCTGCTAAAGGACAAAATATTATGGTTTCGTTCCATAGATGTTTCTTACAGTAGTTGATTGTTTTGAGAACACACCTCTTCTTGCGCTGCGAAAAGCAATTTCTCACATACCTTCCCTTATCTCCGAGTTAGAACAACGGGTTAAGATTCCCTTATCTGTAACACGTGTAAGATTACTTTAGAACATATATGACGTCATACGTCATATATATGACGTCAAACCATGGAAACCGATGTTTACATGTCATTTAAACGGCGAAAATGCACTTTTTTGATATGTGAGAAAAAGAATCTGATGCTCGTTGTCTTTTAAGATCACCTGTTCCTAAACTCACCAAGCAAATGTTATTAAGCTCGCCAAGGCTCGCTTAATGACATTTTCTAAGGCTCGTTTAGGAACAGGTGATCTTAAAAGACAACTCGCGACAGATCCTCTATGTCTGTTCAATTTTGAATCTAGTTAAACATGACTACTTCCGATTCGTTTTTGAGACGCTATTGACCAAGTGTCAAACAGATTAGATCCCTGATGTAGCGACGAGTTATTTGATACCTTCCCGAGATCAAGATTCTTTGCAAATGCGACTAAGGTCGCGGTGGGGTGGAGGGGGGTATGTAAAAAATACATTAACGTTGGAAGCCATGTTTAACCCTTCCAATGTTAAATTTCTAAACCGACAGTTCCAAAATTCGAAAAGGTCAAGATTACGGTGAATTTTCGCTGATAGTTTTAAAGAAAAGTGTAATATTACAAACAGCGCAGACCCAGATGACAGGGCTCCTCTAGGAGTCCTCTCATCTGGGTCTAAACTGTGTGCATAGGATTTTAGTGACTCGTGTCACGCATTGTAAGGATCAACGCATGTCAAAAATAGTGTTGTAGTAACTGATTAGGCATACACGTATGTCATTTATCCTAAAAATGTACAAAAGTACAACAAAGGTGTCTGCTCCACTATGTTCTTTAGTATTTTGTTTTTCAATAAATTCCGACTCGCTAATTTGTTCAGTAACTATAAGTCAAGTGCTGGAATACTGACGAGACACCGAAATGGATTAATTGGGGGGTCTTCGTGCATATTTCTGTAATACCCATCGTAATTGACAAGTAAATCATACAATTCACACTGTTTCTGACGATTTAATGCATGTATGAAGATGTAAGGGAAGTGGCATGTTATTAACTCTGCACGCTAGCGGCGAATGTTTGATTATCTACGCAAACAGTTTGGAAACATATAATCAGATGAGAATCCCAGCGCATATAAGGATCTAAAATGTCTGACACTCTGTCTGTATTGTAAGAGAAATATACGAATCATATTTCAAAATAGTAGCTGACGACCATTTTCCAGACAGAAATGATGTACTTGGCGTACAAAGAGTTAATGGAAATTTATTGAATACAGTGTGTGCCAAGTGTTCAATTTAAACCCTTACTCGGTTGATAGGTATGTAAGACATGACGTATGTATGACTATTAATGTTCCTAACGGCATACAACAGTATACTTATATTGTTAACGCATATTCTAGTGATGCAGTTCATACTTGTGTTTATCCAGGAGCCATGTTTTATACCCTGTTCCCTCATATTTACGTCTTTTGACGCCTATGTAAAAATCACTTTTTGAAATGAGTGTGGTAAATAGAGCATTTACTCCATAGGAGCAAATGCCCTATTGATCACAATGGTTTCAAAACTAGACAATATTACAATTTTCCTTTTTCTCTAGTAAATGCTCCTTTTCAGTATATTTATTTTAAGGGAGTTGGTCTAAAATAGCCTATGAGGTAATGGGTAAAAACGTAAAACAAAACAAAACTGTATATGCTTAAAGTGCATAGCAGTGTAGAGACCCCAAGACAACACAACCACTGAGACGACAGGTTCAGGTGTTTAACCCTTTCCCTCATATTGACGACTTTTAACGACCCTGTAAAAGTCACTTTGTGAAACCATTGTGATAATTAGAGCATTTGCTCCTATAGGAGCAAATGCTCTATTTATCACAATGGTTTCAAGCTACAAAATACTAACAGTTTCCTTTTCTCTAGTTAATGCTCCTTTTCGGTAGTTTTATTCATAGAGGTTGGATTTAAAAAATAGCCTATGAGGTAATGGGTTAACTGGCCCCTTAGTATTGACGGCTGTGAAATGTTATTGGTTGTTCCATTTACTGTTTCCAATTATTTTTATTTAATAATTTTCGTATTATACATGGTATTAATGAAGTAAAAAGTTATGAACTAACAATGTTCAGTAATTTCCTACAACACGCATACACTTATAGAAATG
The DNA here is from genome assembly GCA_963576725.1 of Azorinus chamasolen. Lineage (NCBI taxonomy): Eukaryota > Metazoa > Mollusca > Bivalvia > Cardiida > Solecurtidae > Azorinus > Azorinus chamasolen. Next base: position 47,140,949 of record OY755252.1, on the reverse strand, counting down.
CGATAGAGGCGTGTTAATAGCATGAATAGTTTTACAAGACATGCCTCGAATGATTTACATCTAGCTATATCTAGTTGGGTATTTCTGACACAAAATCCACACGTTATACACCAGTCAAATAGTTGTTATTGGTTCACAGAGTCACGTTGTAACTTGTTTAGCCTAACACTTTGCCTAATAGAAAATCCCTTTCAACAAACTGAGGAGTAGACCCAGATGATACGGCTCCTGCAGGAACATTCTGACAAATTTCAAAACCATTATGTGTTCATATACCATTATACAATTTCAGCAAATACACAGACATAATTCATATTGTCTTTATTTCTCACACGAATATGTGTCAAGTAACCCTTTCCCTGTTGTATATTATTAAATTATGACGTCATGAATATTAATAAGATTATTTTTATAATGGCATATGAACACGGGACATTTTGCCGCCTCAGGCAGGATCTGTAGAATCAGATCTATGTTACACCATAAGCAAACAGAGAAGACCTTAATCAGATGGCTCCTATAGGATATGGGTCTACTATGTTTGCAGATGCGTCAAAATGGGCTTACATAAGGGAAAGGGTTAACACTTTCATTCATATACTTATTCACGGCTTTACAAAATACCTGTATGAGCCGTCTGTTCTGTTTGCTTTTGAATTTATAATAGCTCTGAGTTTCTTCCAAAATACCAAACACTCATATGCAGGTACAGTAGAGCCCCTCTAATGAATAAAAATGGGTGTCTTTATACGCAGGTGGTTGCTTAATGCAGGATAAAAGTAATGCAGAAAGCTCCTCTATGAGCTTTCTACATTACTTTTGTCCTGCATTAAGCTACCACTTGCAAAAAGCACCCAGAATTATACCACTTTTAGATGGTCGCATTAGCGGGGTTTTACTGTATGTCATTTTCAAAACAGCTAAAGAATATTCATGGTGTTATTACTTTTACATGAACATTACCCGACTATCTACAGTCCTGATTCAAGTACGAGACGATGATTCAACTGTTACAAGTAAAAGCTTTTAGGAATATATCATAGAGTGCACGTGTCACTGCTTGTGTTATACATTCAATAGTACTTGATTTACAGTTACAATCATAACGTGATGTAACCATAAATTGAATCATCTATAATGTCCATTATGATGCAATGATAACAACATGAAGTTTAGAAAATGGTCTATTACCGATTGTTCCAATATGAAACAGAGCAAAACCGAAGATTTATGAAAGTCCTCGAAGACGTTTAACAGTTCACTCCATGAATATTCATGTGAGAAACAATGTATATATGAATATTGATAACCTTAATTTTCAAAATTGCGTATGAATAAGAAATATTTAGGTCATGTAACTGCAGAATCAGAATGTTATTGCATAAACAAATAGAGCGAACCCTGTTTACTATGAGACATGACATAGATATCTGTGTATAAACCTATGATCTTGAATCATAACCTTGACATGTGACGTTTGAATCCTAGAAGGAGGTGTCTGTATATCTCTTGATAAGATAACCATTTGAGTTTTGTTATGTGACATCACATACACTGATAAGATAACCATTTGAGTTAAGTTATGTGGCATCAAATACACCGATAAGATAACCATTTGAGTTTTGTTATGTGACATCACATACACCGACAGGTTAACTCAAGCTTAATGAACCATTTACTTTATAAATACGCCTTTGTTCGCATTTGCAAACAGAGTAGACCCGGAATTATATACAGTAAAACCTCTCTATAACGGCCACTAAATAGTGTTAATTAGTTGGTATTTAGGGAAGGTGGCTGCTTAAAGCAAGGTGAAAGTAAAACAGAACGCTCCTATAGGAGCGTTCTGTTTTACTTTCACCTTGCTTTAAGCACCACCTGCCTTTTGCACAAAATACTTGGTGTAATTAAGTGGCCGTTATAGAGAAGTTTTATTATAGATCTGATTATTTAGTCCCTGTCATGGTCAAAATGTTTTGTGTTCATATGCCTGTATGAAAAACATAGTCCTACTGATATTCACGATGTCTTTCTTTGTTACATGAATATTCATGGGATAATGGGTGGGTTAAGTATATGTGGTCGGATACGTTTTGTAACGGACAGGCGGGCAGACGGGCATACACATAAACATGCAGGTATATAATTATAAGGTTTTACGTGTATATGTACTTATCGATTATATTTACAAAAATACAGATTTCAACCATTAGAAATTGCCTGTATTTAGCTGTTTTTTCGGACAGTATTAATTGCTTACACGCCAATTCATAAAAGTTCTCGCCTTGTTTCAATTATTGTTTGTTGTTTGTTTATATTGGGGCTTACGTTGTCCAGCTGGAGGAGGGTGGAGGAAGACTCCAGATGTTTTCCCATGTATGAAACAAATTATTGACCGCAATTAGACAGTTGTCAAATAGAACACAAGTACTAAATCAGACAAATGTTTCAGACTTGCCGTATATGAGTTATGGGGATCTACATAGTTTATTATGGGCATCTATAAAAGTACAGTGAAACATGTCACAGTCTTTGAAATCAGTATCAATGTCGGTATTTAACTCAGTCTCTCCTCGGCTATTTTTAGACCCAACCGTTTTGAACAAATCTACCGAAAAAGAGTATTAACTATAGAAAATGAGAGTTTTAGAAATTTGTAGTCTTAAAACCATTGTGATAAATAGAGCATTTGCTCCTGTGAAGCAAATGCTCTATTCATCACAATGGTTTCAAAATATGTATTTCATAGAGGCGCAAAATGCGTCACTAGGGGGTATTGTTTTAAGATATGTGGTGGCTTAATGCAAGACATGCAGAATTACAACTAGTATGTACACAGTCACCACTCATTTCTAACATTAACGTTATTCTAAAGACTTGTTACATTATAATAAGATACAAAGCAATGGTAGGTAATGTCATGGCAACCAAGAGAGACGGTTCAATACATATAGAGCAGGTCCTGATCAGGCAGGTACATGTACAATAGGATATGCCTGGTCTGTTTACTCTGTTTGCTAAGGCACAGAGAATTTGGGCTATTACACATTTCCCCCATTTAAACGCTTTTGACCCGTTTGCAAACAGGGAATACCCAGATCAGAGGGCTCCTGTAGGTGTCGACTAATCATGCCCTATTATGTTAGTGTATGGAATACTATCAATCTGATTCTACAGTTTCAACCATACCTAATTCCCTTGATAGTAATGCTATTAATTCCCTTGATAGTAATGCTATTAATTCCCTTGATAGTAATGCTATTAATTCCCTTGATAGTAATGCTATTAATTCCCTTGATAGTAATGCTATTAACAGTTGCCTTCGATTGATTTTCGTACAGTCATATCTTGCATGAATATTCACCAAGAAAAAGATTAAATAAAGGTATAAGGCAAATTAAAACATAACTAGTGAATTGAAGCAATCCTTAGTATGTACATCGTTGGGTTTAGACTGTATCAATTATACTATCATAGGATATCGCTGTCTGCATAACTTTCGTTTGTATTAGCAAAACACGATACAGTAATGTCTCTCTGCACATGATTTCTAGTAGGGAAGATTTAAGATACTTTGGCAGGTGGCTGCTTAACCCTTTCCCTCATATTGACGACTTTTGGCGACACTGTAAAAGTCACTTTGTGAAACCATTGTGATAAATAGAGCATTTGCTCCTACAGGAGCAAATGCCCTATTTATTACAATGGTTTCGAACTACAAAATTCTAAAAGTTTCCTTTTCTCTAGTTAATGCTCCTTTTCGGTAGATTTACTCAAATAGGTTGTATGAGGAGTTTATGCAGGAAGTTCACAGAGGAAGAACTTTCTGCATGACTTTCACCCTGCATTAAGCAACCACCTGTCTGGCAGATCGGCATTGATGCTAATTTGTTTATAGGTGTTTTACGACCCCTTTGCATACTACTATGATTTCATGGTAACTGTGGAAAGTAGAGTAGATCCAGATGAAATGTCGAATATCTCGGCGTCTGTTTTTGATTTAAGGCAGCTTGACTCCTTCGCTGCCAATGTCGGATCTGTGATTACTTATGCACACAGTTTGGTTCCAGATGAAACGTCGAGTAACTTGGTCATCTCATCTGGATCCAAACTGTTTGTTTACGTTATTCTTTCATGAAACGCAATAAAAAGAAGAAATGAAAACTGAAAATTGTAGTAGACGATAAAGTTGGTAGACGATATAAGTTGACAGCGAAAGAGTTAAATGAAGAGCAGTGTATTTATAGAAATGAAGCAGGAAGCAGTTGCTGCAGCAACGATATGGATGAAAAACATGCCTTAGTGTGTCGAAGATCGTCTGTCATGGCATTAATATCCCCAAGTCATCTGTTGATGTACATATTAGATGTTCTAAATGCCCTGTAGGTCACTGCCGAACAACTGAAGTGATTGCATGGCACAAGGTCTATAATGTTTTGGAGTAATCCGATTAGATATTAGTTTGACGTCATTAATTCTTAAGACAATATTCAAACTGAAAAAAAAAAAAACTTTCATCCGAGAATCGGTTAGAGTGTTCACCTCCAAGCGCTCCTGCAATATTTAAACTACATGTATTCTATTTCCACAAATAGTTTGGTTCCAGGTTGGAGTTTCAGCTACTGGTTCCCGTTTTAAGATATCTGTAGGTCCTTGTAGTAGTATACATGTACATGTATATAGTTGTTGGTCAGTTAATATACATTGTTATATTTATATAGTTGTAAATCTGCTACCGGTCCGTGTTAGAGTAGGTCAGTTTATAGACATTGTTATATATGTTTTAATAGACCAGCAGTATTTGAACGCAGCTTCTATTTTGTTTACTATATATACCTTGTACCGAGCCATTGCTGGCATTGTGCAGAGCATTGTAGACATGTTTACGGTATAGAACAATATATTTACCGTATATAGTTGTAAGTCTGCTACCCGCCCATATATAGTTTACATATATGTAGGCCTATTACTAGAAATTGTAGTAGTATGTGTACTTGTAATACTGCTACATGTCTACGTTATAGTATGCATATTTGTAGGTCAGCTACCAGTCCGTGTTATACATGTAGTAAGCATATTTGTAGGTCAGCAGTCAGCTACCGGCCCTAGTTATAGTATACATATTTGTAGGTCAGCTACTTGTCCGTGTTAAAGTATACATTTTTGTAGGTCTGTCACTAGACCTTGTAGTAGTATGCATATTTGTAATACAGCTACCGGTCTTTGTTATAGTATACATATCTGTAGGTCAACTACCGGCCCGTGTTATAGTATGCATATTTGTAATGCAGCTACCGGTCTATGTTATAGTATACATATATGTAGGTTAACTACCCGACCGTGTTATAGTATACATATTTGTGAGTCAGATACCGGTCCGTTTGATAGTATACATATGTGTTAGTCAGTTATTTACCAGGCGTTGTAGTAGTATACATATTTGTAGGTCAACTACCTGTCCGTGCTCTCGCATATATATTTGTTAGTCAGTTACCAGGCGTTGTAATAGTTAACATATTTATAGATCAGCTACCGGTCCGAGATGTCGTATACATATTAGTACGTCAGTTACCAGTCATTGTAATAGTAAACATATTTGTAAGTCAGCTAATGGTCCTTGTTGTAGTATACATGTTTGTAGGTACATGTACGCTATCCGCCCTTGTTGAAGTATACACATGTGTAGGTCAGCTACCCGTCCTTATTGTAGTATACATATGTGGAGGTCAACTACCTGTCCTTGTTGTAGTATACATATGTGTAGGCCAGCTACCGGTCCTTGTTGTAGTATGCATACGTGTAGGTCAGCTACATGCACCGGTCCTTGTTGTAGTATACATATGTGTAGGTCAACTACCTGTCCGTGTGGTAGTATACATATCTGTAGGTCAGCAACCTGTCCTTGTTGTAGGATGCGTTTTAAGCTAAATGCTGTCTTTAAATTTCAGCAAACAATAAGTGTAGCATTTTATTCGTAAACTATTTGTTTCACATTTCCTATGTTTAAGTGTATAACACCATTCCCTTTCTTAAATTGTATAAATTTACAACCGCGTTTGTTTCGACAGCTAATAAAATATCCTCTAGTAATTTATTGGTCTACTCTGAATGACGCCAACAACACGTTTAAATTCAGCAATCCTCCTACTTTATTACATGTAAAGCTACATAAATATTATCACTTGGAACATTTAACACTTTCCTTCGTGGAAATACACCATGAATATTTATTAGCTAAATTTTTATAGTGGCATATGAATGCAGGATGCTTTGCTAGAAATTGTAGAATCAGATCTATATGATTTTGTAAGTAGACATTGACCATGCTCTTACCCTTTTGGCGCCAAATTAAAAAGTGTCGTCTGCAATAATAATTTCATATTAAATATAATTTTAAACTAAATAATAAAGGTATATAAGCAAAACATTTGTTTTTAAAAACCTGTATGCTTGGGCTAAAATAATACAGAAAACAGTGAAGTCCCAAGTCAGATGTTGCCTTGAAAAGGCAGCATCTGACCTGGGACTGCACTGTTTTCAATCGTGCCAACAGGCGAAATTGGCGCCGAACGAGTTAAGGAATCGTATGGTCTGGGTGTACTCTGTTTGCAAAAGGCGGAAAACAATGTTTCTATGAGATAATGGTTCCGCTACCCCAACCCTTGTTAAATATATTGCCTATTTAAATTATTTCACCGACCACCTTTACCAACAATTTTAATCCAGATAAGATGCCGATTAATACTGTGAGTGTGTGTTTAAACATCAACGAGCATTCAAACAGTAACATTTTTATAGATGACACTTTAACAAATTACGTTACACGTGTATGTGGCAGCAAGGGAGTTAAAACTACTTAAGAATGGCCACCTTCATTAAAGACACACATCGGAATTTGTTGCTGCAAATAAATTGTATTCAAGAACGAATAACCATGATAAAACAGCACTGTTATTACTTTGAATTTGAACACAAGATGTAAGACTTTATGTTTATCTGCATGTCAGTATTTGATTCTGAAATTTTGGTTTGGGTAAACTATTGAAGGGAGCGAAATATGGCAGTAAACTGCCTTGTGGTCCAGTGAGGTCCTGCTCTATTTGCACATGGAATAGTATAGATCTGACAGTACAAAGTCGGCCGTAGCCAAATTCCCTGTGTTCATGTTTGTTTATAAAGTTCTTGTAATTAAGTTGTACGGTGTCAGTATTAATTTTACAAAACTACTCATGGAATAAAACCTTAAGTGTCGATTACACTACAGCCGTTTCTATCACGATTATCTCCAAACCTAATGTAAACTGACAGAAAGAACCTTGTTATACACATTTTACACTGAGTTTTGAAAACAAAATTTCTGCCATTTATTAAAAAATCAGATTGCATGGGAACTCGTCTGGGATGATTTAATTCCGCACAGCTAAACTTCAGCTCCCTTGACGACATGACATGATAATTTAAATGGTATGAAAATAAAAAGCTTTTATTGTTTTGTTGTGCATTAAGACTTTTTTTTTTTATTATATTTTCAAACAGTTTTGATCCAGATGAGACACTGGGTAACTCGGCATCTAATCTGGACACACACTGTTTATTCTTGTAATTTTGACGATTCTTTTAAAGAGAAATGAAGACGATTCAAATTTAAAATTATTGCAGACGACAAACGTTGCATACAACAACACATGACGGCGACAGGGTTACCCTTATCCACCATTTGCAAACAGCTTGATCCAGATTAGACATCCAGTAACATGGCGTTTAATCAGGATCCAAGCTGTTCTGTTTGACACTCAGTGAATAGTTTCTCAAAAGCTTGATCGAATCCAACGCTGTCAAATTTTCACCAGATCCAATTTGAGCACACATTATTTTCCCCCAGCGAGACACGATTTAAAAGTAGTATCCCCTAGTGACGCACTTTTGCTCATCTATAAAAAATCACTTTATGAAACCATTGTGATAAATATAGGAGCAAATGCTCTATTTATCACAATGGTTTCAAACTACAAAATTCTAAATTTTTCCTTTCCTCTAGTTAATGCTCCTTTTCGGTGGATACATTTAAAGAGGTTGGATCTAAAAATAGCCTAGGAAAGAGGAGTATGGTCAGTGGTTAAAAGCATTATCTCGCTGTGGAAAACATAACGCCAGCTCAGATCTTGATCTCCTGCAGTTTCTACTTCTTCTTCACATTCCATCAAGCTTTTGTGACACTATTGACCGAGTGTCAAACCCCTTGGATCCTGATGAGACACCGAGTAACTCGGCGTCTAATCTTGATCCAAGCTGTTTGCAAATGCGAGTCCCGTCACGGTTAGCAGGACTAATACCATGCATTTAAAAAACAATAATTCTAGTTGATCTATTGGGTTTTCCACATGTGATGTTATCATGAACTCAATGTTTGACTTTGTTAAAACGTTACTGGGATAACATAGATAGTAGGCTGTGATGCTATCGAAGAATCGACAGGCACATCATCATGAACAAAGCCTTTTATTACCAGTCAGAGTAAATCCTTGGAATTTGATTGGTCAGTTTGCCCAAAACTGCCGGGGTGTACAGTACCGTATTCAGCGGCTTTCACGGAGAATATAAAATTCAAATTTGACGCGTGACGTCATTTGTTTTGTTTTTGTTTTTAGTGTCGATTCGAAATTTCTAGAATATATCATAACGTTTCGGAGATATCCTGCATACAATGTAACACAATAGCCACTTCATTGTAACACAATAGTCACATACAATGTAACATAATAGACACTTCATTGTAACACAATACACAGTGTAACACAATAGCCACTTCATTGTAACACAATACACAATGTAACACAATAGCCACTTCATTTAAAAGAGGTCTATTTCCCCTTTACTCCGTAGAGAAACATTTACCGCCTTTGCAAACAGAGCAGACCCTGACAAGACAGTCCCTGTAGGGGCTATCTGGTTAGGGTCTACTCTGGTTGCTTATGGGATATTATAGATAAGTTTCTACAGATTCAGCCATGGCAAAGACTTCGTGTGTTCATATGCCATTATTAAATTTCAGTTCTTTAATATGCATGATGACACTTTATCTTACAATAATATTTATGGAGCATAGGATTAACCCTTTCACCGCCGCAGTCGCATAAATGCACCACGACAAATAGTGCAGTCCCAGATCAGACGCCGCCTTTTCAAGGCGGCGTCTGATCAGGGACTTCACTTTTTGTCTCAATCTCTATTTCTATATATGTGCTTTATTCCTTTGAAATTTGCATTTATTTATCTCATTTCATAATTTTACTGAATTATTTAACAAACTTGGATTGCAGACGACAATTAGAAATTTGGCGTCGAAAGGGTTAAACGGGAAACGTTGCACTCGACAAGCACCGGTGTGTTTGTAGTATGAGACAATTAAATGAACGCCGATACAAAAAAGCCCCCTAACACTTATTGTATTAATTCAGGTTCGAATCGCAGATTATGGTGTGGTTTTTTTTCAAGTCTCAAAACAAAGAATTAACAAGCGATCATTCATTGTCAGTGGTTCAGCAGCAAAATGTCAAATAAATAAATCATTTTTACTGAATAATCTAACACTTTCGTTACCAGCTGTGAATATGTGATCACCATTGACGGCAGTGTAAATCCAGATGGGACGCCGAGTAACTCGGCATATAACGGGAACCAAACTGTTTATAATCGTGATTATGTAATGAAACAAAGACGAAACAAATCAAAGATGGAAATTTAAACAGACGGCAATTTTTATAGACGGTATTTGAAACACGCAGCAAGTATCACAGGATCATAAATCATTAACTGCAAACATTGAATACGGCGACGTGTCTTTAAATGGTTTACTTGTTTTGCTGCCTTAAATTGTAATCTGCAACATGTCGTCTGATTCAGTTTTCATTTTGTTTTACTTTTCTTCGCGGTTGGTTTTCAAACATAAACACAACAGTGCAAATGTGGGTCCTGGTTAGACACATAACCACTCGGTGTCTCATCTGGATTTGAACTGTATGCAAACAGAGTAATCACTGATTTTCTATTGCCTCATCAGATCATTGGCTGCGTAGATTTTAATCTGTTAAGCGAATGCTTCTTTCTCATTAATCGATCTATCCATGCATGATACATATCGGTAACAATATTGCGGTAATGCCCAATTAAATTTTTCTAGTCTGAAATTGTTTTTACAGATAATTCAGTTTGCTGGCTTAATCTGTAGAAGTAATCAAGCCATTGGCCTACATTTGAAACGTTTCAAAGTGATGGTGTTTCAGGTGTTAAACCATTTCCTCACATATTTATAAACTCTTTTTCACGCTTTTGCAAACAGAGCAGAACCAGATCAGACGGCTCCTGTAGTATAAGGAGCCGTCTAATACAAGATACAAGAAACTTTATTTTTCTAGTCGGGTGTTCCAGAATAACATTAAACGTTAGCTAGAAGCTATTTACCGAATAAAACAAATTGTTTCTTAACAAAAATACATTAAGCAACTAAGACCCTGTGGATAAGAACATGTTAAAGATAGCTATAAATAAATAAATAATGCATCACAGTTTATGTTTGATGTAGATGGGCTAAAAGTATGTATATATATATATATATATATATATATATATATATATATATATATATATATATATATATATATATATATATGTCTATATTATATATAATGATATTAGACAAATTTCAACTTTATTAAAAGCTGCCTTAAGAAGACAAAATAAGAGGCTGATTTCACAAACAGAACACAAAAGTGTGACTGCTATTTTTTTTTCTAAAAACAGATATCACCCCAAATCAGATTTTGGGAGAACTGGTCAGCATTTTCCTCACCATTAATAGCATAGCTGGTGTGCTTTTTGTTTATACATGTAATATGAAGTGTTATACATTAATTCCAGATGAAATCCCTTATAGTATGGTGTTTCCACGAAAACGAAAAAAGAAACACATAAGAATCTATGTAACATACGATTAGTTTAATACTAAAGAGCATGGTTAGAAAGAGTGAATTGTATCAAAACAATGGAACGCCATTTGGTGATACTATTGCTACATGCTAAATGCAAAATTCGAAATACTTTTTGCCAATTGTGTAAATTGCTAGAGAATGTTCCAAATGAAAGATGTAAACGACAAATGCGAAATGCTTATTACTAAATGCATGTTTGCAGTACTGGCATTGAACAGCGCGAATTTTAAAGTGACTGTACATTTGCTTCATGCGTACTTATTTACATTAAAACTTATTGCTTATTGCACAACTAAATCAAAAGTGTCACTGTCCAATGCTAGTAGTGCAAACATGCATTTAGCAATAAACAGTTTGCATTTCGCATTTGTCATTTACATCTATCATTTAGAAAATTCTGGTTCTTTCCCTAGCAATTTCCACAATTGGTAAAAAGCATTTCGCATTTAGTATTTAGCAAAAAGCATGACCTAATGGCGTTCCATACATCATTTAGAACATTCACTAGCAATTTACACAATTGGCAAAAAACGTTTCGCATTTAGCAAATAGCATGACAGAATGGCGTTCCATACAAAACCATAAGAAAATTTGATCGCTGGCGACACGAACAGAAACGCGTCCGACATTCACCGGAACCTGTAATAAAAATCATTGATGTGTATCAGACATTTTCATTTCGATGTACATGTAGGTAAAATATAATAAAGAAGACATATTCCTACGGTTTTTTGGGGGGTTTTTTAACTTTTGACTGACCTGTGACAGCAAGTGTTGTGAATACCTTATTTATATTGTTTTCCGAAATGATTATGAATCAATCGAAGCTTGGCCGAATGTGTCCGCTGGTTTCCGTAAAGTTTCCGTCTTGTAGAAGTCAGCGGTTTTCTAAAGATTTAGCAATTTTTGGTTGTCGTTAATATTTAGTTGAATATCTATACACCATGGGTAAATGAACTATAAAAGTACAAAAATGAGTCATGCAGGAAACACCACATACAGAACAAACAGTCGCCCGGACAGCAACACAAGGAAACAGCAAATGTACATAACTATAAAAACATCAAGAGACGCTCAACTCAAAGACATAACAACAAACATACAATAGGGGGATGATGGAAGTACCGCCTTGGAACGGTCAGTGACAAAAGTCACTGGGGGGGGGGGGTTAAATCGGTTTATCTTCGCCCAACCTCACACTTATTCCATCCCCACCTAAAAGACAAACAGTGTAAATAAACGTATCCCCTCTCCGACTAAACTACAACAACCGCGATGGCAAATACAGTGGCAAAGTGCATGTATAACGAACACATATATCGCTAGTGTACTCAATGATTGAGCTGCAAACAGAGTAACTGTAGAAAAGTAATAAAGGGTACGACAAAAACGAAATAGTACAGATATAGATGTACAGATGTATTTTAATGATATGGATATATATTAATATAACATTTGATGGTGATTGATATATACAAAAATATAAGCATAATGTATAATTGTAAATGTAACAGAAAATGTTATTTGAGATGCCATCATTTAACTTTTACTTCGCGAATATTTATGTGATAATAACTTATACACATTGCTAGCTTAATTCTATAATGACGTACGAATCCAATATTGTTTGACTCTGACAGAAACTATAGAATCAGATCTATATTGTTCCATAAGCAAAGAGAACAGACATTGATCCGGTGGCTCCTACAGGAGCCGACTGATCTGAGTCTGCTCGGTTTGCAAAGACGTTAGAATGCGTATATATCAAGCAAAGGGTGGTATAATTATGACATAACAATACGTAGATGATTGATATAGGGCCATAAAGACCCACTTTTTACAAATTTTGATGGATCACTGTGTTCTTTCAGATACACAGCCAACCATATTTGCTACATATCGGTTTTTAATGCTGGCTTTCATATCGAATAAAATAGCAGGTAAGACAATTGTTTTCAATTTCTACCACGAACCCTGTTATTCAGGTCCATACATGTTACATTTGTAGCATGCGTTGCATTTTAAAATTGAACCTTACTAACTATCTGTTTTAATAATTCCTTTTGAACTCAAGCGTTCCATACACATGTAATGAAGATATATATTTGATTAAATATTAATGTAATATTTTCATCATATATTCCGTAAAATGTGTTGTAATCATCTATATTTCATAACGGTCATGCTTTAATACTCAAATACCATTATCAAATCTCCAAATGGGATTTCCAATGTCACATTTTCTAATAAACCACCAATCACACTTACTTTTCAAAGCTTTTTTTGTTATCTGTGTAAAACGTCCGTGTCACTCGATTTTCGTCTCATTTCTATATAAAACGGCTTTTTACACGTTTGAAAACATATTAACACACATGGAAATGTTTGTTTGTTTGTGTGTGTTGATTAACGTCCGTTTCTGCTCACTATGGGCTAATTGGACGCCCTAGAGAGGGAGGGGAGAGGATACAGAGAAACCCGGGCGCGATGCCCTACTCTTATTATCGACTGAGTTTCTCTGGTTCTTTTAGATGCCCAATGTAAAGCACTGATACATTGGACCTCGGTTTATAGTCTCATCCGAAGGAAATGTAGTGCTTCATTGTTTGTGGTAGCAAACTGAAACGTATAGCATTACCATAAATGCTCTATAACCTCCCCAATTCCCTTCCACTATGCGCACTGATGGCATAAGACTATAGCACTTCAAAGACTACATACACCTACAGTAGAACCTGTCTTAAACAGTCATAAAAAAGATCGGATTATGGGTCTGTAAGACAGGTGATAGCTTAATGTAAGTCACATGTTATTCAGAAAGCGCCTATGGGTGCTGTCTGCATTACCTTTGCCCTGCATTAACCAATCACATGCTTTTAAGAGTCCTATGTTCAATAACTAAAATACCGTTTAGTACATGTACATGTTCCACTGTAAATATATCAAACATCAAACACAGTAGCAGCTCTCTGAAGTACACGGTGTCCTTAATGCCTTACTCCGTGAATATTCATGTAAGAATTAATGTATACATGAATACAAACTAACTTAAGTTTTATAATGGCATGAACAAGAGACTGTTTTGCCCATGACAAGTATAACAAAACACGCACAAAATCTACGTAGCGGTATGGCATGATAAAATCTAAGCTAATTAACCATTTCGGTGCCAAATTTCTAATTGTCGTCTGCAATCCAAGTTTGTTAAATAATTCAGTAAAATTAGGAAATGAGATAAATAAATGCAAATTTCAAAGGAATAAAGCACAGATATAGAAATAGAGATTGACACAAAAAGTGAAGTCCCTGATCAGACGCCGCCTTGACTGCACTATTTGCCGTGGTGCATTTATGCGACATTGACGGTGAAAGGGTTAATATGTATATACATGTAGTAATTAATTCATACATGATTATTTATCAGGTGGAGAGTTGACCAATTCCTTCATATAAATTAAAGTAAGCAAATGTAGGAATGTGAAAAGAAAAAATTGCCGACCCGGTTTATTGCGTTTGCTCATTAGTAGTCACTAAACGTGCAACACTACTCACTCCCCCTAGCACCGGCTTAAGTAGTATTCATTTTTGTTTTAAATTTATTAACATCGAATCTTATGATCCCGAACGACCAGACAGTATAACAATACTGAGAATGAAGTGTTTATAGATGTTAAACGCATTTGCAAATAGAGTAGATCCAGGTCAAGTAGCCGTCTGACCAGTGTCTGCTCTGCCTGTTTATGGAATTCTAATAGACATGAATTTACCCTTGCTACCTGTACAAATAAATCATGTGTACATGTGCATTTTTTACAAATTCAGCTAATACTATCCACGATGTCATTATTTCCTACATGAATATTCAGCAGGTAAAGGGTAAAGAAAGATATCACCGACATGTAATTCGTTTCATGGTATATTTCCCGAAACTGATATAGGCTTTCGGTTATCTAATTGAGTCTGTCGCTTGGGCTTGCACACGTAGAAGCGGTGCTGTATAGACGACAAATGTATCTACAGAAGCGTAAAATGCACAATTGGTGGATAGATCGACCCTTTCAACGCTAAGTTATCAGATTGGAACATCCAATCAGTCTTTAATTATAAAGTATACTTTGTATGAAAGGTTTATACGGCAAAGGGAATTTGAATGAAAAAACGTGCATACCATAACCAGAGAGTTCCTCTAGGAACCCTCTGAGCTTAGTATACACTGCTTGCAAATATCAGTCTTTAACCCTTTCCCTCATATTGACGACTTTTGACGACTCTGTAGAAATCCTTTTGTGAAGCCATTGTGATAAATAGAGCATTTGCTTCTATAGGAGCAAATGCTCTATTTATCACAATGGTTTCAAACTACAAAATTGTAAAATTTTCCTATTCTCTAGTTAATGGTTCTTTTCGGTAGATTTTTTCAAAGATGTTGTATCTAAAAATAGCCTATGAGGGAATGGGTTAAGTGTCCTGCAATAAGAATTTAAGAACAAATGAACAGTCCAATGGTGACCGATGTTCATAGATGTACTGACTAGTATGCAGTGATATGTTTTACCTGGGGAACTGAAAGACAGCGTTTACCCCCACGCTTTCTACATATTTCAGGTTTGGTTGCAGCCATACAAATGTTAAAAACATGTGGTTCTTCTTACCGTGAATCTTTGCATTTGAGACGTTATATAGGGTTTTATGGAGCTGCTAAATCATACATCGAACCAATGGCCTGTCATTTCAAATACACTACCGATCAATCAATCGGGATAGTTATATGCGAATAGTAATGTTAATTAACCAAATTTGATTAGAAATCCACGGGAACTACATTTTAAAAAATCATGAAAGCTTACATGTGAGTAACTGTCGTCAACAGAATTTGCCAAACTGTGGTCTGCTACAATATACCTTTAGCCTGCTATGGGCGGATGGGTGAATACCTATGCAAACAGTTTGGATCCAGATGAGACGCCGTGTAACTCGGCGTCTCATCAGGATCCAAACGATTTGACACCCTGATTTCATTTTGGTAGACAAATTGTTTATAGCTTGAATTTTGAAAATGTAGTAGTTGAACAATTCTATAACAATAATTTGCTAAGCAGGCTAAATGTTTACACCCATGTGTCTTTCTGTACATAAGACAATGTATTTAAATTATTGTTATAGAATTGTTCAACTACTACATTTTCAAAATTCAAGCTATAAACAATTTGTCTACCAAAATGAAATCAGGGTGTCAAATCGTTTGGATCCTGATGAGACGCCGAGTTACACGGCGTCTCATCTGGATCCAAACTGTTTGCATAGGTATTATAATATAGGTATATTGACAAAAACACACAAGAAACTCTCTAAAGCTATCCTTGAATTACAATAACGAGTTTTAACGCTGGCGATTTCTTAAATGTTTCCCTAATGAACGTTTTATACCTTTACTCCTATATTTCTTATGTAAAAACTAATGACATCATGAATAGTAATTGCGTTTATATATAGGTTAGACTGCATTATGACAAGTCTTCATGAAATAGACTGCGCGGAGCGTCAGCGAAGCCAGTCTATTTCATGAAGACTTGCAGTCTAACCGATTTAAACCGCAGTTTGACTTTGGCGGCAATAATCCAGTCTTCACGAAAAAGGAAAAACTGAATAACCATCTCTGATTGGCCAACACCACAGAATTTTCGAAAACTGCGGTTTAATGTTATGATAAGACATTGGTACAGGAACCTTTCCATGGTAGAAACTGTAGAGAAATATCTATAGTACAGTATAACCTCTCTATAACGGCCACTTAATTATGTTAATTAGTTGATATTTAGGACAGGCGGCTGCTTAAAGCAAGGTGAAAGTAAAATAGAACGCTCCCATAGGAACGTTCTGTTTTACTTTCACCTTGCTTTAAGCAGCCACCTGCCTTTATCACAAAATACTTATTGTAATTTAGTGGTCGTTATAGAGAGGTTTTACTGTATATCATAAGCAAAAAGAACACACGGCGTATTTATGGAGTATAGGATCACTTCTTGAAGATAACTTTTATAATGTTAAACTTTCTATTATTGTCTATAGTATTCTATAAACAAACAGAACATACAATGTACCATGATCAGACGCCTCCTACAGGAACAGTCTGATCATGGTCTACTATGTTTGCAAATGAGTTTAAAAGTGTCTTAACCCTTTCCTCCATAGACTATTTTTTGACCCAACCTCTTTGAATTATTCTACCGAAACGAAACATTAACTAGAGAAAAAGGAAACTTTTTGAATTTTGTAGTTTGAAACCATTGTGATAAATAGTGCATTTGCTCCTATAGGAGCAAATGCCCTATTTATCACAATGGTTTAAAAATAAGGACTTTTACAGAGGCGTAGAAAGGCGTATTTATGGAGGAAAGGGTTAATCAGTGAAATTGATCAGGAAGAGCAAAAGTAATACATGTAGCTCCCATAGAATTTTAATAACGTTTGCCCTGCATTAAGCTACATGTACCACCTGCTTTAAGACCCAGCCCTATACAATCACCTTGATGTAGAATTAAACTTCCCTGATACATTTAACATTCTGCATTAACCCTTTCTCCCATGAATAATCATGTAAAAAATAATCACATTATAAATAATGAGACTATTATTTTTATCATGGCAGATCAACACATTCATACTGTACAGTTAGTTTATAAGCAAACAGAACTTACCCTCACCAGGCGGCTCCTACACGAGCCGTCTGAGCTGGGTCAAGTCTGTATGCAAACGAACAAAAATCATTTATAGGAGAGAAAGGGTGAACTAGTCACACGCGTTTAAAGACTCCAATATCAATTAGTCCTGTGGTCGCTTTAGAGACATTCCACTGTAGAGTTATCATATTTATTTCAATTTGTATGCACTGGTACTTCTGGCTGTGATGACGACTTAAACGATTCGTGCACGAACATGATATTCTAGTTCTGCTGGAGTGCCATGTATGTCACAGAAATACTGGAATTGACCCTAACTTTGTTAACCGCCACCTGACCGGAATTTGCAAATAGCTTGGACCCAGGTGAGAAACGTTTATCAAAACCTTATATTGAAAGTAATTAAAGTTGAATAAGATCAGTTGTTGACCAAATACCAATCTTAACCCTTACATTGCGGAACCCGAGTCACTAATATCATTTGCAAACAAATTAGACCCAGATGAGAGGGCTAATAGAGGTCTGCACTGTTTGTCATGTTACACCTTTCCTTTAGAAAAATCTCTACATATTCACCATAAGCATTACCTGTTTGAATTTTGGAATAGTCCATTTGAAAATTCAGCGCTGTAAGGGTTTATAGCAGGACAAAGTTTACCACGGTTGGTGCTGTCGTGTCAAGCTTATCAGTCTCCAGAAATCCCCAAGGATCTATAATTACTACAATCCATAAATGGCGGATTGTGTCCTACACTCATCACATATGACACACTAGGCATGACATAAACATGGCGACTAAACATTGGTCCGAGGTTATAAAACTAACTTCGGAGTCTGGGTTCATTCTCAAGTATCTAATTGGTCAAGATATTGAGCTGACTTTGTCCCGAGACTATAAACGAGTCAAAGATTATAATTCTTTCCAATCAAATACTTGAAAATGGCCTCAGACCAATCAGATGTTTGAGAATGATCTCAGACTCAACCAAAAGGTTAAACACCTTTGAACCAGATACTTGAGAATGAACTCAGAAGTTTATAACCCCGGATCAGGAGTAGTGGAGAACCTGTCTTAAAGAGGAAGCCCCTACACTCGACACGTTTCAAAAGTGCCTAAAATATACAGAACTCATTTGTTTATTATGCCGAAAAGAAGTATATCGCAAGAAAACCAATCGAATAAACACCAAAGAAGACACAACTTTCATATGTTTGATATGTTATTCGGTAATGTATTAGTATTTATTCGGCTCGCGTTTTAGTTTCGTTACAGTAAGTTCGACCAAGTTCGATAATTTGTTGTTAAACAAAAATAATAAGTGTTGATGAAAACGGGTTATTTTGTATCACATGGTCATTTTTCGATATAAGTTTAAATTGACAATCTTCATAATAATGATTGAACATAACAAATATCAAGTTTTATGACATTATTGAAAACATGCGTTCATTGTAGGGACTTCCTCTTTAAGTGGTCATCAATAATATGTCTAATTATAGGGTCTGTGAGGTAGATGCTAGCTTAATGCAAATCAAAAGTAATGTAAAAAGCTCCTATAGGAGCCTGCATTAAGCAATAACCTGTTTTTAAGACTCCTATGTTCAATAAATGAATGGTCGCTTGGGATAGGTTTTAGAGCATGCTTGGTTACATTTCGTCAGCCAGAATCTCAACATGCTTTTTATTTAAACACAATTATTCTATTTATTTTTCCTTAAACGACGAACCTCAAATGCCAACCAGTTTCAAACACTATGGGACAACAACTGACCCGCGGTCTCATCTGGAGTATAACTATACTGTATATTTGCGAATACTATCACAATTTCAAAGATTAACCATAAGTACACACCTTAACGCATTTGCAAACAGAGTAGATCCAAATTTGCTTATCTGTATCTATTTGAAAAGCACACATATCATATTCTGGTCTAGATATTCTCATTCTTATAGACCTCTGTTTAAAATTTAACTACCATGCTCTGATAGGCCGCTTTAGATTCGTCTCCTATTCAACATTCTTAACCCATTTGCTCCCAGTGGAGTCTTCCATGCTGATATATTGGATTCGTTCATTTTTTATCTAAGGGGTGCCTGGTCAAAATTTTCAATTTCGTTTTTTTTTATATTGAAATTCCTATCAGCAAACAGTGTAGACTCTGATCAGACGCTGCATCATGCGGCGTCTGATCAGAGTCTACACTGTTTGCCTAAGTCCCATATATGGGATCGTGGGAGCCAATGGGTTAAGAAGAATCATTTCATTTCTCAACCAAACCCTATGTTAGTGAAAACAAATAAATGAGTTATTCTTGAAAAGAGTGTTTACTTTATAAGTGTTATCAATTACCCTGAATTATTTATCGTAAATGCTACGTTCTTATAGAATTATTTACCTATATAATCGTCTGAATCCAAATTAACACTTGTCATATCGCAAACAGTCTTTAATCTGAGCTTTTTCGTCTGTTTGTGAGTTGCCTTAATGTGTCTGGTCTCATAATCCATAAAAAGTTTAACCAAACAAATCGTGAACACAAATAGCCCACAAGCGCGGAGCAATAATAGTTACGAGGGAAACCATTAATTGCGCGCTGACGCCATAACCATAGGATTACGTCACACGATCATTGCTCTGTGACATTTACGCTCCCCGGGTGAATTTTTAAAGCAGACAATAACTCTATTTTGTTCATTCAAAATTAATATATCAAGTTCATTGACTCTAAAACAGATCGATTGGGGGTATTACCTGCTTTTAAACTACAACGGGGGACATTCAGTTCAGTTGCATAACTACCTTTAATTTCATCTATTCAGAGGTCTAGATAAGATGTGTAATTTAATACATTTTCAAGAATATTTCTCCACCAAACCCTATGTTGTGACAATTGTTTAGAATCGTCTCAAAGAGATGATGCTTTTAGTATTCGTGTGAGCGCGTGTATCTGTTGCTCTGAATTGTATTACTTTGTTTTTATAAAGATACATTTCCAGTGTCAAACTACTTAAATCCTGTGGCGCTTTACTCGACGTCTTGAGTTAATGTATTTGCAAAGGCAATCCCACATTTGAGCTTAGCATGAAAACGACATAGACTTTGTGTACATCGATTCTCTCATACTGACGCCTTTTGGCGCATCTGCAAAAATCATCTGTTGTAACCATTGTGATAAATAGAGCATTTGCTCCTATAGGAGCAAATGCTCTATTTATCACAGTGTTTTTAAACTGCAAAATCCTAAATGTTTCCTTTTCTCTAGTTAATGCTCCTTTTCGGTAGATTCATTCTAAGAGGTTGAGTCTAAAAATAGCCTATGAGGTAATGGGTTAACAGAGCAGAGTAGAACATTTCTTGATTCATCTCAGATATTTACATACACCATGGATGATGAACATTTACGAAGATGTTACGTAAGAAAGGGTCATAGAAAAAGGTTACCAATTTGATCTTAAAATAAGTAATAAATCATATTCAATTTGATTTCCACATTCATAAATTGTAGTCTTCAAAAAGTTTTTGGTATACTTGGACAGGATCCATGTGAGACTCCGGGTTACCTGGTATCTCATCGAGATCCAGAAAATCACCCAAAGCTGCTACACCGCGTGTCAGAGATCAAGGTCCAAGATTATAAAACTTCTGTGTCTGAGTCTGAGATCATTCTCAAGTATCTGATTGGTCAGAGTCTGAGATCATTCTCAAGTATCTGATTGGTCAGATTCTGAGTAAGCTCAGAATCTGATCAATCAGATGCTTGAGAATGATCTCAGACTCAAGCAAAAAGTTTTATAATCTCGGAGCCTGGTAACCGAGAGACAATAAAATGAATAACAATGTCGCAAAAAATAAAAACCTACCTTTCTATTTCATTATCATAAAGCTTAATATATAAAGACAGGCACAATAAATTTATAAGTGTATGAGCAATATTATGATCTGTCTAGGCCCTATATATGCATTTTAACATTTATGCAAACAGAGTAGACCCACAGCAGACGTGTCATGCAGGAGTCGTCTAATAAAGTCTGTTCTGTTTACTTATATGGACCTGATTTTATAGATTCTGCTATGGCCAAGAAAGCATATGTTCATATGTAATTGTAATAAAATAATCGCATTAATATTCATATCTTACATGAATATTCATGGTGAAAAGGGCTGAAACAACACATTTTTATTGCTAGCCCTCTAGCTCACTATACATACATGTACTACAATCTGCATAAAGTATTAGTGGCTGTATTGATTTCCTGTTTTTCTTCAAAGGATACAAGACCACATTATTAATTAAAATTTCAAATCAAAATTTCCAAACCACGCTTATTCACATACTAAACCCTGTTTCTCCATGGATGATTAAGATTAATTGTTATAAGAGTACATGGGTTCAGCAATGTTTTCATTAAGATTAATTGTTATAAGAGTACATGGGTTCAGCAATGTTTTCATTAAGATTAATTGTTATAAGAGTACATGGGTTCAGCAATGTTTGGCCCATGCAGTAACTGTGTAATGATATCTACATTATAAGCAAACGGAGCAAACCTTGATCAGACGGCTGATCTGGGTCTGCTCTGTTTGCAAAGGCATAGAATGGTGTTTTATGGAGTAAAGATTTAAACAGTTTTAACTCTAAGCCCGATGTGAAAAAACCATGTCTGGTTAGATTTGGATCTGGTGTGATTTGGACTACGTCCGACTTGATCAAGTTTTTGAGAAATTACTGACCGAATGTCAAACAGTTTGGATCCCGATGAGACGCTCAGCTTATCGGCACCTCATCTGGATCAAAGCTGTTTACAAATGTGAGTCAGGTCGCGGATAGCGAGATAAGAGCAAACGTTAATTTCAGCGTGTTTACAAACCATTATTACAGTTGTCGACTGATTATAATTGTCGTTTCAATAATTGATTGTTTGCCATGGCATCAGATTGCAGACGGCTGAAAAATACTTCTAAAACGTCTACCTTATGAATAAACATACGTGACTTTAAAAACAGATAGGAACTTAATGCTCCTGCAGGAGCTTTCTGCATAACTTTTGTCCTGCATTAACCCATTTGCTCCCACGATCCCATATATGGGACGTATGCAAACAGTGTAGACTCTGATCAGACGCCGCATAATGCAGCGTCTGATCAGAGTCTACAATGTTTGCTGATAGGAAATTCAATATAAAACAAAACGAAACTGAAAAATGTAGGCCAGACCCCCCTTAGATAAAAAATGGACTAATCCAATATATAAACATAGAATAATCCACTGGGCCCAAATGGGTTAACTACCACCTACTTTTTAGACCCAGGATAGGACTAATTTGTAGTCGCTTTAGGAGATTTTTTTCTCATTTGCTATGACTAATGTCAAGAAAGTAATATGGTTTACCTTTCGTGTACATTGCAAACGTTTCATTGATTAAACGTGTCTTGTAACGTACTTCTTCACATTCTCTTTCAAAGATGAATTCATAATGCCAAACAGCTTGGATTTTGATCTCATCTTGCCCCAAACATACTGGTTACAAATGCTATCATCGATTCGTCTTTACAGGCTTGATATTAATGACCTGTAAATATTTATTTAGAGGACTAGAGTCCAGCGTTATGATTGACGGGTGTAACTTGATACTTTTATTTGTATAGAAATTGAACAGACCTTTAAGGTACCATTGGTGTGGTAGATTGCAGTCGTTATATTTCGCCTGTATTGTATCTTCCTTTCCAATACTCACGCCAACGTTCATTTCTGGTGATTGGTACTACGACGAAAATCTTATTGGAGAACTTTCTAATACACATCAATGAAGTGGGGGACAATGGGTGTCGCGCATATGCTCGTCATTAGTTTTGTGTTTCTTTACCAAGGGCAAATACGTATATTAGTTTGAATTCAAGATAAATAATCACAACTAATATAATTTTATTTAAGTCGTTAATGCTTTTAAACGTTATTTTAAAAAAACAACGATAGTGTATTAATACAAAGTTGTGGCTGTCGTGCATATGCTCGTCATTAGCTTTGGTTTTCTTTACATCAACTATTTATATGTAAGTCGTTAATGCCTTTAAACGTTATTTTAAAAACAACGATTGTATATTAATACAAAAGCGTTTTTCCGAATGTACAATCTGTCTAATATTATTGTAAGCATCTATATTCTTAAGTATGTTGGATCACAGACATACCACTCTTTTTCAATATCATTGGACTTGAACAAGTCAAGTTTGATACATACAATGCATACCATCGATCATCAGTACCTTTGATAAGCAACAATGCGCTTGCCGGTCGATCAATGCTCACATTTGAAACACAGGTAACTGCCACTGTGATGCATACACATGGAAAAGCAAACTGGATCTGCTCAACTGAAAAATATCGATATAAAGCGATTCAAAAGCAAAACAAAAAACATATTTACATTTAGTGATAACAAATTCGAGTACATGTATTGAGAAAAACGAAACAATGCTAGAGAAATAGATAATAGTATTATGCCATTAACCTCTTTGGACTTATCTAGGTTTTTTTTACCATGATAACTAAATCCTTCCTGTAACTAAGTGCATTCTCTATTTGATATCATAGATAACAAACCAGCAGCAAATTGACACTACCTCGTTACAAAATGCGATCAAATAGATTCAGAAAGAGGTATATGAATACGTCACATGATTAACATTTGAATGAATAAAATGATTTCATTAACATTTTCAAATAGTGTAGATCGGGAGGAGCCATCTAACCGGGGCTGTCCTGTTTGTCGCTCAAGTCCTTCACAAATCTAATACCTTAACCCTTTCATCCATAGGCTATTTTTAGATCCAACCACTTTGAATAAATCTACCGAAAGGGAGCATTAACTAGAGAAAAGGATATTTTTTTTAATTTTGTAGTTTGAAACCATTGTGATAAATAGAGCAAATGCTCTATTTATCACAATGGTTTCATAAAGTGATTTTTATAGAGGCGTAGAAAGGCGTATTTATGGAGGAAATGGTTAATAGTGCACGAGCACAGCTGATAAACACTGATAGACCATTCAACTTTGACAATTAAGCAAACAAAAGGTAAACACGAAGGAGTTTTGGGAGACTAAAGTAGAGCATGTGGTTTTAGTTTACCGAATATCTGTTCAACGTTCATGTCAGAAATAATGACGTCATGTACTGAATATCTATAATATCATATACAAGTATGTATTACTTGACCAGATTAAACTGAGACTCCGTGCATATTCCGTATATATTCGTAATTCTATACATAGATTTCCGAAGATAAACAACGTTCGAACATTATTGACTATTGACGGTATGTAATTGTGTTCAGTGTCTGTAATAGCTCAGTAGATAAGGTTTTTTTTTCATGCGGTGGGCAATGTACTGGGTTCGAGCCTCACCTCGTGCAATTTTTTTTCTTCAAAAAGTGAGAACATTACATTTTCCTTGTAGTTTTAAGCATTTCTTTTTCATGAAACAGGATCATCCCACTTTCCATAGAAAAAATACGTGTCATTACATTCCTTTACACGTGTTAGCCATACATAAAGAAAAGATAAAATATACAAAGTACTTCAAAAGACATAAAATATTAAAAAAAAACCTATGTACTTCAAAATACGTATATGTATATAATAAAGTATCTGATATATAATAATATATTCTTGAAAAATCAAGTCCAAAACAATAATAGAAATTAGAAAAATCCAATGACTTCAGTCAGATTCGAACCTGCAACCGCTTGTATGACAGGCGAAGATCTTTCCACTTTGCCACCCTTTAGTTCGTATATTGGTATCAGCGCATAACCCATGTATTGATACATGTACAGGTATAGCAATCGAATTCATCCGAGTATAGCCGGAAACGCTAACGGAAATTGATGAGTCTCAGTTTAAAATGGTCAAGTAATACACATGATTTTGTTGTATTGGTAGAAACCCAATTGTCAGATCTATAATAATTATATAATATCATAAGCAAACTTAGTAGACCTTAATCAGACGGCTCCTGTAGGAGCCGACTGATCTGGGTCTTCTCTGTTTAAAAGCGTTTGCATGTGGTAACAGTTTAAAGGAAATCCTATAATTATACAACACGTAAGATGCGTACATTAAACATGGTTTCAAATATAGCTCATTGGTCTCTTCTATAGCTCATTGGTCTCTTCTATAGCTCATTGGTCTCTTCTATAGCTCATTGGTCTCTTCTATAGCTCATTGGTCTCTTCTAATTCTGTGTTATGACCACTCTGTAGGTTTTTCTCGAAGGGCATATGGCTGGGAGGAATAATATTTATTATTTGAAATCCTCTTTACATAAGCTAGAATGTCTTGTGTTCATATGCATGCTAACAATTAATCTAATGTCATTATTTCTTACATGAATATTAAACACGAAAAGGACTAAGCTGTCGCTTTAGCCATGGTATCATGACAAGGAGTGGGTAGGGTGGAGAGTGGTGCGTAACTACGTACAGAGGTTCGAATAAGATGCGTATATTTAAACATTTTCAAGAACAGCTCCTTTATTTCTTCCACTAAACCCTATACTGTGACCACTTTTTAGAATCGTCTCGAAGAGACGATTCGAAAGAGTTGTCACAGAATAGAGTTTGGTGGAGAAATTACGATTTTAGTATTTGGGTACGCACCTGACATGAGTATATCAATGTGTCAGATATCACTAATAGGAGCATTCTGTGTCACTTTCTATTATTTGCGGTAGGTCGTTGTATTACAATTGGTATATAAACCTTACACTTTAGAGTCGGTAAATAAGTTTCAAAAAGCTCTCGGATAACGTAAATGAACACATTCACAGACACTTTATTATTTTAAAAGAGAAATAAATTTGTGGAAATTCGTTTTTTATAAAGTTACGTAACACTGCCCTGCACGT
The DNA here is from genome assembly GCA_963576725.1 of Azorinus chamasolen. Classification (NCBI taxonomy): domain Eukaryota; kingdom Metazoa; phylum Mollusca; class Bivalvia; order Cardiida; family Solecurtidae; genus Azorinus; species Azorinus chamasolen. The sequence goes on along the minus strand of OY755252.1, from coordinate 47,114,375 downwards.
GCAAACTTGTCCTGAAAATCACTAAACCAAACCATTGTGTTTTTGTATTAATACCCATTTTTTATTGATACAAAAGTTAATTTTGCTTATTGCACATACGCGAAGAGCGCGACTGAACGTTTTGTTATCATTTGAACAGTGAGTTATCAGAATGGAGTATCCCATCAGTGTGAAACTAACTACAGAGTCAAGGCTTAACTCTTTCGGCGCCAAATTTCTAATTGTCGTCTGCGACCCAATTTTGTTAAATCATTTCGGTAAAATTAGGAAATGAGGTAAAATGAATACAGACTTCAAAGGAATAAACCATAGATCTAGAACTAGAGATTGAGACAAAAAGTGAAGTCCCTGATCAGACGCCGCCTTAAAAATTTGTCGTGGTGCATTTTTGCGACATTGGCGGGGAAAGGGTTAAGCTCGCTAGAAGATTTCCATTGCCCTCCAATTCGTTGAACCCTTTTAGACACTATTGACCGAGTGTCAAACGGTATGGATCTAGATGACATGACGAGTTACTATACGATCCATCTGGATCCAAGCTATTTGTGAATATAAGCAAAGACGCGTATAGCATAAGAAGGCTTAAATATGACAGAAAATATTCATGAAATATGCCTGAAATGATCACGATTAATTATGCGATTGTAAATTACATCGGTTAACTATATAAATTGACCCGTCTGACAATAAACAGTTTTCATTCAGACAAAGATCTATGTGGGGTAACATTCCTTTATAAAGCAATGATCTACAAGATCCATCCCACAATTTATAGTCTTCTCAACACAATGATTTGTTACATTACAATTTTGGAATGACTTAAATAACAATTTGAAAGTTGTATATTTGAACCTCTTCAATGGTATTAACAATAACATACATCTGTTGACTTTGCCTTCAAAGTGATATCTAAAACAAGAGATGTTTGTAAAACATGTATACCCCCAGACCCCCTGACCTTTGATCTAGTGACCTCAACTATAGAGGTCATCTAGCGGCCATGACTAATCACCACAGCAATTTTGAAAATCCTAAGCCAAACCACTGATCATTTATTGATTTGAAAACATTTCACAAGTTAAGGTCATGGTGACCTTGACCTTTGACCTAGTGACCTCAACAACTATAGGGGTCATCTAGTGGTCATGACCAACTACCACAGCAAGTTTGAAGATCCCGAACCAAACCATTGAGCAGTTATTAATTGGAAACTATTTCATCAGTTAAGGTCATGATGACCTTGACCTTTGACCTGGTGACCTCAAAATCAATAGGGGTCATCTAGTTGGCATGACCAACCACCACAGCAAGTTTGAAGATCCTAAGCCAAACCCTTGAGCAGTTATTGATTGGAAACCATTTCACCAGTTAAGGTCATGGTGACCTTGACCTTTGACCTAGTGACCTAAAAAACAATAGGGGTTATCTATTGGTCATGACCAACTACCACAGCAAGTTTGAAGATCCTAAGCAAAACCCTCGAGCAGTTATTGATCGGAAACTATTTCACCAGTTAAGGTCATAGTGACCTTGACCTTTGACCTAGTGACCTAAAAAACGACAGGGCTCATCTAGTTGTCATGACCAACCACCGAAGCAAATTTGAAGATCATAAGCCAAACCCTTGAGCAGTTATTGATCAGAAACCATTTAATAAATTTAAGGTCATGGTGACCTTGACCTTTGACCTAGTGACCTCAAAAACAATAGGGGTCTTCCAGTTGTCATGACCAACTACGGCAGCAAGTTTGAAGATTCTAAGCGAAACCCTTGAGCAGTTATTGATCGGAAACCATTTAACCAGTTAAGAGCATTGTGACCTTGACCTTTGACCTAGTGACCTAACAAACAACAGGGATCATCTAGTGGTCATTACCAACCACCACAGCAAATTTGAAGATCCTAAGCCAAACCCTTGAGCAGTTATTGATCGGAAACCATTTCACCAGTTATGGTCATGGTGACCTTGACCTTTGACCTAGTGACCTAAAAAACAATAGGACTCATCTATTTGTCATGACCAACCACCTAAGCAAATTAGAAGATCCTAAGTCAAACTCTTGAGCAGTTATTGATCAGAAACCATTTTACCAGTTCAGGTCATGGTGACCTTGACCTTTGACCTAGTGACCTCAAAAACAATAGGGGTCATTCAGTGGTCATGAGCAACCACCACAGCAAGTTTGAAAATTTTAAGCTAAACCGTTGAGCAGTTATTGATCGGAAACCATTTAAACAGTTAAGGTCATGGTGACCTTGACCTTTGACCTAGTGACCTCAAAATCAATAGGGGTCATCTAGTGGTCATGACCAACCACCACAGCAAGTTTGAAGAAACCAAGCCAAACCCTAAAGCAGTTATTGATCGGAAACTATTTTACCATTTTAGGTCATGGTGACCTTGACCTTTGACCTAGTGACCTCAAAAACAATAGGGATCATCTACTTCTCATGACCAACCACCACAGCAAGTTTAAAGATTCTAGGCCAAGTCGTTTATTAGTTATCATTCGGAAACCATCGATCTACCGACCGACCGACCGACCGACCGACCGACCGACACCGACCGACCGACCGACCGACCGACATGTGCAAAGCAATATACCCCCATTTTTTCAAAAGGGGGGTATAATAATAAAAAGTACACATGTTGTATGGCATTATCAACTAAGTTCTTTAAGTTTTGTTTTTTCGACCACTTAAGCAGTTAAAAGGTCATTGAAATCACACCATATAGATATGCGAAAAATAAACATTAGAGCTGCTAAGCAGCAGATAAAGGTGCGTCTCAAATCGACATTTCTCCACCAAAACCGAAGTTGTTACAACTCTATATCGTAAGACGATTTTAAGAAGTGGACACAACATAGGGTGTGTTGGAGAAATAAAGAAGTTATTCTTGAAAATGGTTTATTAACGCATCTTATCTGGACTTCTGCTTAAAGGGAAGCCGTTCGTTGAATTATCAAATAAACTTTAATGCTGCATGTTAACTTTGCGAGGTAATGAATACATGTCAAGTAATTCAAACATTCTATTACTTGTTCCAATGATCTCTTGAGATTAGTTTCAATGTTTGCTTTAATGTAATTGAACCTTGATACAAGAGTATACATGCTCACTGTATTATGAATCTAATATATGAAGCCTAGCATTAATTGAGATTGCTTAACGATACGACATGAGATGGACCCGACAAACATAATTGTAGATTGTATCTTCATCCATTTGTGCCCACGATCCCATATATGGGAAATAGGCAAACAGTGTAGACTCTGATCAGACTGATAGGAATTTCAATATAAAGCAAAATAAAAAGGTAGACTAGGCATTCTGTAGATAAAAAAAATGGACTAATCCAATATATAAGCATGGAAGAATCCACTGGGCGCAAATGGGTTAACCCATTGAATGCTGAATATTCAAAGTGGAATGATCCATTATTGTTTATCGATGAAGTCCATTCAGTTTGAAGGGTAATACTTTGCGAAAGGATTGAATGACAAAACAAAAATGACAAAAGTGCAGACCTTTATCAGAGGTCTCCCCTTAGGAGCCCTCTGATCTGGGGCTACCCTTTTTGTAATTGACAATACGCTCATTTCCTGAATTCAAGTGTTCAGTAAAAGGACGTGTCTCTAAGGACTAAAGTCAGCAGTCGAGCAGCATGAGATTAATGCCGAGTAAATAACAATGTAGTAGTAAAGGGCAGTAAGTAATATGACCTGTTAACCCATTTTTCGATTTTGTTCTACTTGAAACTGATTGCGACCATCATATTGACATTTGGTATTATATCAAATGTGATTGGCGCTGGCGTAGTGTAAAACAATAACATTACCAATGTCAAACTCATATAAGCGTGAAATTGTGCGAAAATTGTACAGATGAAGTTGAATTAGGAGCTCTGTCATAAGCAACAACCATACTGACATTTCAATGATGTAGTTCTCGAGATGGGGCCGTGAAAAGCGTTTTTCGATGGACTGTGTGTGATTATAATAAATTGGACAATCTTAGGATGTACAAAGACTGTTAGTCGTAATATACCTCACTGCTTTCACTTACTATTATACATATATGGTAAAAAGAGTATTCCTGACTTTAATAGTGTGTTTTGACAATCCACAGATTTACTGACTGTATATCCTAACCGTTCTTTGTCAGGTTTTCAGTTTTCGCAGATGATCAGCATGCATAGGTTTTCAGTTTTCGCAGATGATCAGCATGCATAGGTTGTCAGTTTTCACATGTGATCAGCATGCACAGGTTGTCAGTTTTCACAGGTGATCAGCATGCATAGATTGTCAGTTTTCACAGGTGATCAGCATGCATAGGTTGTCAGTTTTCACAGGTGATCAGCATGCATAGGTTGTCAGTTTTCACAGGTGATCAGCATGCACAGGTTGTCCACAAACACACTGAAAATCAATATAGTGAACCTGTACTAAGTGGTCATTTATTTATTAAATATTTGAGTCTTAAAAAGCAGATGGTTGCTGAATGCAGGTCAAAAGTGATGCAGAAATAGGAGCTTTATGTATTACTTTTACCTACAATAAACTACCACCTGCCTTACAGATCGCTTAATGATCATCAAAAATGAGGTCTAATTATGGAAGAGACGGTATATCTAATTATGGAAGAGGCGGTATTTTTCCCAACGGGATAGATATTAAATATCATGTTTACAAAATAATTATATAATATCGAAAATAACTTATAAGGTTTCCAACTAACGGTCAGTGTTACCATACAAAATGAAATCACTGAATAAATATATTCAAAATCAAAGTTATAGTAACTGTTTAGAAGGATTTTGAATGCATAAATATTTAGAGTATTCTTATCTATTTATTTGTGTTTGAAACAACAAATGCCTGCCGAGTAGGATCGAAATTTAGAATTCGAGCTTAATATATACAAACAGAAAAGTATGGTTACATAACAATATGTCGTTCTAGGTATACATGTATCAGGGAAATAAATTTCGATATTATATAATTATTTTGTAAACATGATATTTAATTTAATGTCCCGTTGTGACAAATACCGTCTCTTCAAATATGGATATGGTGCAATACTGGATATTTTCGATTCGATATCAAGCTTTTGAGAAGCTACTGACCGATGGTCAAACAGCTCGGATCCTGATGAGATACCGAGCTACTCGGTGTCTAATCTGGATCCAAGCTATTTGCAAATACAGTAAAACCATCTAAACCGGACGTTGAATTTAGTACAAATATCGGTCTTTGAGACGGGTGGCAGTTTAATGTGGGGTGACAGTAATGCAGAAAGCTCCTAGAGGAGCTTTCTGCATGAGTGTCACCCTGCATTAAGCAGCCACCTGCATACAAGTATCTAAATTCTTCTTTACCATTAACTATAAAAACATTTTTTCGCATGTGACATTGAATATATAATATAATGGGGCGAAGAGAGACATGTTTCGACAGACAATCGAACTGAAGTAGAGCTGCATATAAAGGTGTGTACCCAAATACTAAAATCGTAATATCGCCACTAAATCCTATACTGTGACCATTCTGGAATCGTTTCTTACAGGAGACAATTCTAAAGAGTGCTCACAGTATGTGGTTTGGTGGAGAAATAAAGGAGATATTTTTGAAAAAAAAAATTAAACTTGTCCAGACATCTGTATTAAAAACTACCAAGCGATAATTGGTGCACATCTGGATAGTTTGTGCAATATCTAGCATCAACGTTTTGGAAATTTCGATTGTTTTGTCACACGACAAGCTAGCTAGTTTCACCCACTAAGTTGTTCAATGTGATACACTATTTATTTCAATCATCAAGCAAGCAATCATGACAAAATGCGCTGTTATTTACAATAAATTACAATTGTTCAAGTTGGAGTCACGTTCCTATTGTTCTTATACTTTTTACCCGATGAATATACAAGATATGGATATTCATTAAATGATTTTTTAATAATGTCCAATAATCACAGGCTTCTTTTTATTAAAGAAACATTAGAATCGAATTATAGCTATATATATATTATTTCATAAGTCAACAGAGCAGACTCTGATCTGACGGCTCCAACGGGAGTCCTAGTCGTCTGATCTGGGTCTATTTTGTTTGCAAAAGTGCCAAATGTTGTCTCTATGGGACACATGGTTAAACGGATCACAACGACAGTTACACCGTAGATGCCTGATATTTCTGAACAGCTATATAATTTGTTAGTGCAAATTACACATCAGATACAACCCATCTACAAGAGCCTTACTGTGTTCCTGTTGATTGCATTTGAATAGTGAAACGTTTTAGACTAATACCATAATAGGTACAGCTAATCTTAAACTTTTTTGTAAATAACATCACATTGTTTTTTTATTATATACATAAACCGGATAATTAGAACTAATCACCGTTACAGTTTGCAAAACTAGCCTTTGGGGTAGCAAACGCCTAGAAAAATCGAAATATTGCAGCAGCCACCTTTGTTGCACAACACTTATCATCTGTGTATGAGTGATACCAATGACGCACCAATTTTTAAAATTCAGTGTTTTATCCACATTATTTGAACTTTATTTAAGGCTAGTTTAGCAACTGCTCCTTAGGTGTAATATGTAATATAGATTTGTGCAATATAATACTATTATGAGCAATGGTGTTCACCTACAAGATATGTGAAATGAGAGAAATGTTAGTCTCTAGTATTTCTAAATCTAGAATGGTTACATACATGTGTGTGATATGTACATATTTCTATTCTGTGTATTATTGTATTGTATGTAATTGAGACTGTAATAAAGAATAATATATGTGTGGCAGTTATTATAAGGTTAACATCTCGTTTATTAACTTCTTCGGTACACATTTGGGCGAAAAGCGATATTTCATCATAGACTCTTTGTCGCAAACAAATTACATGAACCTTGCCGTTTGAAGAGCAACCTCTTTCATAAGGTGTGTTTTGCGAGAATAATTGTTTAAACATGTTTAGGTTTGAACTGATGTTTAAAAGGATGTGAATCGTATTAGTGATATGGTAGTTCACATGGCTACAGACAAAGGTGCGTACCCAAATACTACAATCGTCATTTCTCCACCAAACCCTATACTGTGACCACTCTTTAGAATCGTCTCGAAGATACGATTCTAAAAGAGTAGTCACTGTAATGGATTTTGTGAAGAAATAAAGGAGATATTCTTTAAATTATTTAAATTGACGAACCTTATCTGCACCTCTGTCTGTTCAAATTGTTCTGGAGCTTGTGCCTTGTATGTCACAGACTTATTGGATTACTGTCTCGGGAGCGGTCCAATACAGATCTATCATACCTCAAGACGTCTCGACGGGATTGTAACTAGTAATGCAATTTGTTCCAGATACGCAATGCATCATTCTATGGACAATAACCAGCATAATCATACCATTTAAATAATAATCTCCACCATATCGGGTATTTATATAACGAACCTCTAGATCAAATTTTAACCGCTTGACATTTTGTTATAGAATTAAAGACCAATCTCTTTCCAGTGGCCCTCTATGCATGTTCTGGGCAGGTGGTAGTTAATGCATGTAAATGGAATAAGGGTTCTGGTACAGTAGAACCTGTCTTAAGTGACCATTTATTTATTCAACATAGAAAATACGAAAGAGGTGTGCTTAATACAGGTCAAAGGTAATGCAGAAAACTCCTTTTGAAGCTTTCTGTATCACGTTTGACCTGCATTAAGCTACCACCTGCCTATAAGACCCTGACTTAAACTTCTTTTTAATAGTCGCTTAAGCCAGGTTTAACTTAACATGCTATTTATTTTCATTTGGCATTTGACAGTTGCCTGATTTTAAATGCATTTATATTTATTAGCTAACCGCTTGACTAAAACTGTGTAAATGTATCTATTAAACTATGGCTGATTATATAGAGTCTAAGCATCTAAGACGAGTTTTATGAAACTTTAAAGAAAACTTTTTATTATCCCTCAGACTATACAAATAATGATTGAATGTATAATTAAGGCCCTCTTACTCTTTTTCTTCATTACTCCCGTGGCTGAGTGGTTATGTTCTTCTGTGCACGAACCAATACAATACCAATGTTCAATGCACGTAAAAACCTACGGGGTATTCACCCACCAGTAATTAGCTGGGCGTCGCGAATCACCGATACAAATACATCAACAAATTATTGAAGAAAGCTTTCAAAGCGCCAATATTTATTAATTAAGTGACTACTTGCTACTGTATGACATTATGAGAGACTCGAAAGGGTCGAATTATCTGAGAGCTGATATATCATAATGAAACTAATTCACCACTGTCCCTTTATTGAACCATTACTCCCACTGACACTGGGTAATAGTGCCCATATGTGCCATGTAAAATATATGTTACAAACCTAAACGTGTTGGAAAGCTCAAATAATAATGTTCAACAAGGTTCTCTTTTAATTACGTTTCCAGAAAGACAGAAATATGAAACTGACATAATTTTAAGCGCGGAGTTCCAGATAAGATGCGTAAATTAAAACATTTTGAATGGTAACTCTTTAGAAGCGCCTGGAAAAGACGATTCTAAAGAGTGGTCACAACAATAGGGTTTGGTAGAGAAATGACGATTGTTTTTTACTTGAGTACGCACATATGTTTACCCCTTTCAGTGCCAAATTCTAAATTGTTGTCAGCAATGCAAGTTTGTTAAATCATTCAATTAAATAATGAAATGAGATATATAAATGCAAATGTCAAAGGAATAAAGCACATATATTGAAATAGAGATTAAGATTAAAAGTGAAGTCCCTGATCAGACGGCGGCGTATGATCTGGGAATGCACTATTTGTCGTGGTGCATTTATGCGACATTGGCAGTTAAAGGGTTAATTGAAAGTCCACGGTGCTAACCTCTTATCATCCAACTTATCGTCACAATAGTTGCATTTGTAACTCAGCCTTTGATCATGGTTCAAGCTGTTTGAGCAGACATTAGTTTTCGACAGCGGTGTACGTTGTAACTCTGTATTGAAAGGATTGCAGTTCCAAATTATGCTTAACTCTTTCGGTGCCAATGTCGCCTGTTGGCACCATTGAAAACAGTACAGTCCCAGGTCAGATGCAGTCATCTGACCTGGGACTTCACTGTTTTCTGTATTAATTTAACCCAAGCATACCGGTTTATAAAAACAAATGTTTTACTATATATCTTTATTTTTTAGTTTAGAATTATATTTAATATGAAACTATTATTGCAGACGACACTTTTGAATTTGGCGCCAAAAGAGTTAAGGTATCCTTACATAACACGAAATTAACTGCAAAAACTGTACTTCTTGAGTTTGATTCTTGAATGATGTACGTGTCATATGTTGATCCAAGCTGTTTGCAAATACCAGTTCTTAGCATAAAAATGTCGACAGATTTAGTTCTAGCCATATTACGCTCCTTTGATATCATTCAAAAGAGTGGGAGTTGACCTCATAACATTAGGCTGAACTGAGAAAAACCTTAAACATATAAGTAACGTCATTGCGTACATGAGTGTAGCAGTAGAAAGGATCAGTATAAAGAGCGGTCACAAACAGGGCTCGGTGGAGTTGCGCGCCTTTATTTATTAATCCGAAACATAATATATCTGTAGCATTACTATTAAGCGAGAGTTAAAAATATATCCACTGCGCCTGTGACGATAGATACTCATTCCTGATTTAGTTATTTTCATGGCTATGGAAACAAAATGAATGTCTAATGATCCGAAAATATTTATGTAGTGGACTGGAAAGGGAAACATTGTTCAATATCGAACTGCGTACGCCATGTCGCAGCAACAATTGAAAAGTACTCAAAGGTGCCCATAGTTTGTCATTGCTCTGTTGAATAATGCCGATACAGCTGCACGCGATTCCCTCTTACGTCATTTTCCTCGTTCGCGACATTTGATTCGTTCCCAATTTTTAGTTTACACATAATTTCGAGCGATTCCATACATTTACAAACCCTCTGATCAAAATATGTTCACGTTGCTTTACCGATTTTTACCAGCATATATCTCTATCTTGCAGAAAAACCTCGCTTGAAAAAAAGGGATTCCAAATTTCAGTGTCGACGATTTTCTCTTATCTAAAATTGGAGTTAAAGGGGTGACCCTTTACTGCATAAATACGTCTTTATCTACTCCTTTGCAAACAGAGTAGACCCAGACAAAATGGCTCATGTGGGAGCTGTCTGACCAGGGTCTGCTCTATTTGCGTGTGGAACAATATAGATAGATATAATTCTACAGTTTCTGTCATGACCAAAGGTTTCTTTGTTCATGTGCGGTTATAAAACCAATAATATAATTAACATTCATGATGTCATTATTTCTTCCATCAATATTCAGGAAGTAAAGAGTTACGAGATAGTAACTGATAAAGTAATTGTTCATGCATAGCGAAACGTATCTGATTATTGCAAAAGTTGATAACTCAATACATATATGGCATTACAAATATGTTTACATTTCCCCTTCAGTTTTACCTTCAGTATTCCAACTTGTCCGGTCACTTATACAGCACAATTGTGTTCATGTACATGTACCCATTAACCCATTCCCTCATTTCAGGTCATTTTAGACCCGACCTCTTTGAATAAATCTACCGAAAAGGGGCATTTATTAGAGAAATGGAAAATTAAACAAATGTGTAGTTTTGAAACCATTGTGATAAATAGAGAATTTGCACCTATGGTACAAATGCTCTTTTTATCACACTGGATTAAAATCGTGACTTTTACAGGGGCGTCAAAAGGTGTCAATATGAAAGAATGGGTTTATTGAGTGCCTGGACATGGACGTCCCCGGTTATTTTTAACAATTGTCAAGCAGGCCAAATGTGTTAGGTCACAACATTCCATTTAACAAATTATTAGAAACTTCAATTCTTAATATGACAAACTGAAGATGAATTCATAACCCAACGAACAGTGTAAATATAATTATACTTTTACAGTATATTTACAGTGTCTTTGACGATTGATACTAATTGCCATTTTAGTAATTGATCGTTTATAATAGTGTCACTATTGTATCTATTTTCCACGTTTATCGAAGCGATATGTGTGTCTAATGACCCGATAATCCTTATCCCAATATACCCGACTTAGTTCGCATGTGCAAACAGCTTGGATCCAGATGAGACGCCGAGTTAATCGGCGTCTCATCAGGATCCAAACTGTTTGACACTCGGCCAAATGTGTTTCAAACGCTGAACTGACTTGGATATCGTCAAAGTTGCATCATATCTAACTTTGGGCTAACGTTGTATTTTTTTTTTAAGCGGAGTAAAGGTTACTATTTAATGGCCAGGTTTACTCAATATGAAACTTGATACTTTACCTTATGAATAAATCGTAAACGTGCAAAATCTATCGACATGTTGAGTCATTATCAGCTTTGTTTTACTGACAGTTTTGCGTGCACAATAGGTTACCATTCCCTCTCATTGAACGTTTAACCCATTCCCTCATGTTGATGCCTTGTGACGACTCTGCAAAAGGCACTTGTTGAAACCATTGTGATAAATAGAGCATTTGCTCCATAGGAGCAAATGCTCTATTTATCACAATGTTTTCAAAACTGCACAGTTATAAAATGTTTCCTTTTATCTATCAAATGCTCTTTATCAGTAGACCTTTTCAAAGAGTATGGGTCTAAAGATACAAAAGTAGCATATGAGGGAATGAGTTAACATCTGCTTTATAACAATTAATCTTCTTTCCGAGACTTGACTAACATCAGCAAACTGTTTGGTTCCAGACGAGACACCCAGTACCTGTTTGACACTTGCTCAAAAGTTTCTCAAATGTTTGATCGATTCGGTAGAAGTAAAAAATGCACTAGATCCAGATTTGAGTAGACATTATTTTTACTGTGGGCTAAAGGTTAGGAGACATTCGATCAGGGGATAAACTAGAAAATTGTGTCTGTAAGAAAACTAGAAAATTGTGTCTGTAAGAAAACTAGAAAATTGTGTCTGTAAGACGCAGCGATGCCCCCGTGGTGGTGCTTGACAATGAAAAAACTGTGACAATCACCTGCACGTACGATCGTGACACATAGACAGATGGAAGGGCGGACAGGAGCAAAACATAATGCCCCCCCCCCACTGACTATCGTCAACGGAGGCATGATAAAAACGTCAGTCTTATTGCAAAGCTATGAAATGCCTGCCAACATTTTGTCGCACCCAGAAAAGCATGTCCTTTATTAATTATTTACTTTTTTCACTGCGTAATAGCATTTAGTAGATACTTTCCGTGCATCATAGAAAGGCAGTAAGTTAATAGCCGACAGTCTGTACATAACTGCTAAGATTAGCTGTTAGGAAATCTGTAGAATAAATATCTCGGCACTATTTGCTGATAGCCACCAGAATCGCCATTTTAACGCAAGTATAATGATTACGAGTATGGCAGGTTTAGGCTGAGCTCGTTCGACATAGCATAACATTTGCATATTTTTCCCCATGTTTATCGTGGCGACATGTGTGGCTAATGGTCAGTTACTCTTTGTTTAGCCGGCCTACACGCTACGCTTTGCTCAATATGGAACTTGATACATAACTCGTAAACATGCAAAATACAGCTGAGCTTCAATATCTCTGAAGGGATCGTACAAAATGCTTCGAGATAACAGGGTTTCTATTTCTAATCTGAATAATTTTCAAGTTAACAGTTTAATGTAGATCAAAAGTAATGCTGAAAGCTCCTGTAGGAGCTTTCAGTATTACTTTCCACCTGCATTATGCTGTCACATATGTTTCAAGATATGCGGAGTGATACATTTTAGAACTGTATTCTGTATTAGAAATTATCAAAGAACCAAACTGTTAGTTCGAGTTATCCCGAAGTACGAGTTATCCGAGATCGAGATATAAAAAATCAATTGTAGCGTAAAACCACTCTATAACGGCCACTAAATTGCTTTAATTAATTGGTATTTACGGCAGGTGGTTGCTTAAAGCAAGGTGAAAGTAAAACAGAACGCTCCTGTAGGAGCATCCTGTTTTACTTTCACCTTGCTTTAAGCAGCCACCTGCCTTTAACACAAAATACTTGTTGTAATTTAGTGGCCATTATAGAGAGGTTTTACTGTATATCGATTTGGTAACCTAACACAATTGTCCAAATATGTGGCGTGTGTTAGATTTTGCATGCACATTGACTCGCAATGTCTCATTGTCAGACGCGTACAATCTGCTATTTAAGAGGCATGTATGATCGTAATATGAATAGAAACAAGACTCTAATGTCTGCACACCTTTAGAATGTCTGTGCTACTTTAGGGTGTCTTCCCACCTTTTGATGTACCCAAAATAGAATAGCCCTTAACAAATTACGTTTCTTTTCAACTTTGTAATTACATTTAATAGTTCAGTGCCAAACATCACAAGTTAAACAGTTAACACATAAACATCCGTGATGGATTAATGTCTGCACTGATTGCTGTAGCAATCACTGTGAATGACATATGGCTGTAGCAATCACTGTGAATGACATGTAGCAATCACTGTGAATGACATATGGATGTAGCAATCACTGTGAATGACATATGGCTGTAGCAATCACTGTGAATGGCATATGGCTGTAGCAATCACTGTGAATGACATATGGCTGTAGCAATCACTGTGAATGACATATGGCTGTAGCAATCCCTGTGAATGACATATGGCTGTAGCAATCACTGTGAATGACATATGTCTGCTGAAATCATTGTGAATGACATATTGCTGTAGCAATCACTGTGAATGACATATGTCTGCTGCAATCACTGTGAATGACATATGGCTGTTGCAATCACTGTGAATGACATATGGCTGTTGAAATCACTGTGAATGACATATGGCTGTTGCAATCACTGCCAATGACATATGACTGTTGCAGGGTGTGCGCTGATTGCTGTAGCAATCACGGTCAATGACATATTGTTGTCACAGGGTGTGCGCTGATTGCTGTACCAATCACTGTCAATGACATATGACTGTTGCAGGCTGTGCGCTGATTGTTGTAGCCATCACTGTCAATGACATACGACTATTGCAGGGTGTTCGCTGATTGCTGTACCAATCACAGTCAATGACATGGCGGTTGCACGACACCTACATCATTAACGATTCCATGGGTTTAAAATTAAATTAGGACAAGTTAACCTCTTATAATATGAGAGTTAATGAGTTAATTTGTTATGTATTTCTCCGCCAAGAAATACTGGCATTTATTAAAATCACCTGTTAACCTTTACAGGCAAATCTCAAGATTACCAATACGATAGAGAATGGTGGAAAACGTAAGGATTATATGGATTAGTTACACAGTAAAACCTGTCTAAACCGGAATTCTAATAGAGAATAATTTAGATACATTTAGGCAGGTGACTGTTTAATGCAGGGTGAAAGTCATACGGAAAGCTCTTCTCGGATTAAGCTGCCATCTGTCTCCTAGACCGATATTTATACTAAAATGATCGTCCAGTTTAGAGATCATTCACTGTACTTGAACATTGCTCATCTACACTTCACATTAGCTGATGTGGCTAGATTATAGCAATTATATAGTTTGGGTGCTGACGTTTACATGGTCCATTATTGTGATATAATAGAGTCCGTTCAGTACAAAGGGTTTCAATTTGCGGGAAGATTTTGAATGACAAACTGCGCAGACCTTGATCAGAGGATTCCTCTAGAATCCCTCTGATCTGGGTCTACACATTTTTAAAAAATCAGCACGCTTTTTCCTGCATTTAAAGGGTTAACTATATTTTCTGTAGAAATGTAATAGAAAAGAAGAAACTGCCAATTCTGAATGCATAAATTGTATACAGCTGATCTTCATCAAACCTCCTACTTAATAAACAAACATATATATCTCTGATGGCAGGTGGCTGCTTAACTCAAATAAAGTAACGTGTTAATCCTTTGCTACCAATGTCGCATCTATAATAACATATGCAAACAGTGTGGATCCAGATGAGAAGCCGAGTAACTGTTTTTAAAGCAAAACTGAAGACAAAATAAAGGAAAATGAGCATTGTAGCAGACGACAAAGTTTGCAGACGACAAAATTTGGCAGCTGTTAATACAGTACATGTATTTAACAAGATTGTGATCTGGGCTAAACTGTCATAAGGGGCCTGATAGACCAGATACCAGACATGGTGAAAACCAAATATCAGTAATGGTGAAATACCAGATATCAGACATGGTGATAGACCAGATATCAGGCATGATAATAGACCAGATATCAGGAATGGTGATAGACCAGATACCAGACATGGTGATAGACCAGATGTCAGGCATGGTGATAGACCAGATACCAGACATGGTGATAGACCAGATGTCAGGCATGGTGATAGACCAGATACCAGACATGGTGATAGACCAGCTATCAGGAATGGTGATAGACCAGATATCAGGAATGGTGATAGACCAGATACCAGACATGTTGATAGACCAGATAGCAGACATGGTGATAGACCAGCTATCAGGAATGGTGATAGACCAGATATCAGGCATGATAATAAACCAGATATCAGGAATGGTGATAGACCAGATACCAGACATGGTGATAGACCAGCTATCAGACATGGTGATAGACCAGATATCAGGCATGATAATAGACCAGATATCAGGAATGGTGATAGACCAGATACTAGACATGTTGATAGACCAGATAGCAGACATGGTGATAGACCAGCTATCAGGAATGGTTATAGACCAGATATCAGGCATGATAATAGACCAGATATCAGGAATGGTGATAGACCAGATACCAGACATGGTGATAGACCAGCTATCAGACATGGTGATAGACCAGCTATGAGACATAGTGATAGACCAGATATGAGACATGGTGATAGACCAGATATGAGACATGGTGCTGACCAGATATCAGACATGTTGATAGACCAGATAGCAGACATGTTGATAGACCAGATATCAGGAATGTTGATAGACCAGATATCAGGCATGGTGATAAACCAGATATGAGACATGGTGCTGACCAGATATAAGACATGTTGATAGACCAGATATCAGACATGTTGCTAGACCAGATATCAGGAATGTTGATAGACCAGATATCAGGCATGGTGATAAACCAGATATGAGACATGGTGCTGACCAGATATAAGACATGTTGATAGACCAGATATCAGACATGTTGCTAGACCAGATATCAGGCATGGTGATAGACCAGATATCAAGCATGGTGATAGACCAGATATCAGGCATGTTGATGGACAAGATACCAAACATGGTGATAGACCAGATATCAGACATGTTGATATTCCAGATATCAGACATGTTGATAGACCAGATATCAGGCATGGTGATAGACCAGATATCAAACATACTGATAGACCTGATATCAGGCATGTTGGTAGACCAGATATCAGGCATGGTGATAGACCAGATATCAGGCATGGTGATAGACCAGATATCAAATATGCTGATAGACCAGATATCAGACATGCTGATAGACCAGATAGCAGGCATGGTGATATACCAGATATCAGGCATGGTGATAGACCAGATGTCAGGCTTGTTTTAGTGGCCATGGTGAACTTGTACTTGGTGAACTTGTACTGACAAACAGATACTGTTTGGTTTTCTGGGCCAATGACAAACATTGATGGAAAAAATACATAAGGACTTTTGATGAAACTATCAGTTGTAAAACTAGCACTATAAGTCTTCAAAACATTGGCCTACATATTACATCATGAAGGTTTTGAAAGTTTGAATGATTAACACCTACTGACACCATGAATCTGAAATAGATTATTTTTATAACAGCATATTACACATGCATTTTAGCCATTCTGGAAATTATAGATTTATAACTGCAGTTGAACCTCGATATCTTGATCTCGAATAACTCGAAGTAACAATTCGTTCCTTCAAAAATGTACAATACAGAACCTTTCTAGCATTTATTTCGGTCAACATTAAGTTTTGAACATGAAACATTGCACATATTAGAAATCTGATGATTCGAACTTCTGTTATTTCGAAGTAATTTGTATGGTCCCTTGAAGTTCGGGATATCGAAGTTCAACTACATGTATAGATTAATATTTCATACGCAGACAGGACAAACCCTGATCAGACGGCTCCCACGTAAATGCGATAAATGGCGTATATATGAATGCACTGCTTTCATTTCCTTAACCCTTTCACCGCCGCAGTCGCATAAATGCACCACGACAAATATTTGTCGTAAAATTCAAATTTACATACCGGATATAATCATTCGATGTGGTCAGCAACCAGTGTCAGCCATTGTACACGTGGTAGCAAGCTAATTAATATTTAAAACGTTGTTCCGAATAAGGCCGAAGATGTCCGCTGATTTCCGTACAAATCCCCGTTTCTAAAAAGGAGGCTACTTTTTAATAATTTAGCAGTATTCAGATAGCGATAATATTCAGCTGAACAAACATATCCAGTCGGAATATGGGTTGTAAGCATTGTTTTCATTGTATATATACATGTTCAGCTTCTGGTGTTAATTGATTAATACGAAAACTGCTCATAATACATCTTTAAACGTAGAGATAGAAACATTACTTTAACCCATTACCCCATAGGCTATTTTTAGACCGTACCTCGTTGAATAAATGTACCCAAAAGGAGCATTTACTGGCAAAAAGGTACATTTTATAACTTGTAGTTATGAAACCATTATGATACAGGAAATGTTTTATGTATCACAATGGTTTCAAAAAGATACCTTTACAGAGGTGTCAAAAGGCGTCACTATGAGGAACTGGGTTAAATATGATTATATGTATATCCAGTGTATAGACCACATACAATGTCTCAGTCATCAATAAGTGTAATAATTCAATAAGCAATAACTGATTTGGTCAATTAAGTCGATGATATCAGATCACATTGCGTAAATCAACTAAAAACCCCGTCTCCTGTTTAAAAACCAAACCATGGTCGTGGATTCTAGAAGGAAGCTGTTCACTGAATTGTCGCATGAGTTCTAATGGGGTATACAATTACACAAATACAATTCGAGTAAAACAAGATTCTGAGCAAACAGTTCATTGGCGAATAAAAAGATATAATGCTACATATCATTTATTGATTCTACTAGTCTCAGGAGAGATAGTTCAATACAAGCTTTAATGTAATATACCCTTGGTGCTAGGATCTAAGTGCATCCTATTTTATATATCTAATATATCAAACCTGGCGTGAAAAAATGGAAGGTTGGTTTTTGTATGGAATGGGATAGAATCGATATAAAAGAAAATAATAGACCGTATCTTAACCATTACCCGACTATTCAAAGGTTGAAAGGTATCTGCAAACAGCTGGGATCCAGATGAGACGCCGAGTAACTCGGCGTCCTGGAGTAACTCGACGTCTCATCAGGATCCAAGCTGTTTGACCCTAGGTTAATAGTCTCTCGAAAGCTTGAACGATTCGGATACAGTCAAACCTGTACCAGATCAAAATTTAATCAGACATTGTTTTTTCACAGCGCTATAAGAGTTCAATAAAGTGGGTATGTATCTTGGGAATTGACCAGCAATAGAACATGGGATTAATGCTTTAGTAAATAACAAGTTTTATAAACAGGTCCCTGTTGGGGAGACAGGGACATCAATTATTTGAACAAAATATCAAAGAGTTGTATATGGGCCTGTTTCCATTTTGTTCCTTTGAATACTAAATTACTAATACCGACAATTATATCCGGACTTTATTCAGATGTAGTTTGCGCATACACTGTCTATGACATGTATTAACTGATGTCAAATTCATATGTCGAAGCAGAAAATTGCTCAGTTATCAGATATGTTGGCGGAATGAATATTATTCTAATACTTTCCTTTCCTCGGTGTAGTTGTAGCAGATTCTGTCTCTGTTAATTTTTTACTCCATAAATACTTGTATCTTATATAGTGGTTTTACGTCGCTTTAAACATTTTCCCTCCTACTGACATCTTTTGACGCCTCTCTATAAGTCATTTTTGAAGTCATTGTAATAAATACAGCATTTGCTCCTATGGAGTGCTCATATGGATCAACTGCTCTATTTATTACAATGCTTTCAACACTACGTAATTCAGTGTTTTTTTGTATTTGCTCCTTTTTGTCTAAAATAGCTATGAAGTAATGGGTTAACAGTATTTCATTAGTTCAGCTAATGGCTGGATGGAGAATGGTCAGAGATACGTCAATAACACCTTTGAAAACACAGGGGTCTGGACCGCTTCATGGGGGTCTATATGTACTATATAATAACAAGGGTTCCAACAAGCAGAACGGATATACGTGTACCACGAGTACACTATGACTATGTACACGAGTACGAGTATGACTGTAACTCTTACAATTTAAATGATAATTTCGTAATTTTTTCGGCTATTGAAAGCCAATATATTTTTCTATCAACTGAATGTAATCTTATAACGGCAACTTATGAACAAGTATCAATCCAACAATGATTTTCTCAAAATTTTGGGTCATTGACAAACGTTCGTTCACCCCGGTTTCACTATATCACAGCAATAACCTAACAATTAGCAGTTAAAAAATGACGTGGTTCGATAAAACGAATCAATTATATCACCAATCTCCATTTGATTTGTCCTCTTATTAATTAAGCAACTGGCAACAGCGGCCTTTCCGTCTGTCGTTATGTTTCTTTTTCGGATGGTGCCATTTTGCAACAAATTTGAATGGAGCCATTTCATTGGATGAGCGAAGGAAAATATGGGAAATCCGTGACGTCACGTACAATGGCTCCTTCCTCGACGATTTGAAGCAAACTGACAAAACTCACTAGTTTTACATCATTCTTTTGATGCTGGGGACTAAAAATTGGAGGTGGGTCATAGAATTGAAATTCCTATTTCATATACATATTGATATGTTTACAGTAAAGGAACTCTGATAATACTGTTCGATACATGGACCTTTGCATTAACTCATTCCCTGCCAAATTTTGTCGGGTGCAAGTTTTGTCGTATGTTTCAATTTTCTTTTCATTTAAGTTTCATGTATATTTGTTTAAAAACGTAATCACATTAACACACAGTTTAGATACTTATGACCCGCCTATTATTCAGCGTGTCGTCTGAGCCAAAATGTTTGCATATGTATCAACAGATTCGTCATCAGCGGTCGCGTTCTGTGTTTATTCCAAATTTCTATACCTATTGAATATTCATGGACAAAAAAAGTTATAGAAACTAATGAAACAGATCTACCAAATTCCATTAGCAAACAGAACAGATCCTGATCAGACGGCTCCTATAGGAGCCGTCTGATCTGGGTCTTAACTGTTTGCACTTGCGCTAAAACATTTATACATGTATGAGGGGAAGGGTTAAATGAACCTAAAACATGTACATTCAGTGAAACATTTAATAATCATGAAATAAATAATATTTTTAATTGCTGTGACCTTGTACTTGCGGGGTTTTTTATGTTCAACTTTGTTTTGCATTGCGTGACTTATCCAGTGTCGCAGTCCAAACTATCCGATTAACTTTTTAGTAAGGAGTTTCGTGACGTTATGTCTTGGCATTATAGCGTGTCTTTCGTTTTGGAGTTTGATTGTTTTGGTTTAACCCTTTCACCGCCGCAGTCGCATAAATGCACCACGATAAATAGTGCAGTCCCAGATCAGACGCCGCCTTTTCAAGACGGCGTCTGATCAGGGACTCCACTATTTGTCTCAATCTCTATTTCTATATAATTATGTGCTTTATTCCTTTGAAATTTACATTTATTTATCTCATTTCCTTATTTTACTGAATGATTTAACAAACATGGATTTGCGACAGAATTCATGTTTGCTAATAGGCTGTAGGTTATGAGCAGACGGCGAACAATTCTTTGATGGTCGTGTATGTAGGCGGGCACATTATTTGTGTTTCTGCCATTGCTGTGGAACTTCGTGCGTCATTTCTTAATTTTCTGACATCATGGATATTAATTAGATATAAGTTTATGATTACACATGTAAGCAGGAATGCCTGACCATGGTATAAACTATTGAATGATCATATCTGCATTATTTCATAAACAAACAAAGCAGGCCCTGATCAGGATGCTCCTTTAGGAGCCGTCTAATCTGGGTCTACCCTGTTAGTCAATGCAGTGAGGGGAAATGGTTATGTTTATGAGTTAAGGTTTAAAGGAGTATCGAACTTATTCTAACTATGTATGGACACCTACCAAGCAATTATGGGGGTTAGTGCAATCCTACAAGATTTGTCTGGGTCTACTTGGTTCGCAAATGCACAGAAAGGCGAATTGAATAAAGGAATGATCCTTGGTCTGCTGTAAAATGATGTTGACTCCAACACTGGTGTGTGGGAAATTTTATTCCGATTCATCCAAGAATTTGCCATACTATTGGTCTCCTCTGGGTCCAAACTGTTTGAAAATACCAGTCACTCTGTGCTGAGCAGATGAAGGGTATATAGTCAGCGGCTATATTCCGTGAGTGCTGAATCAATTTCAGCTACAAATTCGTTTCTATAGTAACATTCGTGATGTTGAGTTGACTTTGACTTCTTAAGGTACAGCATTCAACGATTGGAATGGAATGGAACAATGAGAGACTTTTTACTTTAGTAAGTTTCTAAAATCAGAAAACCCGTCTAACGTTTTAAATCATTTCCCTCTTATAAACGCCTTTTCACGCATTTACAAACATAATAGACCAAGATCAGTCGACTCCTATAGGACCGTCTGATCAGGGTATACTCTGTTTGCTAATGGAATTTGATAGATCTGTTTCTTTACTTTCTGAATTGGTTACAATGCCCAAGCTTTCATATATCACTACAAGTTTTAGTTACTTCTGATTCGTTAGAGGTTTTGAGTAACTATTTACTTAATGACGAATGTCAAACACAGAGGTCCAGATAAGATGCATAAATTAAAAAAAATCATGAATAACTTCTTTATTTCTCCACCAAACCCTATGTTGGGACCACTCTTTAGAATCGTCTCGACGATTCTAAAGAGTGGTCACAACATAGGGTTTGGTGGAGATATGACAATTTTAGTACTTGAGTACGCACGTTTATCTGTAGTTCTGTGATTATTATTAGACCCCTGTGTTTTATCATTTCTTTCTTAAACCTTTAATCTGCCCCGTGCATTAAGCAGTAGCATTACAGGGTCCCTACTATTTGCCAACGGATGAGTAAATTAGGTGAGCATAAGGTAAATACTAAACAGGTATAATTCTACCGAGGATAGTTCGGGTTTCTGTAACGAATTAATCTTTGTTACATTTTTACCACCACTCGAGTTAAGTATAAAACAATATCAAAGGCCTGAATGGCCATAATGGCTTTCGGGTTTGATATGGATGTTAAGTGTAAGGGGAGAAATTGATGTACACGTTAATAACAATAACGTCTTGGAATTCATAAAAGTATTAATAACAACACATGTTTGTGAAACACTATGCCCCTGATTGTGACCAATATAAATTTGACCCGTAATGTGACATTTAACTGTTATATGACCTTGATTTTAATAACAAACCAACAAAATCAGTCCCCCCCATTGATTGGGGGCATAAAAATATGACAGACTGAAACAAAAGGAGCCATCTCATGATCTGCTGTTTATATATAGACATGTTTTTAGTTTCTACTATGGCCAAAAGAATATCTTTATTATATCCATGATGTCATTATTTCTTACATGAATATTCATGAAGTAAAGGGTCAATTAATGCTTTCATGTCCAAAGCTGATGCAAAAACTGAAGCACAACATCAAAGTTATACAAAGGCTACCTATAATCATACATTTTTTGTTCAACTAATTCTTACACATAACATTTATTTTTCCATGTTCAGCACTCGTTTATTTTGTAGTCTGCTTACAAATTGAAGGTAGACTGTTTTTATTTTTAATTACTAAGTAGATCCATACATGTACACACGTACAATTACGGTAGTTGTTTGGAACCTGATGAAACTCAATTTCAGAACTACAGTCTGAAGTAGAGTTGTAATCTGGGAAAGACATTTCAACAAATTGCTACCTATTCTCACTTTTTCACGACGCAAAAGGCAGTTTGATTGGCTGAAGATGTAGGTCTATATGCTAATCAGTTACGAATGTGTATAAAAATGCAATCGGAAACCTCGGCTATATTCCTTCTGCTTTAGAACGCCAAGGTGTTGCGAAAACTACGGTAAAAATATTCGTTCGCGTCTTCTTCTTCTTCTTCTTCCGATTAAAGTACAGGGCCCACTCTGGAGCATCGACGTACTTGGAGTTTATTAAAATTCAAGACTTTTAAACAGTTTATCTTTGTGTAGATTAGTAGTAATTATCTTACACAGAGAATTATTATTAAACACATGAAGAGTAAACAAATACATGAACATTTTACAACCAAACTAGTGCAGACTTGAAGAAAACTATTTTGTCTTGCGCATGATCACTAGACAAGTGAACTCGTTGCCGTAAAGAGACCGACTGCTATATGGCTCCGAAAGCCATAATAAAACTAGATATATTTACAGGGAGTTGCAAAGCGTATTTACAGTGTCTGTGATGAATGACACTTATTGTACATTTTATTAATGGATCGGTGGCTATATTGTCATGATGCAGTCTTTACCCATGGTTGTTGAAATGGAACATATGGTTAAAATATACCGTCAATACAAAATAACCTGTCTTAAGCGATTAATTGAACACATGGGTTTTAAAAAGCAGGTAGTTGCTTAATGCAAGGCAAAAGAAATGCAAAAAGCTCCTATAAGAGCTTTTTGCATTGATATTTACCATCTGCCTTATAGGCCCATAATTATACTTCATTCTCAGTGTTGTTATGCCTTCTGATCCTTCGAGATCATGAATTTCAGTACTTCTTGTTCTGAAAATTGAATACCGCTTAAGCCGGTGCTAGGGGGCGTGAGCAGTGTTGCACTTTCAATTACTGTTCATGAACAGACTCAATAAAACCGAGTCTGCAATTTTCTCTTTTTGTGTTGCAATTTGTGCTCTCGGGGATCACCCCTTTCAGAATTTATTCTTTTCTGACGGTCGCTTAAGACACGTTTCACTGTCTGTATTTATGCTGCTGAAACTCGACTTGTTGTAGCAAAAACAAAACACACGAAAATTATCGATATGTTCCCGTTGTTGCTTTAAATTAAGCACTTTAGACTTTGCCTGTAGAAATTGCTAATCATTTCCCATCCATCTTCACCACCAGAAGTACATTGCCCATATCTTGTATTGATCCATTTGAATGTGGTACATGCATGCTTTGTCGTTTGCAAACATTGTAGAGCCGGATCGGATGACTGCAAGAGGAACCCCCTGTTCAGGGTCCGTACTATTTGTCATTCAAACTCGAGTTTCAATTTAAGCGTACTTTACAGCGTTGAAAGGGTTTTTAAAGATAGGGGATGCATGGAAAGGTGGACGTTTCCTGCCTGAATGACCATGTCTAAGTGGATGATTGAAAATACAACATTTCAAGTTAAGTATTTAGAATTCCAGACAACACCATCTGTACAGAAAATAGTTTCATTACACACAATAATTTCTTTATAGACAAGAGTTTCATTACATACAATAGTTTCATTACAAACAATAATTTCCTTACAGATAAAAGCTTCATTATAGACAATAAATTCAGTACAGACACTTATTACAGATACTAGTTTCATTATAGACAACACTTTCATTACAGACAATAGTTTCCTTAAAGACAATAGTTTCATTATAGAAATAATTCATTACAAATAACTGTTTCCCTTTTCTCTCCGACTTTTCCATTAGTATTTTTATTATAGTAATATTAAACAAGAGGGCCATTGGCCCTATATCGCTCACCTGAGTTACAGTAATATATTGACATGTTCATTTTTCAGTGGACAAAATTTCTAGCAGATGAAATAAGCTTAGTGCACTGCTTTCACCCTTTCACTGCTGAATAAACTTGAACTGCATTCAGATCTAATACCAAGTGACTGGTTGACCAAGATCTAAACTGTTTACAACTTGTGCCATTTTTGCCTTAGCTCAAAATGCTTAAAACTGGTCTTTGAGAAATTCAAATGACTTCAATAAAGCTATGCAATTATACCTTGACCCAGGTATATAGGCAAATAAAGTGCTAGGCAGTACATAATGCCAATTTTTGTGTGAAATGACCAATCAAAATATCTTTAAAAATCGTTTAACCCTTTCCCTCATATAAAGCTGTTTGTATGCATTAGCAAACAGAGTAGACCCAGATCAGACGACTCCTATAGAAGCTGTCTGATCTGGGTTTTCTCTGTTTCTTTTGACACAATATAGATCTGATTCTACAGTTTTTGTCAAAGCAAAAACTTCTCTTCAGAGAAATAATGTGTTTGACTCATTAAAAATAAGAGTAGACTAGATCAGACGGCTGCTATAGAAGCTGTCTGATCAGGGTCTGCATTGTTTACATTTGACAAGATATAGATTTGATTTTACAGTTTTTATCAAAGCTAAAACTTCTCTTTATGGAAATAACAATTTTTTAAGCATTAGCAAACAAGAGTAGTCCCAGATCAATTTTTGTCAAAGCAAACAGGTAAAGGGTTAATAGGTGTTTAGAAATAATTCTAGCTCTAGGTGTGAATATCTGATGATAATTCAATTAAACGGGTCATTAGTATATTTAACAATTGATATTGAGAAGAGTTATGTCTACTGTCATAATTAAGTTATATTTACTCAGTTATTTCATTAATATCATACAAGATTCAGACATTTTAGGACTTTTTAATGTGTTGTCATCAAATTTTACAAAAAAAAGTTATATTTAAGATGCTTTTTTGGGCAGCAGACTTAATCCACAGTAGTAATTTTAACACCTATCATTGTTAGGGGGGCAAATGCATAATCATGTTTTCTTAAGAATTACCATGACTTATATCAGTTGAGCCATTGCATAATCATGTTTTCACAGTTTTCTTAAACATTACCATGACTTACATCAGTTGGGTTTGGACCCAGATCAAAAGTCTAGATGATGATCATTTTCCTTGATTGGCTGAATAGGTGTTAATCTTTAAGCTAAGGATTTCCTATATCTCCCACATCTAATTTGAGAGACATTGGAAGACACCATGATAACATCTAGCTATCACTGACTCACACTACACACTGGGGTTAATAGAAGTACAAAAATGAGTCATGCAGGAAACACCACATACAGAACAAACACTCGCCCGAACAGCAACACAAGGAAACAGCAAATGTACATAGGTAGAAAAAACAACAAGAGACGCACAAAGACAAAACAAACATACAATAGGAGGAAGATGGAAGTACCGCCTTGGAACGGTCAGTGACAAAAGTCACCGGGGGTTTAAACCGGTTTATGGGCGCCCAACCTCACCCTTATTCCATCCCCATCCTAAAAGACAAACAGTGTAAATAAACGTATCCCCTCTCCGACTAATCTACAACAACCGCGACAGCAAATACAGTGGTAAAGTGCATGTATAACAAAAAAACATTTAATTGAACATACTGTATCCACCTATCGCTAGTGTACTCAATGATTGAGCTGCAAACAGAGTAACTGTAGAAAAGTAATAAAGGGTACGACAAAAATGAAATAGTACAGATATCCGACGTTCTCCTTCCATTTCTGGATTTAAGAGGTCGCCTTCATAGAGTACTAAACCTTTCTTGTCGGCGTACATGCAAAGAGGCCATATTTTTATAGGTCAACATCCCTTTCATAATGCCTTTAATGTTTCGTCTGCAACAAAAAGTTATTGTCATCTGCTTCAATTCTTAACATAAACATACTTTCATTTTTTTGCAAAAATATGGTTAAGATGACAAACAGTTTGGATCCTGATGAGAGGCCGCAGTATGCGGCCTCTCATCTGGATCCAAACTGTTTGCATAGGTAATCACAGCTTCACCACTAGCGTGCAAAGAGTCATGCATTGACCTGGAGAGATTTTACTGCCCATTGCTATAACCTTTGAACTGCAGTTTAGGATCTGAAGTTAATTTCCCTCATATAAACTTGTTTTCATGCATCTGCAAACAGAGTAGACCCAGATAAGGTGGCTCCTATAGGATCAGGGTCTGCTGTTTGCTAATGGAATTTGATAGATCTGTTTCTATGCCTTCTAAAACAGCTACACTGATTCAGCTTCAACATTTTATTATAAATAGTTATAAATAGAATCACTATTCTGGCATACTAGAACTCCAATGCAGTTATCTCCCTTTGTCCCTTATGGCTATGTTGATGGGACAAGGGAAATAACTGTGAGGAAATTACCTTTTAACTGTTACAGATTCTGATGTTAAGTAGCATAAAACCCCAGGGTGAGACCATTTTTGGTCCAGGGGTCATTATTTGAACACACCTGGTAGTGGTATATTAGGTGATGCTTCATACCGAATATCTTAGCTCTAGATTATGTGGTTTCAGACAAAAAGATTTTTAAAGGTTTCCCTATATAAGTCTATGTAAAAACTACAAGCCCCAGGGCAGGGCCATTTTTGGCCCGGGGGTCATCATTTTAACAAACTTGGTAAAGGACCATTAGATGATGCTATATACCAAATATCAAAGCTCTAGAAATTGTGGTTTCAGAGAAGAAGATTTTTAAAGATTTAAAAAAACAACCTGTAAAAGTAGTGGGGCGGGGCCATATTTTGCCCGGGGTCATGATTTGAACAAACCTGATAGAGGACACCCTAAGGTACATTTCTGTGAAATTTGGTTGAAATCCTCCCAGTGGTTTAGGAGAAGAAGTCATTTAAAATAAAAGTGAACGGACAGACGGACGGACAGACGGACAGACGGACAGACAGACAGACGGACAGACGGACAGACGGACGACAGGCGG
Source organism: Azorinus chamasolen (assembly GCA_963576725.1). NCBI lineage: Eukaryota > Metazoa > Mollusca > Bivalvia > Cardiida > Solecurtidae > Azorinus > Azorinus chamasolen. The sequence continues at coordinate 47,086,490 of OY755252.1, read as the reverse complement.
TCACAATAGCTCACCTTGAGCCTTTGGCTCAGGTGAGCTAAAAAGCACTGTTAGTCTATAAAAGAAAGCTAGACATCTTAAGTTTCCCCCAACATGTTAAAGATAACACTATTAGAAACTATGACGATCACTCAATTGCACTCAATTAATGAGTATTGTTGTAAATTGTTAAGAAATTATGACTGATTAATAAATAAATATTGGTTAAAATGGTAAACAAACACAGACACATTAAAACATGTGACTGCTTAATGACTTAGTAAAGGTGTAACTTGTCAAAAACATGCGACTGCTTAGTGTACAAGTATTGTTGTAAATTATTAAAAACGTTAAAATGCTTAATGAATAACTATTGTGTGCTTTACCAATGTCTGGGTGCCTTATGAAAACACATTGGTGTAAATTGATAAAAACATGTGACTACTTGGTGGATTAGTACTGGTGAACTGCTTAATGGGCAAATATTGGAAAAAAATTGTTTAAAACATGTAATTCTTCAATAATTGAGAATCAGTATAAATTGTGTAGAACATCTACCTGCTTCATGAATAAATCATTTTTTAAATTGTTAAAAGTGCGACTGCTTAATGAATCAGTATTGGAGTAAATTGGTGAAAACACGTGACTTAATTAATACATATTGGTTTAAACTGTTTAAACGTGTGACTGCTTAATAAAAAGTATAGGCGTACATTGTTCAGAACATGTGACTGCTAACTTGAAAACATATTGGTGTAAATTGTTAAAAAACGTGTGACTGCTTAGTGTATTAGCACTGGTGTAAAGTTTGTTTTAAACGCATGTGACTGATTAATGGGTAAATATTGGTGTACATTTTATTTGAAACATGTAATTCCCTAATGCTTGAGAATCGGTATAACGTGTTAAGAACATCTGCCTGCTTCGTGAATAAATACGTGTCTAAATGTTAAACGTGTGTATGCTTAAACCTTTCACCGCCGATGTCGCATAAATGCACCACGACATATAATGCAATCCCAGGGACTTCGCTTTTTGTCTCAAATTCTATTTCTATATATGTGATTTATTCATTTGAAATTTGCATTTATTTATCTCATTTCCTTATTATACCGAATGATTTAACAAAATTAGTTTGCAGACGACAATTAGAAATTTGGCGTCGAAAGGGTTAATGAATAAGTATTAGTATAAATTGGTGAACACATACGACTGCTGAATAATTAGATTAAGATGTAAAATGTTAAAACACGTCATCTCTAAATGGATAAAATGGGTTTATATTGTTAAAACATGTGACTGCTTAATGAATAAGTATGTATATTGGCAAACGCACATGACTGCTTACTAAACTAGTACTAATGTAAATCGTACAGAACGTGTGACTGCTTAACGGGAAAGTTATTGATGTGACTTCCTAAAACAGGAGAGGGCTTAAATGGGGCGTATTCGTGTAGAATTTGTTTAAAACACCTTTAACCCCTTAATGAATAAGTATTCATTAAGATGTAAAGAACATTTGCATGCTTAATGGATAAGTATTGGTTTAACCCATTCCCTTATATTGAATTTTGACGACTTTGTGAAACCATTGTGATAAAAACAGCATTTGCTCCTATAGGAGCAAATGCTCTTTTTATCACAATGGTTTCAAACTACAAAATTCTTAAATTTTCCTTTTCTCTAGTTAATGCTCCTTTTTGGTATATTAATTCAATGAGGCATAGTCTAAAAATAGCCTATGAGGTAATGGGTTAAATTGTTAACATGTATAAAGCACTTGACTCCTTAATGAATAAATATTGGTTTAATTTTTTAAAAAAAAACCATATGCATGCTTAATAAATAAATAGTTTTGTTAATGGTCAAAAACACGTGACTGCTTAATAAATAAGTATTTGTGTACAGTAATGTGGTAGTCAATTAGTGTATCCGTCGAAATGTACCGGCAAATCCTCTGAGCAAACCATACACTTCCTAGATTAGTTGTATTTGTATCATATTGCTTTGAGATATAACACAGAACGCCATATGTTGGGTATTCAGAGCTTAAAATAAAGTATAAATAAAACCAAGCATTCAGATTAACTTTCTCAACAATGAATAATTAGGAATTTGTTGATACAGGAATATTCATGGACTGGGGTTTTACAATTACAATTAACGTCAGGAAACTTCAGAATATACAAATTATCCCTTAAGAAAACAAAACAGATCATGATCAGACGGCTCCTACATGAGCTACTGTGCTTGTAAAGGTACCAAAAGTCGTCTACACGAAGGAAAGGGTTTAGATATTAACCTTACTAATATCTACAAGAATTATCGGGTTATCACGGACCTGGAACAAACTTAACAAATCGCGGTGTGGAATTTATTGATATTTGCACGGCTCAATACCGGATTGTCACAACACTGGCAGATTCGGTGTTGCAATCGTTCCAGGATCAATGGTGCTAGAAGGGTTTCTAATTCGCTGTGGTCGCCCATGGGCGTCAAGGGAAAACCTCTGCTGCTGTGGCTTTAAGATTTATCGATAAAAGTCACAATAGATACTAATTGCATGAGAGGATTGGGCCGGTCATTAAAATGTTACTACTATTCAAGTAAACGTTTAGTTGTTTCAGAACATCAGTGGTAAATTAATGGGAAACATACAGGAAAAAAATTGGAACGTAATCAGTGAACATGTTTGATTTTGTAATGTTCTTTAGTGGAAGACGTACTTGGTTATTTTGATGAAGTGTTATAGATGGAAAATGTAAGTATCTTCATACAAACAAAAACAAAAACATCATTTGTTGCGAAATATCTCGCGCTTTTATCGTTTAACAAAGGTCAAGATAAGATGCGTAAATTAAAACATTTTCGAGAATAAATCCTTTATTTCTCCATCAAATCCTATGCTGTGACTACTGTTTAGAATCGTCCCGAAGAGATGATTCTAAAGAGTGGTAACAACATATGGTTTGGTGGAGAAATGGCGATTTTAGTGTTTGGGTACGCACCTTTATCGGTTGCTCTATTTTAAACAATATTGCTATTTATTGCGATATGTCTCACCAACTGTTACTGCTAAATAAATGTATATACATCACGTTTTATCTATGGGTGTTTTCCATGGCAATATTCTGATCTATACGCGTATTATCTCAAGGAAACAGGTTACTTATTACACGATTTCTTATATTAGAGAAAACATACAACCGACACATAATATAGCGAACACGAATGTGTGTTTTATATTAATATATCGTTCGTATGTTCTTCTTTTTGATAGATCAACGGACTCCTTTAGTAGTTTTGTGCTTCAGAAAATATAATATCGCAAGTATATTACAGTTTTATATTTATGATAATAGTATACATTTGATAAAGTGTATAATTACTATAATAACTTCCACAATTATGAAAAAGAAATACATGTATAGTTTCTACTTATGCGATTGTGTTATAGGTTATGCATTTTTGAGCTTATATTTTCTTTAAGTAAATATTTCTCGCTTATAGATGTGTCATTTGGCCGATATATTCCAACACAAACTCATTACTGTAAAGTAGTATTTTCTTTGAAATATGTTGTTGTTTTTATACTTTTTGTTATGTAAAACATGGATAATATAACTCCGTTTTTCGAATCAATAACATCAAAATACACCTGATTAGTCTCAGAGATGCAGCAAATTTATTTTAATAAATAATGTTAGTACCTGGTTATTGTAGTCATTATTAATATTTTTTCACTGTACTGCATCGATAGGCCAATGGATTATTAACGCTCTCTCTAATACAAAAAACGCTTGTCCCTGCCTTTGCAAATAGAGTACATCCATATCTGCTCGGTTTGCTTAGGAAAGTATAATAGAACTGACTACAGTTTCTTCAAATACCAAAACATCATATGTGCGTATGTTATTATATAAATTCAATTAATAAATGTTCATGATGCCTTTATTAATTACATCAAACAGGGACGGTGTTAGAATTTCCTGTAGTATGCATTTTAAAGCAGTTTACAATGTAATTGAAATTCGGCTGTATTGTTGCAATACCTTCCACATCAAGACAATCATGACTAGCCCACGATTTGCACGATGAAATAATTACTGGCATATGACATAAGATGTATATCCATACGTCAGTGCTACAGATAAATGTGCGTGCTCAGATACTAAAATCGTCATTTCTCCACCAAACCCTATGCTGTGGCCACTCTTTAGAATCGTCTCTTCGTGACGATTCTTAAGATTGGTCACAACATAGTGTTTGTTGGAGAAATAAAGAAGTTGTTTTTGAAAATATTTTAATTTACGCATCTTACCTGTGCTTCATTATTGTAAATGTCACCTATACATTCATATTGTTCAATTATTCATCGTGATTCAGGTATTTCACCCAAGGCCTGTGGTGACACTAGCTGTGACGTCATCAGTAGTTTGTCTGATATGCTACATTTAATATTGATGAATTGGCGAGAATGTCCTCATATAGATAACCTTATGCCTGTGATGTTATAGTATATTTATTACCATAGCGGGGAAATGGAATCAAACAACTGGAAATGTTATATTTAAAAAGTTAGGGATATCAATAGTTATCGCGGAATAAAAGAAAAACAAAACTTTATGAAATATGACACTTGTACTTCTATTACAACAGAATCTCGCTAAATCTCGCTATAAGAACATACGCACATCTCATTAATATAGGATTCTGTAAAACCACGTGGTTGCTTAATTCAGGGCAAACGTAATGCAAACAACACCTATAGGTGTTTACTGCATACGATTTGTTCTGCATTACGCTTTCACCTGTTTTAAAATTCAGAATTAGACTTCTTTAGAGCGGTCGCATCAGTGAGACTTTACTGTACATAATTCTATTTACACTGAAAAAGAGAACGGAAAAAAGGTATAAGTGCTACAGTCTGTTAACACACACAATCTCATCGATCTGATTATTACCATTGCGTAGATTTTATTCAGCAAGAATATTCCTAATGTTTTTGGTTGAATATAGAATGCACTTCCAGTACCCAAAACATTTTGCCGAATATGAACATGCAAGAAGTCATTGAATTATGGCATTCTATAGTGTTAACATATACAGTGAAAATACTAAACCATCCTTTCTGTTAACCATTTTCCAGCAGTGAAAAATTAATGTCTGGTAAAATTTGAACCTGATTTGATCAAGGTCATGAGAAACCATTGATCGAGTGTAAACTAGCGATGGTCCTGATGAGATGCCGAGTTACTCGGCATCTCACCTGTATCCAAGAAGTTTGTAAACATGTGAGTCAGGTCGCGGATAGCGAGATAATGGTTACGCTTACGGGATAAAGGTTAAGGTAGCGATATAAGGATTAATATAGCTATAGTAGCGGGATAAGGGTTAATGTACCAGGATAAAGGTTATGGTAGCGAGGTAAGGGTTAAGGTACCGGTATAAGCGTTAGGGTAGCAGGTTAAAGATTAAGGTAGCGGGATAGGAGTTACAAATGTATAAGACATGTGAGTTATTGAACTCTCCATCAAGCGTGACCTTTACTTAACTTTTAGTAAACCTTCTTGATGGTGACCGTCTATTTCTTTTCGTTGAAACATGCGATATTGCACAGAATTGTCATTTAAGATACAACTACACTATGAACACCAATTAAATTTTATGATATTTGTACATGAGCAAAGAAATTGCTGGCCATGGCAAACACTGTCAATATCATATCTATATAATTCCATAATCAGACAGGGCAGACCATGATCAGACGGCTCCCATAGATATGGTTTTACATTGTTTTAAAATGTGTCAAAAGGCCTCTCTTAATGGAGTAAAGAGCTTAAGGGAAAATCAATGAAGAAGCTTTCCATGAAGTTATAACATTTCTGTATAACTTTTACTAGTCACTTGATACCAATGTTCAATCAAAGGATTTAATCACGCTATATCATTTTTAGTGCTTGAATTTCTACTAGATGCGAAGCTTCATTAATCCTTAACCCTTCGCTTGCTATTCACGTCAATATACCTACCTGTAAATAGCGAAGACCCAGATGAGACAGCTCCTGCAAGAGCTGTCTCATTTGGGTCTGCACTATTTAGAAGTTGATTGTGCAACCAGTGCACTCCACAGAAGTGATTGCACAGCGAACTATGTGTACACAGTGAAGATATATGTAACAGGGCATGGGTAAAGAAGGAGAAATGCATTTTAGAATTCAGCAAGAGAAGGGTTAACACCCCCTCACTCACGCACACAAATATACATGCTTGACATTGTATCATTTGCACAGTTGACTACTTCCGATTCGATCGAGCTTTTGAGAAACTATTTACCAAGTCCAGTCGCTATTGCGGGATAATGCTTAACGTTATTTTATTATATTATTCAATCTTACTCATTGCAAGCTACAGAAGAAGCTGATAAAATACTACGGTAAATCCTGTATTAAGCAACCATCAAAATAGGTCTAATAATAGGTATGTAAGGAAATATAGCTTAATGCAGGTCACAATTAATGCAAAAATCTTCTGCAGGAGTTTTCTCTACTACGTTTTTCCTGTATTAAGCAACCACCAGCTTTTCAAGATGACTGTGTCTAATCAGTATAAGGTCGCTTAAGACAGGTTATAATGTAATTGTTTAATTGTTATATGAACGTTTCGATAGGTAGAGGGGCACTGTAAATGTATGATAATGCACCTTTAACCTTTAGGCTGCTGAACAAATTACTTTTACAGAATATTTCACCTACTGCATTTACAAAGTTATAACCAGTTTGTCTACCAAAATCCAATTAGGGTGTCAAACAGTTTGAAGTGGTTGAGACGCCGAGTTACTCGGCGTCTCACCTGGATCCAAACTGTTTGCGTAGGTAATCACTCAACCGCCCATAGCAGGTTAAAGGTAATCCTCTACTCCATGAGTATTCATGTAAGAAATAATGTATGTATAATATTAATTATCTTACAATTTATAACGACATATGATCAAGAAATGGTTTCATAAACAAAACTGTAAAAATCATATCTATATAATTTCATAAGCAAACAGCAGACTCTGATCACACGGCTATTACAAAAGAATACAAATATTCAACATTGAACACTATGCATCCTAAATGACAAATGCGTCATTCGCGAACCAACCATTCTCACAGAGCAGACATGTAGCAATTATTGTTATATATGTTATGCGTGTAATTGTTTTAACGGTTGTGTACTACATGTATTAAGACAATGGATACATTCCTACCCATTAGTTTCAGTTACATAATCTTGTCATCGCCGATGATATCGCTTGATGAATTTGTCTTCAGAACTGAAATATATATTCATTCCGGGGAGAAGAACACAAATACAGCATTTACTGTTTAAATATGTTATCACATGGAAACATGTAGCTGATTATTTACTGCGCAAAATAATTTGCTTCATTATCAACCGTTTCCATCATGCAAACGCTCTTTCGCTTTTGCACACAGAGTAGACCAAGATCAGATGGCTCCTGTAGGAACCGTTTGATCAGGGTCTGCTCTGTTTGCTTACGACAGTATAATAGAGCTACTTGTAGTTGTACAGTTTCTATCAATACCAAAGCATTTCGTGTATATATATGCTATTATAGAAATTCAGATAATATGCATGATGACATTATTTCTTGCCTGAACATTCAACAGGGAAGTGGTATGAATTGGCAATATCGTATACAAAAGCACCTGTAACAAATTGCCTGTTGCAAATGTTATGCCAAAAGTTTTCTTTTGAGGAAGCTTTTGATTATCTCATGGTCTAAAAGCTGCTTATTTATATCATACCTTCAAGCTTCTGCATACTTGTATACGAGTCATTAGATATGCATTCAACACCGCACGGTAACATTTGAATTTCTTATGATATTTGACAATGATTCACCCTGGTTAATAGACATCACTTAGTCCTTACCCTCATGCACACGTTCGATGGCAACTTTGCAAACAGACAAGATCCAAATCAGGAGTTGTCTGATCAGGGTCTTCTCTGTTTGCTTATAAAATAATATAGATCTGATTATACAGATTTCGTCAAAGCCAAATAGCATGTGTTCTTATACCGTTATATGAATACTGTAAAACCTGTCTCAAGCGGCCACCAAAAAGAAGTCTAACGATTGTGTCTCCTCGGTTGGATCAAACGTTTGAGACATTATTGACCGGTATTACTCGGCATCTTATCTGGATCCGAACTTTTTGCAGAGGCGAGTGAGGTCGGGGGTAGCGGTATGAACCTTAACCTATTTGCTCCCAGTGGATTCTTCCATGCTTATATATTGGATAAGTCTATCTTTTATCTAAGGGATGTCTGGTCTAAATGCTCATTTTTGTTTTGTTTTATATTGAATTTCCTATCAGCAAACGGTGTAGACTGATCAGACGCCGCATTATGCGGCGTCTGATCAGAGTCTACACTGTTTGTCTACGTCCCATAAATGGGATCGTGGGAGCAAATGGGTTAATGCAAGACGGAAGTAATTTACGTTAACCACGTCGCTCATATAAACTATTTTCACACCGATGCAAACCTAGAAGACCCAGATTAGACGGCTCCTATGGGATTGTCGTCTTTTTAAGAGATCCGGTTGTATTGAAGGATAAAAACAATTTATTAGATATTCTGTTGTTTAAAACCCAATTATAAACCCTGTCCCTCATATAAACGTGTTTTCACGTATTTGCAAACAGAGAATGCCCAGATCTGACGGCTCCTATAGGAGCCGTCTGATTAGGGTCTACTCTGTTTGGTAATAGAACTGGATAGTTCTATTGTTTTACCTTCCAAATAGGCTACAATGTTCCACCTGCCATATTTCATTATAACTATTTTGTTCATGAAATTTCAGTAGGTATTGACATTTGGAATACACATAGAGCAGGGAAAGGGTTATGTAAACGCATTTTGACGCATCTGTAAACAGAGTAGTCCCATATCAAACGGCTCCTAAAGGAGGAGCTGTCTGATCAGGGTCTGCTCTGTTTGCTTATGGTGTAATATAGATCTGATTCTAGTTTCTTCCTGAGCCAAAATGTCATGTATTCATAAGCCATTATAAATAATAATCTTATTAATATTCATGACGTCAATATTTCCTGTATGAATATTCATCAGGGCAAGGGTTAAGGAATGGAAGGAAGGTAGATGTAATTAATTAATTCTTATCCGGCATTAAAAACCAATACCTGCCCGAAGTCTGCATTTGTTCAAATTTAACAAACATTGAAGCGACGAGTGTCAAGCAATCTACATCCTGATGAGACGAGTGTCAAGCAATTTACATTCTGACGAGACGCCAAATTGCTTGACATCTCATTTGGATCAACCCTTTCGGCGCCAAATTTCCAGTTTCCATTTGGTAAAATTAGGAAATAAGATAAATAAATGAAAAGTTCAAAGGAATAAAGCACAGATATAGAAATAGAGGTTGAGACAACAAATGAAGTCCTTGATCAAACGCCGCCTTGAAAACTAAAATATTGAAGCGGAAAGTGGTTAGTCCACCAGTGATCGTAGTCCTTTCCCTGTTAAATATGTGTAAAAAATAATGACATGATGAATATTCATTATCAGACTGTTTTCATAATGGCACATATATATGTAATTTTGGTATTGATAGAAACTATATAGTCAGATCCTGCATGGACATCTGATCTGGGACTGCTCTGTTTGCTAATGCATGAAAAAGGTTTATGCAGTAAAACCTCTCTGTAACGGCCACTAAATTACATCAATTATTTTGTGTTAAAGGCAGGACTTGTTGCTGCTTAAAGGAGTGTTCTATTTTACTTTCACCTTGCTTTAAGCAGCCACCTGCCCAAAATATCAACTAATTAACACAAATTAGTGGCCGTTATAAAGAGGTTTAACTGCATGAGGAGAATGATTCCTTTCGTCTTCAGCTGTTATGTTCAATGTTATTGTGCTATTGTATTTTGAAAACTAAAATATTGGAGGCGTTTAATCATTATAGAATAAAGACTGAAATGCATGGACTTAAACAATTTTCTATTATAATTAGTTCCGCTCAGCATGTGTTCTGATCAACTTACAGAACTAAATAATATTACCGGACCTGACATTGTCTTGGTTACAGATTTTATTCTGCTCTAGTGCATTTTCTGAATAGAAATTGATGGATAAATCAATTTCTGGATATTATTGAGTTTTATGAAATATGTTGTAGAAGTTTTCTATTTTCTCTGCCGATCATGTTTTAAGATTTGCAATTTACATGTACTTTATAGTGTATTATTTTTAAAGCACTTCACCAAAGACAAATGTTGCATCACGAGAAAATATAATTGTTATTAAGTTGGAATTCCAAAAAGTGTGGAACCAGATTGACCACCGCTATTTCATAACGTGTGGAATAATTGTGTTTCGATTCGGTTTTAGCCTACATATATATTAGTATATATTTCAATACAGGTTCGGACTATTGTATTGCAATACGGGTGTTTAGTTTAAGCATATTTTATTCTCTATAATGTTTGAAATGGGATCAGACCACACATTCTGACAACATTAGGAACGGCCCTCCCCTGCGGGTTTTGATATACCAATATATATTGCTATACGGATCTGACAAATGTATTGCAATACGGGTTTTTGCATACCAGTATACTGCAATATGAACAATGTGAGCTGGTGTTTACTAATTAAAGTCACTCACTTTACAATTATTTAGAGAGAAATTCCAATTTAACAACACTGCAGTAACCAAGGGGCACTTTTTGTCCGGTTTTTGTCTCCAATCTGCATTACAGCCCCACTAAATGGGCAGGAGCTTTCTAATGACTGTCAGCCTGTTTTAAGCTGACAATTGTCTGAAAGACCGACACTTATACTAACTTTAACACCCGGTTTAGAGGGAGTTTTTTGTATAAGAGTTTTACTGCATTCATTAACAGCTTCCAATTTGATCTAAAACAGAAAGTGGAAGATATAATGATTTTAACACATTTCAAAAATCCTTCGTCGAAACGATTTTATCCGTCTATATTTTCTTTTATTGTCTAAGGGATGGCAATTTTCAATAAAAACTGACATTAAAAGTTATTGAATTGTTTGGTCTACAGAGCCGCAAGGTATTAATGAATGCATGTAGTATTGCCAGCTGTACTGTTGAATGTATTGACAACCAATCGAATAGAAAACAAATACATGTACTACGATAACCCTTTTCAAGAATTGACAAGTTGTCAATTAAATATAAGTATTGCAAATACCCCTATGAAAAATACCACGTGGTTATTAAATATTACGAGCATAGTCTCTGTTGCCAAGTCATTGGCACTGTAACTTGACCAGTATTTGTATTTAACCCAACTGCACTTTTTCTCCTGGCATATCTGTTATTTACACGCTCACATTAAAATAATTTATGTTGTCATTCCCTTAAGACATTAATACCAGTTTCCGTCAAACATACCTATCATTCCCATAAGACATTAACTAGTATTAGTTTCCGTTCAAGATACTTATTTACTCCCATAAGACATTAACTAGTATTAGTTTCCGTTCAAGATACTTATTTACTCCCATAAGACATTAACTAGTATTAGTTTCCGTTCAAGATACTTATTTACTCCCATAAGACATTAACTAGTATTAGTTTCCGTTCAAGATACTTATTTACTCCCATAAGACATTAACTAGTATTAGTTTCCGTTCAAGATACTTATTTACTCCCATAAGACATTAACTAGTATTAGTTTCCGTTCAAGATACTTATTTACTCCCATAAGACATTAACTAGTATTAGTTTCCGTTCAAGATACTTATTTACTCCCATAAGACATTAACTAGTATTAGTTTCCGTTCAAGATACTTATTTACTCCCATAAGACATTAACTAGTATTAGTTTCCGTTCAAGATACTTATTTACTCCCATAAGACATTAACTAGTATTAGTTTCCGTTCAAGATACTTATTTACTCCCATAAGACATTAACTAGTATTAGTTTCCGTTCAAGATACTTATTTACTCCCATAAGACATTAACTAGTATTAGTTTCCGTTCAAGATACTTATTTACTCCCATAAGACATTAACTAGTATTAGTTTCCGTTCAAGATACTTATTTACTCCCATAAGACATTAACTAGTATTAGTTTCCGTTCAAGATACTTATTTACTCCCATAAGACATTAACTAGTATTAGTTTCCGTTCAAGATACTTATTTACTCCCACAAGACATTAACTAGTATTAGTTTCCGTTCAAGATACTTATTTACTCCCATAAGACATTAACTAGTATTAGTTTCCGTTCAAGATACTTATTTACTCCCATAAGACATTAACTAGTATTAGTTTCCGTTCAAGATACTTATTTACTCCCATAAGACATTAACTAGTATTAGTTTCCGTTCAAGATACTTATTTACTCCCATAAGACATTAACTAGTATTAGTTTCCGTTCAAGATACTTATTTACTCCCATAAGACATTAACTAGTATTAGTTTCCGTTCAAGATACTTATTTACTCCCATAAGACATTAACTAGTATTAGTTTCCGTTCAAGATACTTATTTACTCCCATAAGACATTAACTAGTATTAGTTTCCGTTCAAGATACTTATTTACTCCCATAAGACATTAACTAGTATTAGTTTCCGTTCAAGATACTTATTTACTCCCATAAGACATTAACTAGTATTAGTTTCCGTTCAAGATACTTATTTACTCCCACAAGACATTAACTAGTATTAGTTTCCGTTCAAGATACTTATTTACTCCCATAAGACATTAACTAGTATTAGTTTCCGTTCAAGATACTTATTTACTCCCATAAGACATTAACTAGTATTAGTTTCCGTTCAAGATACTTATTTACTCCCATAAGACATTAACTAGTATTAGTTTCCGTTCAAGATACTTATTTACTCCCATAAGACATTAACTAGTATTAGTTTCCGTTCAAGATACTTATTTACTCCCATAAGACATTAACTAGTATTAGTTTCCGTTCAAGATACTTATTTACTCCCATAAGACATTAACTAGTATTAGTTTCCGTTCAAGATACTTATTTACTCCCATAAGACATTAACTAGTATTAGTTTCCGTTCAAGATACTTATTTACTCCCACAAGACATTCGTATTAGTTTCCGTCTGCTCCTTTCAGTCAAACACAGTCATATATTCCCATTTAACATGTTTGTTCATTCCAAACAAGCACATTGTTTTGGTTTCCATTACTCACGTGCAATCGTTTCTGTCAACCATGTCAATTCATCAGGCTGTGTTTTGCGTTCTGCACAGCTCTGGTAATAGAAAGGTAACTTCTATGGATAATAAGAAAACAAATTGCAGTACCGTTTCTTTTACCTCAGACCAATTTGCAATTTCAGTAGCCATGTATTCGAAAAATTCGCAAATATTTCCGATTTTGACTTATGACTAAGAGACATTCATTTATCATATCAGTTAAATGCGTGGTCAGATTTTCATACGTGGTCAAAATATGCATCCATGTCTATAATAAAAACAACGCCTCACTTGACATTCTGCTTCGCGAGTTGACAGTATGAATGTTTTCCAAGTTTACCTTAGCATTCGCACGTTCTTTGTTTTTTGTCCTCTTCTATATCTTAAAAAGCAGCAAAGCCATTATGGCCAATCTTATCATTGATCTAGACCCGGCTTTACCATTTGATGCTGTTTTGTTATTGCAACTGATTAAAATGATGTTATTTGCACAATATATTGTACCTAATATTCTCTTATTGGGAACTGGAAATTGATATTGTACAGGGTGTCCCAGAAAAAAATGCAAACCAATTTCAATTCTTTATTACTCTAAATATATTCAACCGATATAAAAGTTTTGTATACCAGTGTTTAGGCACAACAGTGGTTCAAATGTGTTTAAAATTACAGCTTCAATGCTTTTATAGATTTTAAGATATTGCTTAAAGAGGAAGTCCCTACAATGATCGCATATTTTGAATAATATCATAAAACTTGGTATTTGTTATGCTCTATCATTATTATGAAGGTTCCCAATTTGAACTTGTATCGAAAAATGCCTCTGTGATACAAATAAACCGATTTCATCAATAACTGATAATTTTTGTTCTACAACACAATAGTATCGGCCTTTTCCGTTAAATTCTTCCGCGTTTTGCCGATGATCACCCGATCCCTCCATTATTTACGTAATAGCTTTCTCGGAAGTGGTCGGATAATCGCGAATAGGGCGAACAGTTACGAAACTAAAACTCAAGCCGAATAAAACTGAAACATCGGGGAGTAAAACCGGGATCGGCGATATCAAACACATGGATGTTTTGTCATTATAAACGGTAATTGGATGGGGCTGTTTTGTGACATACTACTTTTCAGCATATAAACAAATGCGTTTTGTATAATTTAAGTGTTTATGAAACGCGTCGAATGTAGGGACATTCCCTTTAAATATTGAAGGCACCCTGATTTCAATTTTCCCAGAAATAGTATTATGGATGTAATAAGTACATTTGAAAAGAATTTGGCATTTTATATTATTTATTCATCACAAAATGTGTCACCAATGTTTATTAAAACAAATTAACTTATAACAAATATATAGGTTTGTAATACACTTGTAAAATATTACAATTGAAAGGAAATATAATAGCTTAACAAGTCCACCAAATGTGATCTCATTTAATTAACTGTTGTATCACATAAATACTTAAATACTGGGCAATCTTTTGAGCGCTCCGCACTGTCCGTTGTCGTCCAGACATTCCAGGGTTGCGGTTTTTGCTTGTACCGTGAATCTGGTATTTTGTAACATTCCTAAGAATAGTTGCCTTGCTTAGAGGATTCCTATCCCGAAAATGTCTATAGAAAACCTGTATGGTCCCTTGGTAACCTTGTGTCTGGCCTGGTTTGCGCAAAAACTGCTCTCTACTGACCATTTTCTTTACTACATTTTTAGCCAATAACCAACTTGACTAATTGACTTTAGATTAATAACGGATCAGCAAATAGAGCTTATATAATTTTTTCACACTTCTAATAAGAACTAATTGTGTTGTTTTAGCTCAGTACGGGTCATGCTTGTTCTTGCTTTGATTACTTTGACATACAAAAGACGTCTTTATCGGATATCATCTATGAACGGAGGAGCCAAAGCTTTGGTTAACTAATAAAGAAAATTAACTCATTAATCATGATTTAAGTGAATATTATTTCAACAAGTACCGTAATACTGTTCATAAGATAATCTGGCTTGATTGCTCCGCCCATTAAAACGACTCCATATTTTCATTGGCAGTTTAACACTTCGTGAATTGTTTGTTATCTCTGAACATATGCAATAAAACAAATATTTATCTGTCTATCTATGCACAAATCGTTCGAGCCTGAATTATTCGTCAAAGATACCGTAAAAGTGGAAGATTTAATACTGGGATATGATAAATGCCATTAACACACGTGTAAGTTTTATTCTGGGTACAAAAAGAGTTATATTGGTTATCCGCTAAACAATATATTATCAACAGGATAAATGTGTGACGATAATCCAATTTCTGGGAAAAGTGAAAACAGGGTGCATTCAGTATTTACGCATTACCTCAAACTCTTTAAAAGCATCTGAGCTGTAATTTGACACAACCGTGGACAACCATTGGACCTAACACTTGGTATATAATTTTTTTCAATCGGTTGAACAGATAAAGAGTAATAAGGAATTGAAATGAGGTTGCATTTTTTTCTGGGACACCCTGTACATACTACAGTAAAATCTCGATTATTCGGTAGAATAATTTAGACCCTTTTAGACAGGTGGTTGCTTAAAGCATGGTAAAAGTCATGCAGAAAGCTCATACAGGAGCTTTCTGTATGACTTTCACCATGCATTAAGCTGTCACTTGTTTTAAAGATCGATAATGATACGTATTTAAGTGTTCGAATAATCGATAGTTTACTGTAATTTATCTATATACAGTAAAACCTCTCTAAACCGAACGTTCAATCGAATACAAATATCCGTCTGTGAGATGGGTGGTAGCTTAATGTAAGGTAAAAGTCATGCAGAAAGCTCCCTGCATTAAGGAACAACCTGTCTAAATGTATGTAAATTATTCTCTACTAAAACTCCGGTTTCGAAAGGTTTAGATTAGTAAATATACGTTATTATTTATGTTAATATAAGAATATTACTATTTATTATTATTATGAAACATTAGAGATATGTTACTTTGTGCAATAGCCTTGGATTATCCATTAACCATTTTAGCGCTGAATTTTTCAAATGATGTACAGTAAAAACTCGATATTACGAAATTTTAGTGATGAAGAATTCTTGTATTTCTAGGTAGGTGACTGCTTAATGCAGCGTGAAAGTCATGCAGAAAACTCATAGACGAGCTTTCTGCATTATATTTACCCTGCATTAAGCTGCCACATGTGCTAAATATCAATATGGTACATATTTGAGTGTTCGTAGTATCGAGTGTTCGTAGTATCGATTTTGTACTGTATTCCAATACAGTGCTCCCTCTCTACAACGACACCCTTTGGGAAACGAAGATTGTATGTGTTGTTCAGAGGAAGTTGTTATAGGGAGGGAAAATCAAACACAATTAGCTTGTTTGCAGATCCCCATATCAAGTGAAGTTCGAGAACTAAAACCGTTATGCATCAATCAAACCCTATGTTGTGACCACTCTTTAGTGACGATTCTAAAGAGTGGTCACAACATAGGGTTTGATAGAGGCACAAAGACAATACGATGGAAAAAAGTGACATGCGTTGTTGTAAGGTGGGAATCGTTATTGAGAGGGCCGTTGTAGGGAGGGAGCACTGTATTCAAAACGTCAAACTTACCGTGAATATTCATGGATATTTTTAAACACAACATAACAAGACAAACTTTGCAGTCCTTGATTATAGGGTCCCTATAGGAACCTTCTCATGTTTGCCAATGACATTAGTGAATCGTTTACCGCACTGAAAGGGTGATAGTCCGATGTTTTATATCCATTGAGATCATTTAATTTGTATATTTGATAACCTTTACTAACATTCTCGATCTAGATGAGCAGTTTAGTAACTCATAGTTTACTGCGTGTCTTGTCAGTATTCAAGCTGATGGCAATCCTTGTCGTGTTGTCCGCTAATCACTCACTTGCTGCGGTTTCATCAGATATTTTGGTACAGTAAAACCTCTCTATAACGGCCACTAAATTACATTAAATAGTTTGTGTAAAGGCAGGTGGCTGCTTCAAGCAAGGTGAAAGTAAAACAGAACGCTCCTATAGGATCGTTCTGATTTACCCATTACATTCCGTTAAGCAGCCACCTGCCCTAAATACCAACTAATTAACACTATTTAGTGGTCGTTATAGAGAGGTTTTACTGCAGAACTATCTTTGAAATGTACATGTATATTACGTGTTTGCGTAACTACACCCCCAGTTTCGGGAAAGCGTAATCTAGCCTTAAATTAAGATAAGATACCTAATGATCTATCAAAACCTATTTGTCGGTCGAATGGACTATTCCAACATTATAATAGAGGCGAATCTAATACGTAGCAGCAACATAGGGATTGGCGGAGAAAATATAATTTACTCAGATTTCCTTAATACACACTTTATTTACATTTCTGATATAGACTGGTTTCGTTTATTTTCAGGTCCAAAAGAGTATGAATATCTGCTGAAACCCGTCCACTGAAACTGTGTCCCCAAATATCAGAAATAAGAAAGCCTAAGCAATGCCTTCGGACTTCGCCGAATCACTGTCCAAACAGCTGTATGGCAGCCGTGGGTCGGGCAGTGGAAACTCTACCAACGTCACAATCATAGAAGATGGACTATATATTGATAGACTCAGGATGGAGCAGTTCTATATTCTGCTGCCATCGTTTGTGTACACTGCACTATTGATGTCTATTGGTTTACCAGGGAACTTTCTTGTTGTTATAATCTACCTGTTCAAGATGGCCAAGACAACATCTAGACACTTTATTATCTCATTGGCTCTTTGCGACTTTATTAATTGCGCGTTCGGGATGCCGGTAGAGCTGAGTCTGTTGACAAACTTCTATAACTTCGATTTCCCGATCCTGTGTAAAGTGTCGAGGTTTATGACGTTCTTCATGAATAACACATCGTCGCTGGTGTTGCTTGCGATCGCGGTGGACAGATTTCGCAGAGTGTGTACACCACTGAAACCTAACATGACAGTTAGCCATTCCAAAGTGTTTTGCATTGTATCAGTAGTGGTGTCCATGGGTTGTGCAGCTCCGGCCTTGTTCTTTTACGGCACCACCAACATAGTCCTGCCGGGACCAACGAACGAGACAAAGTTTCTATTACGAACGTGTTATGTTGATGCGTCTATAGACACGAAACTGCTACTTACTTTCAACTTGTATCTTTTAATATTCGTGGTTAGTCAGATTTTGGCACTGACCTTAATGTACGCTATGATAGGTCGGGTTGTGTGCCGAAGTAGATCAAGTGGAAAATCCGGATTTTCAATGTCGCAGTCGACGTGCCGTACACACACCAGCTCACCCGACAAGTCCATGAAATTTTCTACGCGTTTGCTAAGGACATTATCCCAACATTCTCCGAACCTTCTCCGTAAATCAAAGAGTTCGCCTGATAATCTACCGGATGTCACCGAACCATTTGCGGTTCGTGATCGAGCTCATTCGGACAGTTCCGTCAGACGACATGGTGGAAAGGACATCCGTGCTGGGCGGACCACACTCATTCTATTTATAGTAACATTGATATTTATATTGTCTTTTATTCCATATTTGACTGTGTCCACATTACGCTTTATCGAACAGAAACCTAAGAAATCCATGAATGCTGTCGAGTTGACACTGTTCAACTTATTATTGAGGTCATACCTACTCAACAGTGCTGCTAACCCTGTTGTCTACTGTTTCTTAAATCGTCAATTCAGAAGTAAAGTGAAACATTTTCTTCGTAGAATTTTCAAATGTAGTCGTTAACACAAAATATCTCTGTATAGCTTTTGTTTTAGTTGCTAAATCAAGTATTATTATTCTAACCGCTCTCCGGGGAGTGGGTCTTTTTGCACTTCAAACAGCGTAGACTCGGACAGCCAGTGCGTCCTCGACTCTAACCGCTCTCAGGGGAGTGGGGTCTTTTTGCACCTCAAACAGCGTAGACACGGACAGCCAGTGCGTCCTCGACTCGTTTAGGTCTTCACTATGAGTATCTCATCAGAATATGTTTCTTTTATCCCATTCCCTCATACTGACGCCTTTTGACACCTCTGCATAAGTCACATTTTGAAACCACTGTGATTGACAAAGCAGTTGCTCCGTAAGGGCAAATACTCTATTTATCACAATGGTTTCAAAACTACACAGTTCTAAAAGTTGTCTTTTCTCTAGTAAGTGCTCATTTTCGGTAGAATTATTCAAAGAGGTCGGGTTCTCAGACTACGGCTCAATTTGGTTTGTGCTTTGTCGACGGTTTTTTCCGACTCCTTATACATTGCCTACCCGAATACAATACTGTGTATAACCATTTCCTTCATATAAACACATTAACAAACAGAGAAGACCCAGATCAGACGGTTCCTGTTGGAGCTGTCTGATCTCGATCTGCTCAGTTTGCGGATGGAATTTGATAGATCTATTTCGTTAGTTTCTAAAATGGCTACAATGTTCCAATTTCTATTCAGTTTCATTATGCTTATTTTGTCCATGAATATGCAGTAGGTATTGAAATGTGGAATAGATATAGAACAGGGACATGGTTAATACTATCTAGGACGCAATATCTGTACCAAAGGAAACATTAAAATGAATATGGTTGTTACTTTGGATACTTAGAATATTTACCCCAAATTTCAAACAAAATGAATGTTTATTGTTGTAAACTTGTTTAAGCCAAGGATTTTATGTCATTGTTTAAAAGGGGTATTAAAGTTTTATATATATTATAAAAACCATTTTAGTGGTTCTGTTAATGAAATCCGTTCAATTTCAAATTCGCTATTGCTTTCTAAAGCACTCTAAATTATATTAACCAATTCTCTCCTACTGACGCCTTATTGCATCTCTGTAAAGGTCATATTTTAAGACATTGTGATAAATAGAGCATTTGCTTCATATATAGGAACAAATGTTCTATTTATCACAATGGCTGAAAAAACTACATAATTCTAAAACAATCCTGTTCTCTAGTAAATGCTCCTTTTCGGTAGATTTATTCAACGAGTTTGTGTCTAGTTTAGTTTAAACATATTTATTGCATACTATAGACATCGGTTGGAGGCTCGGATGTAACGATGAACTGCATCAAAAACAACTTTATTGCAATCAGGAGAACAGTTTGGACTTCCAAAAGTAAAATATCTTAATTGATAGTTGTTATAGGTATAATGTCATTGAATAGAATATCTTTGGTCTAAAAATAGTCTAGTCCGAGAATGAGTTAAAGGAACCTGTGTACTTTTAAATATGGAAAAATGGTCAAACAGGGAGAGCCACACACGAAAAGTCACGGCACCAAACAGCATCAAATAAGAAACGGCACAGCCACAAGACAAAACGGGACGCATATCAAGACGAAAAACATTGAACATTAAGCATATCAAATAACATTAAAGTCATATAATAAATAAAGTCATGCAATCTGCCTCAATGAATCTGCCTCTTTGCGCATTTACAAACAAACAGAGTAGACCCAGACCAGCTGGTTCTGACAAGGATCTGATCTGTTTGCTTATTAAATTGTATAGATCTGATTCTACGATTTCTGCAATGATCAAAAATTATTGTGTCCATTTGCTATTATTTAAACAGTACAATAATTAATATTCACGATGTCGTTATTTTATACGTGGATGTTCATGGAGTAAAGGGTTAAGTGTAATCAGGAGCTTATACTTCACCCTTCACTCCATAAATATACTTCACCCTTCACTCCATAAATATACTTCACCCGTCACTCCATAAATATACTTCACCCTTCACTCCATAAATATACTTCACCCTTCACTCCATAAAAATGTACTTCACCCTTGACTCCATAAATATACTTCACCCTTCACTCCATAAATACACCGTTTAACGCCGGTAACTTCACATTTCGTCTACTTCCCATCTCGTTTTGGCAATTGTTCCCATTTCGTCTACTCCTAATTTTACACCCTTACCCATTTCGTCAACTGCTTATATTTGTCATGTCTACTGCTTATATTTTTATGTCTTTGATCAATATTATATTATCTTCACATCAGGCAAGAGTCATGCATTTTAGAACTTTTTAATATCAAGTTATAATTTCTTTGGTTTATCTTGACCCAAACTATTGATCTGGATCAAAACCCAAAACAGTTTTCTGTAGGAGTTTTAAGATTTAGTTTACAAAACACAACAAGAAACCACTTCAGCCAATCAATTGATCTGGGTCCAAACCCAACTGATGTAAGTCATGGTAATACTTATGCAATGCCCCCACCCCCTAACAGTGATACGTGTCAAAAATTCTACTGTGGATTAAATCTGCTGTAATAAAGCATCTTAAATATTAAAAAGAATATAAAAAATGAACACAACACATTAAAATGTCATAAAATGTCTGAATCTTGTATGATATTAATAAAATAACTGAGTAAATATAACTTAATTATAACAGTAGACGAAATGGGAACAGGATAAAATTTTAGAGTAGACGAAATGGGAATGAATTACAGTAGACGAAATGGGAAGTAGACGAAATGGGAATAAACCTTAACGCCTTTGCAAACAAAGGAGACCCATATCAAACGGGAACCGTCTGATCAAGGCTTGCTCTGTTTGCTTATGAAATCATGATATACCGGTATCGGATTCTTCCGTTTCTATCAAAACCATCAACTGCACGCATGTCATTATAAACATTACCAACTAGATATTCGTGCTATAAACATGTTATGACTTACGTTAATATCCAACAAGGAAAGGGTTAGGCGCTGTGTTGTCTCTTGTTCATTAACACTTTTTAAGTTTTGTTTTTCTTGATAATTATTGGGCTAAAATCTTGAACAATAAGGTTTTTATTTTATTAAAAAATTGCATGTGTTAAACAAGTGAGCTGTTATTTTCAAACAGTGTAAAACCATGTCAGAGGGCTTCTTTTGAACCATTGTCAGCACTGTATGTCATTCCAAACCACCCTACCTTTTCATACTGAGTGTAATCTATAGTTAACTGTAGTTTGAATACTGTGGATATTTTAGGGCGTGTGCAAACATTAGGTTCTTCATTACTGAAAAATGTGACAACCCATGTGGCTGATGACAATCCGTTATTTTCAGACATTGTTATTTATTTTGGTATGTGTATGGATGAGAGTCATGGGTAGGCTTGGTGTGATGAGTGTCCGAAGTAGATGTAGTGTGATGAGTGTCAGGGATAAATGTGATTAGTGTCAGAAGTAGTTGTGATGAGAGTCACAGGTAGATGTGATGAGTGTAATAGGCATCATGATTATCATGTAGGCGTGATGACTATCATGCAAATGTGTGATAATTAATAAGTGTGACGAGTGTCAGAGGAAGGTGTGTCGAGTGTCAGAGTTAGATGTGACGAGTGACCAAGGAAAATTTATAGACTATGTTGCATTTCGTTTTGTTGTATTTATCGGACTCATACAAATGCTTATTCACGCCTCTTGCAAACAGAGTAGACAACACTCAGACGAGTCCTTTTAATCAAGGCCTGCCTTATTTGCTTAGGCCATTTTATTGATATGATTAGAATACAGTTTCTGCCAATACCATGCAATCATGTGCTCATAGGACATTATTAAACTTCAGCTAATAAGTATTCATGATGTAATTATTTCACACACAAGTATTCAATAGGTAAAGGGTTAAGAATGTGTAGAAACAGACAACAATTCTCAACATGATTTAACTACAAGTGTATGTAGATTCTCGTTGAAGAAAACAAAAACAATTATACTAGTAAATCACATAGATCTAACTTCGGCACATCTTAATATCTTAAACATACTTGATCTGATGAACGCGTTTAGTTGTTACACAGGCAAACCCATAAGATGTGAACGACGGGCAGACAGACGGACAAGCGAATCGCCAATGCATGTTGCAGGAATGTAGAGCGATATCAAAATGCATTAATCTGCACCAGTGTGTGTGAAATTTATGGTCTGTCACATTTCTCGCCTGTGTCATAATCATGTGAAATAACAGTATGTGTGGATGTTATGGTCTGTCACATTTCTCACCTGCGTCATAATCATGTAATATAAATGAATTTCGTTTCTGCTACGTTAAAAACATGTCTGTGTTGTTTTTTTCCCAAATAAAGTGATGAACAGAATCTCACATCATGTTGAATCAAGTTTAAAATGTTTTTTTCTCCATATATTATCTAGCAAGCGGGATAGGTCGTCTGATCATAGTCTAGACTGTCTGTCAGGGCTGAAATATGTCAAGTAGATATACAGTTTTTCTCCCGTTCAGACTTCTCGACTGACTTACACAACACTGCGTTATGAGTGATGGACGGACGTTTCGACCAGCGGACGTTTAGAACTGCCCGAACGTTTCGGCCTAGGATGTTTTCGGCCAGCTATTTTTTTTCAAAGTAGGACGTTTCGGCCAAAATTGAAAAATTACATTAAAAGGTAAATATTGGTTTTTTGGTCCATTATTTTTTTTTGTTATACAGCTCATGATATTAGCTAAGCAGGGGATAAATTCCGTAAACAGGTTATACTCACACATACTCATCCCTGGGTATAAGGTGTGATAAAGAGGTGTATTATTGATAGACACTGATCAAAGTAATAAATAATTCCTATTTCTTTATTGATCCACACCGTTTGAGGATGTTATAAAATTTTACTTAATAAAATTGCTAATGTATAATAGACTATACTCAAGATTTTATACTGATCAAAGTAATAAATAACTCATATTTCTTTACTGGTCATAGTAATAAATAACTATGTGACTACAGTATTATATTTGAATCCACCAAAAGTTTAACTAAATGACATTTTGACTGAAAACAAATAGCACAAAGTGAGTGTCAAACAGTTTGGACCCAGATCAAATTCCAAACTGAACGGGATAGTTATTCATTAGTTAGGTGTTATGTGGCCTGGGGCTGTTTTAAATGACTAAACAATGTGACTATTGTATTTGAAAGCACTTCTTTATCACACTTTGTACCCAGGGTTGAGTAAGCGCTAGTCTAATTTGTTAACTGAATTTGTCACCTTCTTAGCTATTATCCTGATCTGTATAAACAAAAACGTAATGGACCAAATACCCATATTTAACTTAAAGAGGGCTATTTAATGATTTTGAACTGCTCTGATCTAATATTTCGACCACTAAGGGCCTTTTTCAAAGAGTATCATGTCAAAATGCACGTCACATTTTTGTTACATGCATTCAGCCATAAAATCAAAGAGAATAAAATTTCGTTGAAATATTAGATCAGAGCAGTTCAAGTATTTATGTATTATATTAATTCCCTATTTTGGAATATTTTCTTCATAATGATTTTGATTATTCAATTTTTGCTTTTTAATACAATTTTTTAATTTTGGCCAAAACGTTCTAGGCCGAAACAAAGCTGGCCGAAACGTCCTACATTCGTTATGACTATGATTTGTGATTTACGATTCAGTTGTATATATGTACAATGTATATTGATCAATGATTCATTAAAGATTTAATAAAAGAGTTGTTGTTGTTTCTGTTTAGTTAACTCTCGCTGTCAATATCACATCTGCGACTACCTATGCAAAACGTATGCATCCAAATGAGATGCCGAGTAACTCGGCGCCTCGTCAGAATCCAGACTGTTTGTTACTATGACTTTTGTGTTATGTGTTTTTTTTCTTCTATATTTTTATACAAAACTAGAGAGAAATAAAACAAATATAGACCTAGACATAGTTTATTCGTAACTTATACATATAGTATACATATTCCTCGTTACATATTCCATCATTTATACATCATATTCAACAGGTCGAATCAATTCACATAACCTGCAAATATATATTCTAACACACCTCGCGCACACATCTACATAAACAAAGAAGGGACGTATCTATGTTTGAATTCTCAATAAAACACCGCACGCGCTGTAACGGCGTAACGTGACGTAATATGGCTTCGAAAATTCGTACGACAAGAAACGTAGTGCCGTTGTGGCGGTGCAAATTATAGTTAAATTGAAGTGTTAGAATCGAAATAATAAATTTATACCAGTTTTTTATCGTGCAATCGAACACGGGTGGTCGTTGAGATGCTTATAATTAAATCACTCGGCCTATCGGCCTCGTAATTTAATTACTACGCATCTCAACTCCTACCAGTGTTCGATTGCACGATAAAACACTGGTATGAATTTCTTATTTCTTAAATAACATACCAAATCATATCAATATCTATGCTTAACCCATTCACCCGCGTAACGTATCCATATGCGTCATTTACAATTCTGTATTATGAAGAAATATGCTATCAGTGTAGACCTTGATCGGAATACTCCTTACAGGTGTACTCTGGTCAGGGTCTGTACATTTGACATTACAAAATATATAGTTAAAATCAACCCTTGTTATTAAACAACGGCATAGACTTGATTAGAAATGGAAATTATCCATTTCAGTTTCAGGGTGAATAAGTTAACCATTTTATCGAAAGTACGAACTTTCCTCGAATGAAATATGAGAGGAAGTATGAGGAGAATGAACAGAAGATATGAAAGTGATCCAAGTTCTGTAGTTTATAATATAGCATGTAAGTGATAGCATTTATATGCATGACTGCGGACCTTTAAGAACAATATGATATCTTATACTGTCAATCGGATACCATTGCGCTTGGAATTCGCAAAACTTATAATTCTACATAAGTTAATAAGCGCTGGCTTATTATCGGTGGGGAGTAATTCAATAAATTTGTTCATGCTTGGTCTAAGTATATAATAAGTTTTTTTTATATATTTAGCTCTTAAATCTTCAAATGCTTTACATATAATTATGAAATGATACTCGTCTTCAATATCATGTACATTACACAACTGACATATTCTAATATATCTCAACCATATCTTTCAGACTTGATACGCAAGTTGTGAGAAGATAATTAGGCGGATTCTCGTCAAGCACTGTTTTAAACGTTTATTAACAATTCTATTAAGATAATTTTCATAACCGAAAGTCGGTTTAATATGAATAAAAGTGTAATGAGAACTTTATTCGACTCTACATCAGAATACCATTTTTGATAAAAGTTATCAATTACCCGTTGTTTAACCTTTTCCCTCATGTAAACGTGTTTTCACGCATTTGCAAACAGAGTAGACCCAGATCAGACGGCTCCTAGATGAGCCGTCTGATCAGGGTCTGCTCTGTTTGCTTATAGAATTTGATGCTTCAATGCTTTCTAAA
Organism: Azorinus chamasolen; assembly: GCA_963576725.1. Taxonomy (NCBI): domain Eukaryota; kingdom Metazoa; phylum Mollusca; class Bivalvia; order Cardiida; family Solecurtidae; genus Azorinus; species Azorinus chamasolen. Next base: position 47,060,057 of record OY755252.1, on the reverse strand, counting down.
ATGTTTACAATGTTCCACCTTCCATATTTCTTTATAACTATTTTGTTAATGAATGTTCAGTAGGTATTGGAATTTGGAATAAACACAGAACAGGGAAAGGGTTAAACAACACAATAAAAGATTTAACATGTACATTCTCCGGTTGTACCCATATATCTGAAAAAGCAAATTCATCAAGCAGTGCCTTAACTCGCTTTACCCAATTATCTTTTCCTTTTAGGCATTGTTCACAAGCATGACGATATACATTTTTCAGAATAATATTACCTGTATGCAATAATTTAAACGAGTATTTCAATATTTGAACGTATCTATTTATATATAGCGGGTAGCGTCCTAGCTCTCCATAGATTACGTCGCTACACGAAGTTTGTCTGACGCCTAATATCGTCTTGCAGAATTTCAAATGTACTCTCTCTACATTTAAGTCTTTAGACTATATAGCAGACGGCAAAGTTTGCAGCCGACAACATTTGACAGCGAAAGAGTTAATCATGTCAGATTAAACAATTCATATAAACGCATTTTCACGCTTTTGAAAACAGAGTAGGCCTAGATCAGACCGCTATAGAAGCCATCTAATCAGGATCTACTCTGTTTGCTTATGTTGTTATGTTATTACATTTATCTGATCCTACATTGTCGACCAAAGCTAAACGGCTCTTTATTACCAGTCAGAGTAAAACCTTGGAATTTGATTGGTCAGTTTGCCAAAAACTGCCGTACCGTATTCAGCGGCTTCCACGGAGAATACAGAATTATTCAAATTTGACGCGTGACGTCATTCGTTTTGTTTTTATTTTTAGCGTCGATTCGAAATTTCATATCGTCCTTACTCCAATAATTCTGGATGGATTACGACCAAATAATCGATAATAAACGTAAAACACTGTACCTCATACGTTCCTCAATTTAACACTATCAACTTATCAGTACAACGTGTTACCGTTAATGTTTACAAGTGAAGTTTCAATATTCCTCTTTCGAAATTGCTCTTAGACGACGTCATATTTGCTGTTATGACGTCATGTTTTCTTTGTCATGTCGTCATACAATTAGAGATCTAATGTCAGCAAAATAAAAGTTGTTCGTTTCTTAATTAGGTAAATCCGATCTCTGACTGGTAATAAATTCGTTACACGGTAATTTGGCAGGGTGTACGGGCTGGTATGACCGGGTTAGACCCCGTATTTCCTTCGGCTAACGCCTCAGGAAATACGGGATCGAACCCGGTCATACCAGCCCGTACACCCTGCCAAATAACCGTGTAACTAATAATGTTCATGTGCAATTATAAAATATATTCTAATAAATATTCATATTGTCATATCATTTGGAAGAGAAATGACGATTTTAGTATTTGAGTACACGAACTTATATGTTGCTTTCGGAGTACATTCCTGTAAGAGACTTATAAAAGGCCTGCTGCTCTGTTTCTTTATGAAATAATTTTAGATACCCAGAAATTTCAGATTCCCATATGAATTCAAACTGCGAGAGACAAACAATGAGAACAACTGAGTTTTATGAAAATTGAATATAACTAATTACAACCTGCAGATACGTGTATCTATAAATTCGCGTGATTAAGAGATCAATGTCATCCCTAAGTGCAGCTCCTGAAAGAAATTACTAGTTTTGTATGCATTTCTTAACTCATCAACTATAATCGTATCGTCCAATTTGCCATGCTTTATTTGCCATAGTATTTAGAGGCCGTCACCTTGACTTAACTCATTCTCTCACGTCATACATATTCCTCATTCTCTCACGTCATACATATTGCTCATTCTCTCACGTCATACATATTGCTCATAGTGACCAAATACAGTAGAACTGGTTTTAAGCGATCATCAAGAAGTGGTCTAAGTATGATTATGTTAGGCAGGTGATAACTTAATGCAGGTTAACCAATTACCTCATAGCCTATTTTAAGATACAACCTCTTTGCATAAATCTACCGAAAATGAGCAATAACTAGAGAAACGGAACGTTTTAGAATTGTGCAGTGTGAAACCATTGTGATAAATAAGGTATTTGCTCCTATAGGAGCAAATGCTCTTTTCATCACAATGGTTTCACAAAGTGACTTTTACAGAGTCGTTAATAGTCGTCCATATGAGGGAATTTGTTAATAGTAGTGCAGAAAACTCTTATAGCAGCCTTCTGTATTACTTTTGTCCTGCATTAAGCAACCACCTGCTTTTTATATTATTATTTTATCTAATACATAAATTGTCGCTTACTACAGATTCTACTGCACATTCATAGATCGTTAAAAACAAACTTTAACCATACTGGGGAATTGAATAGACAAAATGGTAGGCTGAACTTTTAGACAAAATATGGCCAAAACAACAAACAGCCAACATGTATTTAATCAATGCACTATAAGCGTTTATTTATTACATTTAACGACATCCTGGTCAATCTCAGCGTTATAATGACATGCTATATAGATGTGTTATATTGTTCACTGAATGTCCAATAATTACGTTATTCGCCCTTTATGAACGTGTCACACGCTATTACAGTTATATATAATATTTCATGTGTATTTGTTTGACAAATTAAGATAGATGACTGTTCCAGATATTCATAACCTTGTATGTTTTAACCATTTTTCTTCATATAAACGCCTTTTCATGCATTTACAGAGTAGACCCTGATCGGACGGCTTCTATAAAGTAAAGTACCTAGGTCTAGTCTACTTTTAGTTCGACGGACCGCTAAGCCGACTCTACATTTACGCCTTTGGTCATAGAGTCATTCGCCTACAGTATTGAGTATTTGCTATTGAGCTATAGAAGTCGCTTGATCAGGGTCTGTTCTGTTTGCTAATGAAATTATAATAGTTTTGACTCTACCGTTCCTAACACTATCAAAAGGCAATGCGTACATACATGTATGCCATTATAAAAATCAGCTAATAAGTATTCATGATGTCATTATTCCTTACATGAATACTGAACTAGTAAAGGTTTAAGCATACATGTACAATGAAATATCTCTAAATCGGACACTTAAAATAAGTATAATTTGCTACCTTTATAGCAATAACTCAGTAAGTGTTGACCGCCCCAAGTGGGGGCGATCCTATGGAGTGCATTTTCCTTCTATTTGTGCTATGGTCGAGGGGCAGTGGAAAGTTTCTCCTATTACTGATGATCGGTGTAGCAGCGAATAGTTTTTATGATATCCACGCTATTTGGATTCTGATAAGACGTGTTTGCTAATAACATGTATTCTCTGGATCAAGAAAGTGAAGATGTTAATTATCATAATTAAGATGAGACGAGTTACGTAATGTTAGCACGATTAGGATCCAATCTGTTTGCAAATAACTTTTACATTTGGGATCAAGTCAATGAAGGTGTTAATTATCCCAATTTAAGCACAGTGTAAATGAAAATTGCAGGGGTATCATACTTTGTTAGACAAAATGTCTGAACAACTCCTTAGAAATGCCTGATATTTTAACTTTTTATATATAATATACAGCCCGCATAATAGGGCTAGGCAGAAAAATGAGGAAAAGTCATGAGCTTTGATTTTTGTACATAAACACATAGGTAATAAAAGCTCGGCTTTAGGATTAGACAACAACAAATTAAACTATTTCATTCATTTCACTAAATTGTTGTATTTATATAAATATTCAAGTTTTGATAGGGTCTACTAAAATTATTTAGATTCCTTCTCTGAATCGCTGATTCTTAAGTGCCCACATTCTGGTGTTATATTACTCTCCCTTGTAATGAAATTAGGGGGGGGGGCTATATTCAAATGCGTGATTAATTTGCAAACAGTTTGGATCCAGAAGAGGCTCGGAGTAACTAGTCGTTTCATCAGGGTCCACATGGTTTGATGATCTAGATGCAGGTGGTAGCTTAATACAGGACAAAATTAATGCAGAAAGCTTTCTGCATTACTTTTGCCCTGCATTAAGCAACTACCTGCTTATAAAGACACCCATGTCGATTCATTAAGTGGTCACATTAGAGGGGCTCTACTGTAGTTATGTGGTGTTTTTTTTTAAAAAATTGAGACAGCTGCAATTTTAAACCTGAAACAGACGATGCTCTAAGACAAACACATATTTGGCATAGAAAGTGTTAAAGACCAGCTGCTGTTACAAAAGCTATGATAAAAATATGGCCATATAATTTTGCCATTGGTTAACACTGTAAAATTAGATCTAGTATAATTGTATAAGTAATCAAAAACGTGAACAATTCGGAAAATTGTTCAATATCAGATTTTGAACATCCGCCATTTTCCAACCTGATAAAGGTTAAAGTAATGCAAGCGTTAGGTCCATTAGTACAATCTGTATACCTTATAACCCTTTACTCCGTGAATATCCATGTCAGAAATACTGCACATTAGATATTCTGCATACTTTATAACCCTTTACTCCGTGAATATCCATGTCAGAAATACTGCACATTAGATATTCTGCATACTTTATAACCCTTTACTCCGTGAATATCCATGTCAGAAATACTGCACATTAGATATTCTGCATACTTTATAACCATTTACTCCGTGAATATCCATGTCAGAAATACTGCACATTAGATATTCTGCATACTTTATAACCCTTTACTCCGTGAATATCCATGTCAGAAATACTGCACATTAGATATTCTGCATACTTTATAACCCTTTACTCCGTGAATATCCATGTCAGAAATACTGCACATTAGATATTCTGCATACTTTATAACCCTTTACTCCGTGAATATCCATGTCAGAAATACTGCACATTAGATATTCTGTATACTTTATAACCCTTTACTCTGTGAATATTCATGTCAGAAATACTGCACATTAGATATTCTGCATACTTTATAACCCTTTACTCCGTGAATATCCATGTCAGAAATACTGCACATTAGATATTCTGCATACTTTATAACCCTTTACTCCGTGAATATCCATGTCAGAAATACTGCACATTAGATATTCTGCATACTTTATAACCCTTTACTCCGTGAATATCCATGTCAGAAATACTGCACATTAGATATTCTGCATACTTTATAACCCTTTACTCCGTGAATATCCATGTCAGAAATACTGCACATTAGATATTCTGTATACCTTATAACCCTTTACTCTGTGAATATTCATGTCAGAAATACTGCACATTAGATATTCTGTATACTTTATAACCCTTTACTCTGTGAATATTCATGTCAGAAATACTGCACATTAGATATTCATGTAAGAAATCATGAATATTGATTAACTGAATGACGATATAGAGAATAATAGGTTATTGCCGTAGATGGGACGCCTTTATCCGACGAGGGGAGAAAACGTTGAGGCGAGGCTTGCCGAGCCTCAACTGTTTTCTCTCCGAGTCGGATAAAGGCGTCCCATCTACGGCACTAACCTATTATTCTATTTATCCAGTCAATTTAGTTATATCTTTATTCATAGACTCATAAAACATACGAATATTGAAATAATTTGCATTGAAAATGCGGTTTTTCGATCAACGGACCTCCCTTTTCATTTCCGTTCTAAAGACGTAAATAATGAGCTACCGCAGAGGAAAATAGTTTCGATACTTACATTACAAGACGGGAAAACGTGCTTGAATTTGAAAAATAAGATCGTTTGAATCGAGAGTCGATATGTTAATTCAAAAGACATGGTTATTATTCTACCGTAGGCTCTACATTGTCAAATTCGAGTTCCGTCGTCTCGGTATCTATTTTTAGATAAGGCTAACGTCACTCGTCAATGGAACTGAACAGGCTATATTTAGGTCTATGACCATCACCGCCCTTGTAAGAGTTTATCGATTAACGGGAAAACGTGCTTGAATTTGAAAAATAAGATCGTTTGAATCGAGAGTCGATATGTTATTCTACTGGAGGCTCTACATGGTCAAATTCGAGTTCCGTCGTCTCGGTTTCTATTTTTAGATAGGGCTAACGTCACTCGTCAATGGAACGTAACAGGCTATATTTAGGTCTATGACCATCATCGCCCTTGTAAGAGTTTATCGATTAAATTATCATGAGAGTGATAAAAGTTTCAATGAAGTTTTTTTGTATTATTTATTTTTATTTTTAAAAAATCGTCAATATAGTAGCATGATAACTTTATATACATCTTCAATTTCGCTTACAGTATGCCTGGCCTGATAGCGTAGTGGTTACGAAGGTCGCTTATCGTGCAGTCAGCCCTGGTTCGATTTTCACCGCTGTCGAATCTTTTTTTCTCTCTTTTTCCTTTCTATTTTTTTTTTGAATGACGGTTTGGGTTTTTACTGGGATAGTTAAGGATAATTATCCATATTAAGTGTTTTTTCTTTCAACTTAATACGTTATTTCTGGTAAAACAATTTTGAAGAAAAATTAAAAATAGTTCCTGTTGTAAGAAGAAATTCCTACACCTACTATACAAATAAACCTCTACTGTACATATAAACTTAGGTTTATTATGCTACCCCTTTATTACGTCACTAGCGGCTGTAGTGACGGGATAAAATGGCAATTTGATCAAAGGATTTTGCATCATGTCAGAACGTGTACAATCAGATCTACATGTATATGATTTGAGCAAACAGAGCATATCAAAATCAGATACAAGAGCCGTCTTATCTGGATTTACTCTATTTGCAAAGGTGTTTAAAGAGGGTAAATATAACAATCCAAAGTAATAGACTTTATCAATATATCGTAGTTAATCTAGACTTCATCTCGCCTAATTATTACATGAAATACATACTACAATATTGGTCGTTATTGTGTGATAATCTTTCTGTTTTCATATCAAACCCTTGGTCTGCTTAACTCGGGGTGACATTTGCAAATAGCCTGGATCCAAATGAGACGCCGACCAACTCGGCGTCTAATCAAGGTCTTAGCTTTTTCGACTCGGTCAATAGTTTCCTTAATCATATTTAGAGCCGAAAAAGGGTTTATACTCAGCGTTGTGGAAATAGGTTTTTATGAGTGCGATAGTAGATTAAACCTGACATCGAAGTCCCACAAGATAGTAGAACATCGAAGACAGTGTGAAATCCAATTCTATACGAGCTCTCAACCCTCATCCCGCTGCTGAAAAATACTGAAATTTTGGTGTGAGGCAAGTTAGACTACTTCCGAGTGGATCAAGCTTATGAAAAACTATTGACCACGTGTCAGACGTCTTAGATCGCGATGAGACGCTGAGTTACTCGGTGTCTCACCTGGATCTAAGCAGTTTACAAATGCCAGCCAGGTGCCTCATAGTAAAACAAGGTTTAATGATCCACACAATCCCGTGTTCATAGACCCAACTTTAGATATAAAATCGACCACATGCGAAAGAAAAGTCTTATTTTAATCAACATATCTTGAAAGGTATCGCTGTACGTCAAACGGCGTTATTCGGTGTATTTAAAAACCTTTTAAACATATTTAATCACATCGTGCTGAAATCTGCTGAAACTCTGAAAGTCTGTTACTTTACTTTACTTCCAGTTTGTAAACATATCTAAGAAATAGCTTGGATCCTGATATGAACTCGTTTCACTGGGCGACTCAACTGGATCACAGCTGTAAATGCAGACCATGTCGCGCTTATTATAATAATGATTAAGGCTTAGCCTTATACCGATGGTTTAAGGTAACATTGTATTTACATATTAAAAATTAATTTATTTTGAGACGCTTTTGTCAATGTCAAAAGACGCATTTCTTAATGTCAAAAGACGCAATTATTTATGCCAAAAGAGGCATTTATTAATGTTAAAAGACGCATTTATTAATGTTAAAAGACACATTTGCTGATATAAATCAATGCATTAAATATTATGAATGTTAAGAAAAGCATTTATCAAAATGTCAAAAGACGCATTTATTTACGATAAACGATGCAATTATCAATATTACAAGACGCATCTATCGATATTTAATGACGCATTTATTAATTTAATGTTAAAAGGTACATTATTTTATCAATGTCAAAAACGCATTTATCAATGTTGAAAGATTAATTCATAATTGTTAAAATATGTATTGATAAATCTGAGAAAAAAACGTATTTAGCAATGTTTACAGCGCATTTATTATTGTTAAAATATGCATTCACTAATGTTAAAAAGATTTATTTATCAATGTTAAAGAAGCATTTATCAATATCACAAACGCATTTACTGTTGTTAAAATACGGTTTTATTATTGTTTAAAGATGCATTCATCAATGTAAACAAGTTGCAGTCATCAACGTTGGACCGACGCATTATCATTGTTCATAACAGCTTCAATACGTATTAATGTTAAGAGATGCATTTATCAAATTGAAAGTTAAATGTTCACAGTTTCTATGATAAAGTTCCCTTGATTACGATGCCATTAGAAAAATTCAGCTTATTAATATGCACACAGTCATTATTTCTGATACGATTCTTCATGGACACTATTTCTTAATTAAATATTTTTAGACATTATTTCTGAAACGAATATTCACGGAGTAAAGGGTTAATGGGTGGAAGGCAAAGTGTAATATGTGTATGGTTGAGGTGGAGGTGTTTATTCAGAATCATTGAGCAGGGTATACAGTGTCGAATTTAGCCTGCATCCTGTCGCACTTTCTTGAAACTGATAAACTAGTTAAAGACCTACCATGATATGCTGACCACTAAGCCAGGGGGCTACTTGAACGATATTTGGAGTCTGGAAATCGAGCATGCGACCACAAATCCTGGAATCGAGCCTGCGAACCAAAACTTGAAAACAAACGCTATGTCGACTGAGCAATTGATTCAGGTTTGACACGGTATTTCACATCCTGAATGTTATGGTGATGTGATTTACAAATTTCGTAAAATTATTGGACATACCAATTTTCTCACTTTGTTCATCAAATGTGTTAAACAATTCATTCAAAAGGGATATGATCCTGTAGTACTACAACATACTGCATGTTTGGTTGTGAACCCTTTTACAGTTGGCAATCACGCTGGCCTCTTTGCATGTACGCCGACAAGAAAGGTTTAGTACTCTATGAAGGCGACCTCTTAAATCTAGAAATGGAAGGAGAACGTCGGATATCTGTACTATTTCATTTTTGTCGTACCCTTTATTACTTTTCAGCAGTTACTCTGTTTGCAGCTCAATCATTGAGTACACTAGCGATAGGTGGATACAGTATGTTCAATTAAATGTTTTTTCGTTATACATGCACTTTACCATTGTATTTGCCGTCGCGGTTGTTGTAGATTAGTCGGAGAGGGGATACGTTTATTTACACTGTTTGTCTTTTAGGGTGGGGATGGAATAAGAGTGAGGTTGGGCGCCCATAAACCGGTTTACCCCCCTCCCCCCAGTGACTTTTGTCACTGACCGTTCCAAGGCGGTACTTCCATCTTCCTCCTATTGTATGTTTGTTTTGTCTTTGTGCGTCTCTTGTTGTTTTTTCTAGTTATGTACATTTGCTGTTTCCTTGTGTTGCCGTTCGGGTGAGTGTTTGTTCTGTATGTAGTGTTTCCTGCATGACTCATTTTTGTACTTTAATTAAAGGTACAGGTAACTATGTTAATGTTAGGTACTTGTACTAGTGACCTATTGGGATTTGATCTACCCAATTACGAGTCACGCTAGATTTGTTTAAATGCTGTTTTCTGAATCCACTTTATTCTGTTATATGTGGATTTTTTACTTACAAAAACTTATCTGTTTTCTTCAGTTTTATTCCGTACGTAAATATTTCTTGCCTTTTTGAAGTCTTTTCTAGCATTGTAACATTGTTTCCTTAAACCATTTGTTGTGAGCAGGGTGATATACTTTATATTTTGTATTGTGTTTTTCCCAAATATTTCTAACGCATTCTGCTGCATAAAATAAATATCTCAGTTGTCTTTTTCTATATCATCCGTGTTAAGGGAATCATTCATTGAAATGATTTATTCTCGTTTATATTTGAATAAATCTTTGAGTGTTTCTGTTTTTAATCATCTGGCTTGATATACATTTCATCATTAATTATTTCTACTGCGTAAAATAATTTTGTTAAAACGCTGGTAAATTTAATCGCCATCCCGCAATGATCAGAAATTTTGTTTTGATCTAAAATATTCAAATCATTTACATGTTTAAAATCGTGTGGGTTTAAAATTAAATTATCCGCGGTGCTTGTCCCACTTATATAATGGTATGTATAATCGCCTGCACTGTATAACCTTCCATAACCGATAACCAGTGAAGTACTCTGGCAAAGCTCGAATAAGCGGTGGTCCTGTGTATCTGTCACATGATCTTTATTAGCACTTGGAGGGATTAAACATCGTTTGACAGTTCGATGTAATAATTGTTGATATAGACATTATGATCTAGAATGTAATTAAGATCTGACGTTTTGATCATATACGTTCTAGTTTCTTGGTGGGATGTAAGTAACACATAGAAGTATATTTTCTTAAAAAAAATAAAAAAAAATATTTGGATAATTTTAACCAGATAATACCGCGTTGATCTCGTTCAAGAATTGTTATTGCATCTTTTATATGTTTTTTTAAGTAAAGAGACATTCCGCCCTTGTAGCGAACTTTTCAGGTATTAGATGTTTTGTTAAGTTAACGTCAGCTCTTTCTGAACCAGGTTTATGTAAGAATAACAATGTCGTAATATCTGAGTCTCCATTTTTTTTCTTCTAGTTAGCCCATTAATTTTCCAAGATAATAAAGAACAGGCTTTCTCGTGACCTTCTTAACTGTTGTTTGTTGTGTCCGGGTTTACATCACACACTTTATCGTCAACGAACTTCTTGATTAATACGTCAATGACATATAGTTTGTTCCCTGCCATGCGAACTGTGCTGCCATTTCCTTCTTCCTCTTTTGTAATAGGGTGAAAGGCATTTCGCTTTAGTTGTTTAGTTACTCCCTATCAGAGTAGCAATGGAACTTGGTCACGATCGGTCTGGGTTTATGCGAGTATAGTGAGCGAAGTCTGTGGGTTCTGTCCAGAATTATGATTCCAGAATTCTAGTGCGTTTGTGATAAAGGATTTTATTATATGTTCGCAATATTCGTTGTCTTGGTCCTTTAGCCCATATAAACTTGAATTTTCCCTCATATATCTGGATTCTAAGACTTCAAGTTTGTCATTCATGGCCTTTTCTTGCTTATAGTGCTGTTGGATATTTTTCTCCATTTGATTACATGACTGTTTGAGTTTCTTGATTTCATTTTTTGCACATTTAGTTCAACTTTCAGAGTGTCCCGCCGACTCACATTCTTCTACTTTGCTTTCTAATTTGTTCAATTTCATCTCCATTTCAAACATTCTGTTAATCATTTGTTTATAGCTTCGTCAACATTATCAATTTTTGCCACTCAGCGTTTTATAGATTTGATATTGGCTATGATAGCAGCCGCTCATGCCGGCGGTGTTGATGATTCGAGCGTAGATTGTGTTGCTGACATCATTGCGAATAGGTTGTCGTGACTAAAACTTATAACTGGGGTTGTAATATTGGTTTGTGGCTTCATAATTTCTGAAACATAATTATTGTTTACTTACTTGCGTAGTGATTACACTTTCGTTGTTCATCTGTGTTTGGAGTCAAGGCCGTGTCGGTCGTGCACTCACTATCCGTGTTATGTTTTGGTAATTTGAGTTTACGATTTGCATCTCTTCTTTTGTTTGCTAGGCTGCAACAAAGTTCCATTTGGGCTTTTATCTGATGTAAAAAACTGTCATTCACATTCACTTTAATTATATAGAAAACTAAGCTTTAAATCGCATGTTTCCGAGAGGTATATATTTCACGTCTTCACAATCCTGCGCATGCGTACTTAACTATAAATGTATGAGATGTGCTTATTAAGAGGGCTTCGGGGTAGATTAGCCATTTGGCTAACCGAAAACCCTCGCTGAATGAAGTATTTCATTAATTCGTTCATTCAATATTGGACAGGGTGGAGCGGTGGTTTAGTGGTAACGCGCTTGACTACCAATCCGGAGGTCCGGGTTCAAATCCCGGTCCGCACGGAAATTTGAGAGATGCTTTTCTGTGTCTCCCACCCACACGGAGTCTGAGAAAATCTGTCTGTGAAGATTGAAGTTCCCGAAAAGTAGTCAATAGCCCACATTGACTTGTGACTGTCACTGTGAGTCCGAAAGAGCATAGCCCGATTGGAAAAGAGCTGTGTATCTGCGATAAGTGCTTAGTAGATTCCACCAGCATAATTATGAAGAGGCAGTCTATCCGAACATGAGTGTGAAAGCACTCAGGGAGGCATGACTAGGAGGGACAACTCGGAGAGAAAACCGTGGAGACGAAATCACGAGTAACCGTGTACGGCACTGAGTACGAGGAGGCAAGAAACGAGTACGACGCATAGTGGTGAGCCAGCGGAGATGTTTGTGGATGAAGGGCGAAACTCGGGCATGAATACGCCGCAGACAGGGAAAACGGAAAAAAGGACAAATCCAGTTTTTAAAGACATTATTTTTCACAGCGGGATAAGATTTGAATTCTTAAATAGAAGACATTTTCTAGCGAAGAAAATTTTACCTGCAAAAAGGAATAATAATAACCCACACGACATGATTGAAAATATTTAGCACAGAACTTGTTTTTTTATACCATTGGAAAATTAAAAATGTCATTTAACACTTAATGTGCGGGAACGAGTAAAACACTTGCAAACACAGTAGAGTAAGATCAAATTACACAGGGGGAAACCATTTGGTCAGGATCTGAAATGTTTGTCATAAAAATCATTTTTGTCAGTAAAACATATTTACAACTGTTTGTTAAATTAATATTTAGAAAGGGGGAATCATTTCTTTCCTTCATATAAACGCATTTCACGCGTTTGCAAACAGAGTAGACCCAGATCAGACGGCTCCTATAGGAGCCGTCTGATCAGGGTCTGTTCTGTTTGCGTATTGAATTACATAACTGTGATTTTATAGTTTCTGTCAAATCAAAAAAGAAAGTTTTGTTCATGCACCATTATACATAGTCAGCTAACGGATATTCACGATGTTGTTATTTCTTACATGAATATTGAACAGGTAATGGTGTCAGCGTTAAGTACAATAAGTACTACACAGTAACACCCCCTCACACACACGCACGCACGCACACACGAACGCACGCACGCACGCACGCACGCACACACACACACACACACACACACACGCACATATACACACACACACATACGCGCGCGCGCATGTAAACCGGAATTCTAGTAGAGAAGAATGTACATGTACATATTTTTATGCAAGTGGCTGCTTGATACAGGATTAGTCATGCAGAGGGTTTCTAGAGGAGCTTTCTGCACGACTTTCACTTTGCATTAAGCTGCCACCTGTCTCTACGGCCGATATTATATTAACCCTTTCCTCCATAAATACGCCTTTCTACGCCTCTGTAATAACCACTTCTTGAAACCATTGTGATAAATAGAGCATTTGCTTCAATGGGTTCAAACTACAAAATACTATAATTTTACATTTCTTTAGTAAATACTCCTTTTCGGTAGATTAATTCAAAGATGTTTGGTCTTAAAATAGCCTATGGAGGAAAGGAATAAATAAAAAATACGGCTTAGAGAGGTTTACTGTAGTTCTAAATTTTAGAATATGCCTACATAAATATTATCCAGATTGTTGCCATTTATCTTTTATCCAGTCACCAGGCTTCTCTAGTGACATAATAAAGGGGGTGCAAATAAACTTAGGTTTATTAGGTTACTTCCGGTAGTAGAAGGTTTATTAGGTTAGTAGATAGGCGTAATGATTCTATAACCATGGAACTATTTTAGTTTTCTGTAAATATGCATAAACATGTTGATGGAATAGATCTAACCGATCTATTTGGTCACCAAAAGAATTATTCAAATGAGAAAAAATAAAAATAATTGGCTACAGCTGGATTCGAACCCGCGCCTGAAAACTAATTCTAATCACTCTAGAGACGTCGCCCTTACCGATTACGCCACAGAGGCCACATACAAAATGACGTTGATTTATCAGTTTTATTTAATCCACCGCTGGCAAAACCCGTTTTTGATAAAATCAAACCTGGAAGCAAAGATTGACAGGTAAATAGTAAATGTTTTCTTTTCACTCTCATGATAATTTGATTGATAAACTCTTACAGGGGCGGTGATAGTCATAAACCTAAATACAGCCTGTTCAGTTCCATCGATTTATGAGTGACGTTAGGTCTATCTAAAAATAGAAACCGAGACTACGTAACTCGAATTTGACCAGAGAATATAATCATGTCTGTTTGAAATAACTTATCGACCCTGTATTCAAATTATCTTATTTTTTCAAATTCAACCACGTTTCCCTTCTAGTAATGCAAGTATCGAAACTATATTCCTCTGCGGTAGCTCATTAGATCTATTTACGTCTAAATGGAAGTGAAAAGGGAGGGATCCGTTGATCGAAAAACTGCATTTTCAATGTAAATTATTTCAAGAGTGTTATGAGTCTATAAAAAAGACATTTAACTTTATTGACTGGATAAATCGAATAATAGGTTAGTGCCGTAGATGGGACACCTTTATCCGACGAGGGGAGAAAACAGTTGAGGCTCGGCAAGCCTCGCCTCAACGTTTTCTCCCCTCGTCGGATAAAGGTGTCCCATCTACGGCACTAACCTATTATTCTCTATTTATATAACCCTTTCAACGCTAAATGTTTAAATGGACCATTCCAATATTTAAACAGATCAAGCTTACCTTGAATATTCATGGATTTTCAGAGACTAGTGTAGCGTGACAAACAGTGAATACCCTGATGAGAAGGTTCCTTTGGGAATCATGTCACCTGGTTCTTCACTGTTTGCAAAGGACATTTTCCTGCACTGTACGGGTTAATGGACGATATCAAAGTTTTGGACGAGCTTGTAACAGTTAATCATCAAGGAGTGCACTCGTACCTTCTGACGTAATGTGGTCACGTGCAACATCACTCTTTATACCCGAGGTCACCTCGTGTAACCTTATTTCCACATTAAGGTATTCGTTGATTTGCAACAATAACAGGAAATACATTACAATCTGCTAATTAGGCCGTACGGAACCATGCAATTTTGAATCATTGTCAGTAAAAAGAAATCTCAACAAACACTCCTACATGTTTCCAAAATTGGACATCTTACGTGCCCATTGATTTAGAATTACGCACTCTACCGGCGCTGATAACGTTTGCAACCAGTTTGGATCCAGATGACACACCGAATTACTCACTCTGATACTGGGGTTTTTAGACGAGTGCAGAATGTTCAGAATGCATTACCTAATGCCTATTGGTGGAAATGTGGCTTACATAATATTTAGAATCATATTTCTACTAATCCGTAAGCAGACAGAGCAGACCCTGATCAGATGGATCCTACAGGAGCTGTCTGGTTTGGGTCTGCTCAGTTTGCAAATATACCCAATGTCGACTATATGAGAGAAGAGATTAACCTAAAGCAATTATTTCGCTGTTAGAACCAATATTCTAACTCATATTGAAAGATGACTTTATTTCACTACTTTTCAAATATATAGTATGCGTGTTAAACAGTCTGGATCCTAATGAGAGTGTCAAGCAATCTGGACCCTACTGAGAGTTTCAAACAGTCTAAATCCTAATGAAAGTGTTAAACAATCTGGATCCTAATGAGAGTATCAAACAGCGTGGATCCTAATGAAAGTACCAAACAGTCTTAGTTCTACTATGGGTGTCAAGCAGTCTAAAGCTAATGAGAGTGTCAAACAGTCTAGAGCTACAGAGAATGTCAAACAGTCTGAATCTAATGAGAGTGTCAAACAGTCTGGATCATAATGAGAGTGTCAAACAGTCTGGATCATAATGAGAATGTCAAACGGTCTGCGTTCTACTGAGAGTTTCAAACAGTCTGGATCATAATGAGACTGTCGAACAGTCTGTGTTCTACTGAGAGTTTCAAACAGTTTGGATCATAATGAGACTGTCGAACAGTCTGTGTTCTACTGAGAGTTTCAAACATTCTGGATCCTAATGAAGGTGTCAAACAGATCCTATGAGTATCAAACATTCTGTATCCTAATGAAGGTGTCAAACAGATAATATGAGTATCAAACAGTCTGGATCTTAACGGCAAACTGGATTACTCGATTACTCATCTGGAGCTAAACTGTTTGCAATATTGTTTCACAAGCTCACGTGTAATATACTAAAGGTGAACCCTTCTCATGCTGAAAACATAAAGTTTGCACGATTTCTTATCTGCTACATTTGTACAGACTTCTGATTCGTTCAAACATTAGAGAAACTACAAACCGAGTACCAAAGAGGCTGGATCCCGATGAGACACCGAGTAACTCGGTGTCTCATCTGGATCCAAGCTGTTTGCAAATGCGAGACATGTTGTGCTTAGCATGTTAAGTGTTAATTATCAAGTGCAATCAAGGATTCATTAGCCCTTGTAATAGACCGCTGTAATAGATGATGTCGGCATAAATTTGAAGCGGTTTAATGTTTGCGCCTTCCTTTTTGATTAGACTTTTTAGAGAACATTGTCAAACAGCTTGGATCCTGGTGAGACCCCGAGTTTCTCGGTGTCTCATCTGGATCCAAGCCGATTGCAAATGCTATGTCTCAGATAGAAGGATACGGTATGAATACACATTGGAATATAAACACATAAACCAGTAACGTGCAAATTGGCTCTTGCCAACACTTTGACTCCACAAATGAGATACTACCGTAAAGCCCCGCTAATGCGACCACTTACTGAATAAACATGGCTGCATTTATAAGCAGGTTGTTGCCTAATGCAGGAGAAAAGTTATGCAGAAAGCTCCTAGAGGAGCATTCGCATAACTTTCGTCCCGCATTAACCCTTTCCCTTATATAAACGTGTTTTCACGCATTTGAAAACAGAGACTCAGATCAGACGGCTCATAGAGGAGCCGTCTGATCAGGGTCTGCTCTGTTTGCTAACAGAATTTGAAAGATCTGTTTCTTTACTTTCTAAAATGGCTCAAATTTTCCACCTTCCATATGCAATTATAACTATGTTGTCCATGAATATTCAGTAGGTATTGAATTTCATAATAAAAATAGAACAGGGAACAGGTTAAGCTACCACCTGCCCCTGGTACTCAGAATTACGCCCCCTTTCGGTGGTCGCATTAGGGGGGGGGGGGGGGGGGTTTACTGTAAGTTCAAACGTTGACTTTTTGATTCAACCCTTTGAGATAGTAGCCATTTACATATGCCAGTGTAGACCCAGGTCTAGGGGACATACCCTCTGATATGTGTCATTCAAAATCGCTCAACACATTTCTCTTACGTCTAATATACTGAGTGGATTGTAGAGTTAAAAACAAGGATGGGTCATTCCACTTTAAAACTGAAGCATTTAAAGGGTTAATTTACAATCAGAATTAAATACGAGTCACGTTAGGCAGACTCCTTCATTGGATCATTGTCAAGAGTAGTTTGGTATGGCTACATGAGATATATGTCAAACATGCATTTCATTACACAGTCACTCCTCCTTCTAGCCAGCATAAACACTACGAAAGAGACAGACAGACATACATACAGACAAAGAGACAAACAGATAGACAGAGAAAGACAGAGACAGACATAGAGACCCAGAGACCCAGAGAGAGAGAGGGGGGACAGATAAAGAGTAAGTGAGGGAAACACAGACAGGCAGAAAGACAGACAAACAGCTATGTAGAGATAAGAAAGAGTGAAGAAGAGAGAGAGGGTGAGAGATATAGTGAGAGTCAGACAGACAGTCAGACATATAGACAGATCAGACGGGCGGACGGGCGGACGGGTGGACGGGCGGGAGGGTGGTCAGGCAGGCGTGACGGTGTATTGAGGAAAAGTGATCCCCGTAGTAGATTTTATTATAAAATATAGTGACTCCCTTGCCATAATGTAATGACCCCCTTATAATATTGTGACCCACTCGTTTTATCGTAGTAGATCGACCGAGGGGTCTATATATTTTATAGTACTATGACCCCGGTCATTTTACTATTAAATATAGTGACTCCCTTGCCAAAATACATTCACTGGGTGGGGGTAGGGGTAGATAATAGGGCTGTAACGATACATTTGAGTACTCGATTTACTCGAATACAGCCTTGTCCGAATCGTTTTCGTTATTTGTCACACCCGAACCGAATATTTATGAATATAAATTCATGAAAATGAAAACTGCATGATATAAACTGAAATCACTTAAATGTACCTTACCAATAAGGAGTCTACAGAAAATGCCGTCATTTCAAGGCACATATCGTACATTTTCGTAGCGTTCTTCGTATTACCCCGCCTACATCAGATTTACAGGATATTTCACGACATTGATTGACAAGTCATCGGGTCTATATTTGGTGTGTTTTAATTAAGAAAATTCAAATGTCTCTAATATATTGGCGAGTTTAAAATGTTAATGAATTCATAATTAAATTTCACACTGTCTATCTAAAAAACATGTTCAGCAACAAGCAAACTGTTGAAATGGATTCTCCTGTAAAATACACGTCAGCTGTGTGGTAACACTTTGGTTTTCCGAAAACTTGATATGGAACGCAAAGTACATGCAAAATATAACACCAGGGTATTGGGAAGCTTTCAAATTTAATATTAAATTGGTTGTCACCCTTACGACCGTTGCTTATACATGCAATACAAAATCCGAAAGTACTGACAACTATCTGACTATAATATTCTGTTCATTAAGTTGATTTATTGTGCAGCTGCGGGGACCAAATCTTGATGAGGTTAATTTTGATAGGAAATAGACTTTTGTTGTAGATGGCAGAAGCTAGAAGATATGTTTATTTTTTTTCTCCAGGAAGTATGGACATTCCTGTACTCCTCAAATAGAATATGTCACTCTAAATTATCCGCTACCTCTGCATGTACCTAGGTAACTGTTCTAGTCATGTGTGATTTTAACCAGTTTATTGCCACAAGAGTTGATAGTTTCTGTCATTTGAATCCAAAGTTCTTTGATCTTAAAAGTGTATGTGTTTGCTGGTTTTGTTTTACGTCTGACCAGTACCATTCCATATTATTTTGAGTACCAAGCAAGTATTATAATATATTCATCAGAGTTGACTAATATTATTGTCAGTTATCATTAAAGTATACGTATTCATATCCATGAATAATTATTCGTACATGTATTCGCCACCCTGTATCCGTGATACTTATCGTATTCGCCTCTTGGTGTAGATAGATAGATATAGTTAGACAGATGTACATCACATGGCATTAACACCAATGAGCATTAAACATAAATGCGCACTAATACCAAGGATAAAGAAGTGAGTCAAAATATCATTAGGTGGGTTTATTATATTATGGCAAAGGAGTCACTATATATTATAGTAAAATTGCCTTAGGATCGAAGTTAAGTATTTTATAATATATATCGACCGCCCCTGGTGGATGTATTTCATCAAGGAAGTCACTATATTTTATAGTAAAATGGCATGGGGGTCATAGTACTGTATAATATATCTACATCCACCCAATGAATGTATTTTATTGTAAAAATGACCGAGGTCATAGTACTATAAAATAAATAGACCCCTCGGTCGACCTACTACGATAAAAAGAGTGGGTAACAATATTATAAGGGAGTCATTATATTATGGAAAGGGAGTCACTATACCCCCCCCCCCCCCCCCCCCTGGTGGATGTATTTTTTAAGGGAGTCATTATATCTAATAGTTAAATTCTTTAGGGTCATAGTACTATATGATATATCGACCCACGTGGTGGATGTATTTTGGCAAGGGAGTCACTATATTTTATAATAAAATGGCATGGGGGCCATGGTACTATATAATATATCGACTAGGGCTGTAACAATTTTTGTTGTTATCTGAGTTTTATACTTTCTGTCAGTTTATCTGTAAATTGATATTGTCAACGAGTTGTATTAAAAGGGTTACGAGTTGTATTAAAAGGGTATAATTATAAATGCATATGTAGCTTATATGCACTTGTAGGCTTCTGAATATATATCTTTGACATTTTTCAGCTAAGCAAAACTAATGCATTTGTAGTGACTGCCAAAGTTATAATGTCTGTGATAAGTCTAATATAAATGTATTTCATATCCTTACTTGGCATGTCATCTAGGTGTGTTATTGTGTATGCAACTTATCCAAGTTTGCTTTTCTTTGAAATAATATAGTTGGTATGTTAAAATTTGGTGTATATTTACTAATTTTCATTATTTATGCGAATTCAGTAGTAATGTATGTGATAAGCTTGTTGTGATAACACATTTCGTGACACTCTCAGTCATGCCACTATTATCAAGGACCACGAAGGAAAAAAGGAAAACGTTTGTTTTCCCTTTTTCGTGTTAGATAGTACTATAACAGGGGGTCACAGTACTACATGTATATAATAACTTGACCCCCGTTCAATCTACTTTTGGGGTCAGTTATATGAGGGTTCAGATTTGTATATAAGGGGGTCACAGTACTATATATAAATCGACCCCAGGTCGATCTACTACGGGGTCACTTTTCCTCATTACACAGGCAGCCAAACAGATAGAAAGACCGGCATACCATCGGTTAGTTATTCAGTAAAGACAGACATACCATCGGTCAGTTATTCAGTCAGTCATACAGACAGACAAATAGACAGACAGTCAGCCATTCAGACAGACTGACAGACATATCTTCCTATTTCTTATTCTCTCTCTCTCTCTCTCTTTCTCTCTCTCTCTCTCTCTGTGTCCAAGTACAGATGCATAGCTTACTGGTAAGACAAGTAATTTCTGTATAATTTACAAACAGCTTACACATAAAATAATACTGATAGTACATATGACACAGCGGCAAACTTTAAAGCCTAATAAAATATAATTGCCAATTACCGTCAACTAGGCGTGTAGTTGCAGATGGTTCGATTGTTGTCAGTATATCTCCTGAGGGATCCTGCTAGACAAACTCTGTATCTTTTGCTTCATATAATTAGTTCACAATTTATTCAATTTAACAGAACTTCTGCTCTCTTTATTTCATCGTCCCAAAATCATTTGGAACAAATGATGTCTGTCTTCTGTCATCTTTCATCCTTTCAAATCAAGTATAATACAGTAAAACCTCGATTATTCGAATTTTCTGTATAAACGAATTTAGATACTTTTATGCAGGTGGCTGCTTAATGCATGGTGAAAGTCACGCAGAAAGCTCCTAGTGGAGCTTTCTGCGTGACTTTCACCATGCATTAAGCTGCCACCTATCTTACAGATCGATAATAATACGTATTTTAGTGTTCGAATAATCGAGATTTTACTATAACATAATTATAGTCTCAGTAAATCCCTCTTTTTAGGTAGGTGGCTGCTTAATGCAGGGTACAAGTCCTGCAGAAAGCTCCTAGGGGAGAGCTTTCTGTGTGATTTTCACCCTACATTAAGCTGCCACCTGTTTACAAGACCGACGTTGATGCTAAATGAGGCGTCCGGTTTGAAGAGGTTTTACATGTACATTGCTGTTATATATTGTCTATCGTTTACTTACTTCCCTTAAATATGGTATTTTATCTTCCACATGTCCATTTGAACGGGACACGCGTTCTATTGTATTTATTTAAACAAGCTCAGAGTATGTATCAGAGGACATAGTTGTAGTTCTGCAACTTTTTATGAACACAAGACATAAAGTATACAGGCGCCTTGTATAAAAAAAGAAGAAACATTTGAGTTCCGTCTTATAAAATGTACCTTGTTATAGTCTACTTTCAGTTCAAATGACCGCTCAGCCGACTGTATATTTACTCCCCTGGTCATTGAGCCATTCGCCTACAACATTGAGCACTGCTAACATATGACGCAATCATGCAGCCTCAGTACCGGCTAGTGACCATACAGACAAACATCAAGTTAAACAAATTATAAATTTCATGATTCGCACGTGCTGTTCTCAGTACTAAATGCATGAACTAGGAGTCGGCATATCACAGATAAGATGAAGATCCTGTAAGATATATAACCATCGATTCACTGGTTTCTGGTCTCAGAATCTGAATCTGATATATCAGCTTATACCCCTCAGCTAAATTATTAGCTGATTAATTCCAAGGCTAGTAACCTAATTTACTCTTGTCCAAATACGGATTTGATATTTTTCACCTTTATTAAACGCTTTCCTTCATACAACGCTTTTCTCGCCTTTGCAAACAGAGTAGACCAATATCAGACGACTCTGCTTATGGGATTATATAACAATTCTGACTCTACAGTTTCTGTCACAACTAAGACATCATGTGTACACATGTCAGTATAACAATTCAGCTAATACATATTCATGATGTCATTATTTCTTACATGAATATTCAATGGAAATGATTTATAGAAAGTGCCAATATTTACTACAGTAATGGGAGGAAGCCTTTTGCTAGATAAGATTCAACGTTGATTGCAAAACAACATTGTGTCACACATTTTGGCACCGGAACTGTATGTTGATGTAATAGATCAGAGCAACAGTTAAAGTACGTTAATAAATACTTAAATAATAACTTCTCCACCAAACCCTATGTTGTGACCACTCTTTAGAATTGTCTCTTCGAGACGATTCTAAAGAGTGGTAACATCATATAGTTTGGTTGAGAAATAAAGAAGTTATTCCTGAAAATGTTTAATTTACGCGTCTTATCCGGACCTCTGATATTATTATAGTGTTAATGTATATACCTTTACTTGATGACCACACCTTGTACGCCTTTGCAAACAGAGCATCCACAGATCCGACAGTTCCTACAGTCTACTAACTCTATTTGCTTATATCCCTTACGTTTTACTGTTTGTTATGCTAAAGCTTTTCCTCACTTTATACTTTAATGCAAAATTAAATAAAGTAATATTCATAACAAGCGGAGTTTTACACGGGAGTCAGCTTGATACACGGGAGTCAGCTTGACATTTAGCAAACGATCGAGACTGTAATTAGTCAACTCTTCACTCAATGAGCATGCATGTAAGATATACGTACATCGATGATATTTAATAATATTTTGTTATAATGACATATGGACAGGGGAATGTTTGGTCATGTAGAAACATATCTATTTCATAAGCAAACAGAGCAAGCCCCGGTCAGACAGTCCCTACATGTGTCATTTGATCTTGGTCTACTGTGTGTTTTCATAGGCGTATAAAGGCGTAGCGTATAAAGGCGTAGCGTATGCGTATAAAGGCGTAGCGTATAAAGGCGTAGCGTATAAAGGCGTATTAATGGGATAAAGGGGTTAATGTGTTGTTCAATGGAGCGTATCACAAACAGAATAAACAAGACAGTTTCAAAAGCTTTACTGCAATCGACAGTGAAACAAATTCCAACAACAAATACATGTGTATATTTCAAGTCTTTTGTCGTCTTTCTATTATTCGGTTGCCCCTGACGTGTCCATCCATGGCCCATGGACTCATAAAATAAAATAGTTTGCTGCGGTCTTGCTTCATCTTCAGTCAGAGTTCATTAGCAAATATGTTTCGCCAGATTTTGACATTCATCACATACTTGAGAACGAACTCGGTCTCAACCTCGGAATGTATCATTATAATCACAGGGTTCGGTAAATTAGGGACTATAAGGAAAGAAGTCATGTGTAATAGAAGAAAAAAGAAACTAAAGAGTAAAGACCATCCCATATTTCCAGGACGGTGATACCTGTACTCAAACACTGCGTGACAGACTAACCATTTTCTTCAATATCAAACGTATTTTAACGTCTTTGCAAACAGAGTAGATCCATATCAGACGTTTCCTGTAGGAGCCATCTGATCAGTGACTGATTTGTTAGCTTATGGACATATACAGATCTGTCATGGCTAAATGTTGCATGTTTTCATGCCATTATACAACTTAATCTAAATGATATAATTTCCTACATGTGTTTAGACAATGTAATATCTAGACATTGTGTCCGCTTGCAAGTAAAAATCACGGACAACCAAACCTAACTCTCCGACGATGAAGAACTTATCGGTATGACGTGTGTAAAGACATATGAATGGAGCTGCTTGGACGTGTGTATAGACATATGAATGGAGCCGCTTTGATAAACATTCTACTAATTATGTATCCTCATTATAGAACTAGACTTTCAATAATTGTCCCTTGTGTATGTACAGTTGTCAACATGCGTGACATGAATAAATAATCAGTATATACGATTGTTTTGTCATGGTAGTGTAGCACGTGATTATCATTCACCACTTCAGATAACTTTTAACCTGCTCAAACTGTGACCTGTTACTGTTTGTATCTATTTACACGTTTGACAAACTATTGACCGAGTGTCCGAGTGTCAAACAGCTTGGATTTTGACGAGACGTCAAGTTACAAGGTGTCTCATCTGGACTCAAGAGGTCTGCAAATGTCAGTCAGATTATTAACCCTTTCGCTGCCAATGCCGGATCTCTGATTACCTATGCAGTAACTCGGCGTCTCATCAGGATCCAAAATGTTGTTACTGTTACTATGTTTTTGAAACAAAAATGAAGAAAATAAAAAATGAAATTTTTGGGCAGACGACAAAGTTAGCAGACGACAGAATTTGGCAGCGAAAGGGTTAAGAGATAACAAGGAGTCACGAATATCAACTAATGAGCACAAAATCTGTATCGAGGCCATTCATTTCTATACACATGAAATAACCATAGACACGTGGTAAACGTTTTGGTCAATTTTGGTCAATTATTTAATCATGGTCTTGACTATAACTATTGACAGGATTGACAAGTTGGTTTCTGTAAAGACAATTAACTCATTGGCCCCTGGTCTGGTTCACTTTCGTATGCAATTGAAATATATGACTTGCAATTAAAAATTAACAATTGGCTTTGTATCCAAACATGGACATGTTGTTTTTACTGTAATTTTTGAGGTGAGAATGCATGCTTAAATAACACTAGATCTAAGCACTATAGTGAATAGTTTGGATGCAGACGTTTAATGTTTGTTTAAAAATACAGGTTGATGATGGAAAGCAAACATGCTTATTTGCACCTTTACTCAGAAAATATTAAACACGGGAAGTAAAACAATGGCATTTAATTTTTGACTCAAGCATCATAAATTCAAATGCGGGAAAAATCTGACTGGAACTTCGCACCTGAATATACGGGAAAAGAGTCAAATACTGATATGTATTACTAGATGATCATAACGTTTTTCACTTTATGGTCAAATTTAAAGTCGTAATATCAATGTTTCAACCTGGTTATGCGTTCCGTGCATATACTTTATTCGTTAAGCCTGCCTTTACGCTAATGATGGACTGGCTAGTTTGTGATATATTTCCTACTTGTTTTTTGTGTGCAGGTAAACGATGACCCTGGTGTGTAAAAAGGTCACATAAGGCGACTTTGATATAAAAATAACAACGTGTGTTTCACATATCAGTGCGTACTTGTTCTCCTGGTTCTGTGTGTGTTTCACATATCAGTGCGTACTTGTTCTCCTGGTTCTGTGTGTGTTTCACATATCAGTGCGTACTTGTTCTCCTGGTTCTGTGTGTGTATCACATATCAGTGCGTACTTGTTCTCCTGGTTCTGTGTGTGTATCACATATCAGTGCGTACTTGTTCTCCTGGTTCTGTGTGTGTATCACATATCAGTGCGTACTTGTTCTCCTGGTTCTGTGTGTGTTTCACATATAAGTGCGTACTTGTTCTCCTGTTTCTGTGTGTGTTTCACATATCAGTGCGTACTTGTTCTCCTGGTTCTGTGTGTGTATCACATATCAGTGCGTACTTGTTCTCCTGGTTCTGTGTGTGTTTCACATATCAGTGCGTACTTGTTCTCCTGGTTCTGTGTGTGTTTCACATATCAGTGCGTACTTGTTCTCCTGGTTCTGTGTGTGTTTCACATATCAGTGCGTACTTGTTCTCCTGGTTCTGTGTGTGTTTCACATATCAGTGCGTACTTGTTCTCCTGGTTCTGTGTGTGTTTCACATATCAGTGCGTACTTGTTCTCCTGGTTCTGTGTGTGTATCACATATCAGTGCGTACTTGTTCTCCTGGTTCTGTGTGTGTTTCACATATCAGTGCGTACTTGTTCTCCTGGTTCTGTGTGTGTTTCACATATCAGTGCGTACTTGTTCTCCTGGTTCTGTGTGTGTTTCACATATCAGTGCGTACTTGTTCTCCTGGTTCTGTGTGTGTTTCACGTATCAGTGCGTACTTGTTCTCCTGGTTCTGTGTGTGTTTCACATATCAGTGCGTACTTGTTCTCCTGGTTCTGTGTGTGTTTCACGTATCAGTGCGTACTTGTTCTCCTGGTTCTGTGTGTGTTTCACATATCAGTGCGTACTTGTTCTCCTGGTTCTGTGTGTGTTTCACATATCAGTGCGTACTTGTTCTCCTGGTTCTGTGTGTGTATCACATATCAGTGCGTACTTGTTCTCCTGGTTCTGTGTGTGTATCACATATCAGTGCGTACTTGTTCTCCTGGTTCTGTGTGTGTATCACATATCAGTGCGTACTTGTTCTCCTGGTTCTGTGTGTGTATCACATATCAGTGCGTACTTGTTCTCCTGGTTCTGTGTGTGTATCACATATCAGTGCGTACTTGTTCTCCTGGTTCTGTGTGTGTTTCACATATCAGTGCGTACTTGTTCTCCTGGTTCTGTGTGTGTATCACATATCAGTGCGTACTTGTTCTCCTGGTTCTGTGTGTGTTTCACATATCAGTGCGTACTTGTTCTCCTGGTTCTGTGTGTGTATCACATATCAGTGCGTACTTGTTCTCCTGGTTCTGTGTGTGTTTCACATATCAGTGCGTACTTGTTCTCCTGGTTCTGTGTGTGTATCACATATCAGTGCGTACTTGTTCTCCTGGTTCTGTGTGTGTTTCACATATCAGTGCGTACTTGTTCTCCTGGTTCTGTGTGTGTTTCACGTATCAGTGCGTACTTGTTCTCCTGGTTCTGTGTGTGTTTCACATATCAGTGCGTACTTGTTCTCCTGGTTCTGTGTGTGTTTCACATATCAGTGCGTACTTGTTCTCCTGGTTCTGTGTGTGTTTCACGTATCAGTGCGTACTTGTTCTCCTGGTTCTGTGTGTGTTTCACATATCAGTGCGTACTTGTTCTCCTGGTTCTGTGTGTGTTTCACATATCAGTGCGTACTTGTTCTCCTGGTTCTGTGTGTGTTTCACATATCAGTGCGTACTTGTTCTCCTGGTTCTGTGTGTGTTTCACATATCAGTGCGTACTTGTTCTCCTGGTTCTGTAACGCAACTTTAGCCTGCTGAGCAAATTACTTGTGCACAATCTTTCACCTTCTACATTTTTAAAATTCAAGACTGCCAAACATGCATCATGCTTTTGGGGGCATATTAACTTATAATATTCTTATTGCATATGTCAGTCGGCTTTGGTCACCATGCGTTGCTCACGCTACGATTCGTGCATGATGACCAAAGCCATATGACACATAATATAACAAGTGAACATACCAAAACGGATGATGACCAAACCTCTGTCTGTTACGAATCCCTTACCCTAGAGTCGTATTGAATCTCCTTGAACTATAAAATTGATTTACTGATTGATTAATTGATTGATGTCTTATTTTGGGTCCATAAGCAATACGTTTATGTGAGACTATATATTGTTTAATGGCATTAGAACACAGTGTATACACATATCAGACGGCTCCTCTAACCAGAGTTTGCATTGTTTGTCAAAGTCCTCTAGCAAATATTTAAGCCTTCCATACTGAACGGAATCTATAGTTGGATACCGACAGATATATCCACTTTGAATTTTACACCTGTAGTGTTAACAATAATAAATAGTAAATAATAGTAAATGTTTGTTCTGGATCGAAATTGTTTAGAATTTAAATGCCTCCGTATTGTACTTAACCGTTAACTTCATGAATATTCATGCAAGAAAGCATTACATCATGAATATTGATTAACTGATTTTATTATAGTGCTACAGACAACCGTATTTTTATTATGACGGAAACTAAAAAACTATATCTTACATATAGAGTAAAAGGTTAAGGTTAAGAATTAACGCCAATACCCCCTTGATAAATACTGGTCGAAAACCTTGGTAAGATATACATGTATATTCATCGATTTCAAAAGCTCATATATATCCAACTTACCCTTTAGCTAAATTGTAAGCTTATTAGTTCGATATGGTAACACTGCTAATCAGTTTTACTCTGTTCCAAATATAACGTTGCTATTGGGAACACTTCGTAAAATAGGAGATCTTTTTCAGTAATTTACTGCTGAGCTACATGTAGTATTCCAAACTCCGTTTAGATTACATTAAAATACCTCTGATGCGACCACCACAAATGGCATAATTCTGGGTGGCAGATGCAGGTGGTAGCTTAATGCTGGAAAAAAGTTATACAGAAAGCTCATATAGGAGCTTTATGCATAACTTTCGTCCTTAATTAAGCAACCACCTGCTTATAAAGACAGCTTTACTTATTTTAAGTGGTCGCCTCAGAGGGGTTTCACTGTAGTTTCAATGTTGTTTGCAGAGTACTTTTGACATATTTTGTATTTTACCACTTTGTCGATGGATTTAGGATACCCATTGTTAAAAGTTTCGATAACTATTAGAATATAAGACTTTAATAACCATTTGTTTCATGAGTATTAATATAAGAATTGGTGTATGCATGTAGCTTAACTTTTATAATGGCATATGAACAAGAAACGCTGTAGCAACGTTTAATGTCGCAATGACGCTAAATGTCGCACTAGGCGTTATATGTCGCGAGACTGACGCTAAATATCGCAAAACTTCCTAACGCTATATGTCGCATCTGTTACGCGAAATGACGCACCATCAAGGGTAAATATCGCACCCCTTTTAAAGCACGCTTTTTGTAGTATCACTGTCCTGGTTACAGATTCCAGCACTTTTAATCTCTACATAATTATGCAATTACAGTAGAACCCCAAATGCGATCACTTAATGAATAAACATGGATGTCTTTATAAGCAGGTGGTTGCTTAATGCAGGACAAAAGTAATACGGAAAGCTCATCTAGGAGCTGTCTGCATTACCTTTGCCCTGCATTAAGCTACCACCTTCATCTAGCACCCATAATTATACCTCTTTTAGATGGTCGCATTAGTAGGATTTCACTGTACATATAAAGTTTGTCAACTGATAGTGTGCAGTTTTACTACCAGTGACAATTTGTGGCTATCCACTTTTCGTCTATAGACATACACGGCATACGCTTTGACATTACCTTATAACATGTATTTCTTTAATTAATATGTTCATTATGCTTCCTTTTGGTAATTTTAGGAATATATTTTGTGACAATACGTACGATATGTTGACTAGTTTTATGTTAACAGAGTTACATAAATATAATGTTTGAGGTTTAGTAAAAATAAAATGTTTCGTTCTTTACTTGTTGTTAATTGCTGACTTCCTCTGTCATAGTCCCCGATTGTTTCACAAAAGTGCTCTTAGGACACACGTAAACAACCACTTAATATGGTAATCTTTCAAACTGAGTAAAAGGTAAGTCGTTGTCTGTGTTGGTTTAGGTCCTTTAAGCTTGGAATAATAGTACCAATAATAGCTAACATAACATGTCCGGTAATAGATAATAATAAAGGTGTCCACATGACCTTTTGTATATACATATATCGGATTTCCTTTAAACTTTGAACAAATCATATCACCAGTCAATACACTGGTAGGATTCGAACCTAGGACCTTCTTATCTCAAGACGAATACTCCGCCTCTAGACCATCGCTCCCCGTTGCTCTACCAATTTGCCCACTCTCCCCTTGTCTCTACCACTGGCCCATTACTCCCCGTTCTATCAACGACATTTAGCGTCGGTGCGACATTTAACGTTGCTACAAACAACACGTCTGTAGCAATGATAAATCTATATAATTCCATTAGCAAACAGAGTAGACCCTGATCAGATGATGGCTCCTACATGAGTCGTTTGATCTGGGTCTACTATGTTTGCAATGGCGTTAAACGGCGTTTTTATAGAGTGAATTGTTAAACCTTACTAATGTATATGGCCACTCCTAGTTGTATATTACATGAAACGGGATTTGTCGCTACTAAACCAATTGCAACAACTAATGAATATGCAAATCTTGCATGATGACTCATGCAGTGGCTTATACTAAGCTACTACCTGTCTTTAAAACCCAGAAATATACCTAAAGTTAGTGGTTGCTGTAGACGGATGTACCTGTACCAGTACCAGTACAAACCGTATTAGAAGCGAGTTTTAGACACTGCGCAATGCAGACAGTTTCCGTTTGTAAAGTAAACATAATGGACGACCAACTACCGTAAAGTCTCGCTTATACGACCACTCAAAAGAATATAATTCTGGATTTTCAGAACAGGTGCAAGCTTAATGCAGAGCAAAGTTTATGCAGAAAGCTCTAATAGGTGCTTTCTGTATTAACCCTTTCCCTCATATTTACTTACTTACTTATAAACGCCTTTTCGCGCATTTGCAAACAGAGTAGACCCATATCAGACGGCTCAATAGGAGCCGTCTGATCAGGGTCTGCACCGTTTGTTTATGATATAATATGGATTCGATTCTACAGCTTCTGTTGGAGCCAAAACGTTCTGTAATCATATGGTATTACATGCATAAAAAATAATGTAATTGATATTCATGATATCATTATTTCTTCAATGAATATTGAACAGGGAAAGGGTTAAGAAACCGCCTGATTTTACAAACTCCCGTGTTATTGTTTTTTACAAACTATGTAAATATTAATAGCGAGACTATAAACCGAGGTCCGATGAATCGGTGCATTACACAGGGCATCTAAAAGAACCAGAGAAACTCAGTTGATAATAAGAGTAGGGCACCGCGCCCGGGTTTCCTCTGTATCCTCTCCCCTCTCTCTAGGGCGTCCAATTAGCCTATAGTAAGCAGAAACGGACGTTAATCAAAGCAAACGCACAAAATACTATACGCATAAAAATCACCGACGACAAAAACGTGAGATAAAACATCGAACTGGTCTAGATAGTTTGAGATTGCGTGTATATAACGCATTGGTGAACCTTATACTACCAATTAATCAAAACTATAGAACTGTGCTTTCAGTATGTCCTTGTGAATGTTGAGTGTCGACATGCGTCAATTGAATAAGTAATCAAACATGTCTCGAAGTTATATGGGTGTATCTTTAACTTGCGTGACTTCACATTCATATTCATCAAAGGCTTGTAAATATACCCCTTTCTCCACCTCACGGTTTTCTGATTCTGTGGCTCAAGGACTCTTCAAAACATTTATTGATATTTGAAATATGAAGAAATCTATTTTTAAACCCTGTCAATTCCCGTATAATGTTATTTAAACCAGCCAAGACAGGAACAGCCGTAACTAACGTGAGCTGTACGCGTGGCCCAGCCATCCCGTGACTAACTTCTGAATGAGTTGTGCGCATGGCCCAACCATCCCGTGACTAACTTGAGTAAACGCGTGGCCCAACCATCCCGTAACTAAATGAATTGTATGCGTGGCCCAACCATCCCGTGACTAAATGAATTGTACGCGTGGTCCAACCATCCCGTGACTAAATGAATTGTACGCGTGGCCCAACCATTCCGTGACTAACTTCTGAATAAGTTGTGCGCATGGCCCAACCATCCCGTGACTAACTTCTGAATGAGTTGTGCGCATGGCCCAACCATCCCGTGACTAACTTGAGTAAACGCGTGGCCCAACCATCCCGTAACTAAATGAATTGTATGCGTGGCCCAACCGTCCCGTGACTAAATGAATTGTACGCGTGGTCCAACCATCCCGTGACTAAATGAATTGTACGCGTAGCCCAACCATTCCGTGACTAACATGAGTTGTACACATAGCCGAACCATCCTGTGACTAACTTAAGTATACGCGTGGCCCAACCATCCCATGACTAAAATGAATTGTACGTGTGGCCCAATCACCCCGTGAGGCCGTGACTAAATGAAATGTACGCGTGCCCCAACCATCCCGTGACTACCATGAATTGTACGCGTGGCCAAACGATCCCGGGACTAATATGAGTTGTACGCGTGGCCAAACCATCCCGTGACTAACATGAGTTGTACGCGTGGCCCAACCATCCCGTGACTAACATGAGTTGTACGCGTGGCCCAACCATCCCGGGACTAACATGAGTTATACGCGTGGCCAAACCACCCGGGACTAACATGAGGTGTACGCGTGGCCCAACCATCCCGTGACTAACATGAGTTGTACGCGTGGCCCGACAATACCGTGACTAATGTGAGTTATACGCGTGGCCCAACCATCCCGTGACTAACTTTAGTTGAGCGTGGCACATCTATCCCGTGACTAACTTGAGTAGTGCGCGTGGCCCAACCATCCCCGTGATTAACATGAGTTGCACGCGTGACCTAACCATCCCGTGACTAACATGAATATACGAGTTGAGTGTGGCCCATCAAGGATGGAGTGGTGGTCTAGTGGTAATGCGATTGACTACCAATCCGGAGGTCCGGGGTTCAAATCCCGGTCCGCTCGGAAAAAAATAGGGATGCTTTTCTGTGTCTCCCAGCCACATGGAGTCTGAGAAAAAACTGTCTGTCAAGCTTGAAGTGCCCGAAAAGTAGTCAACAGCCCACTTTGACTTGTGACACGGTTTGTCACATTGAGTCCGAAAGAGTATAGCCCGATTTGAAAAGAGCTGTGTATGTGCGATAAGTGACAAGTAGATTCAACCAGCATATGAAGAGGCAGTCTATCCGAACATGAGTGTGAAAGCACTCGGGGAGGCATGACTAGGAGGGACTACTCAGAGAGCAAACCGTGGAGACGAAAATCACAAGTAACCAAGTACGAGGAGGCAAGGAACGAGGACGACGCATAGCGGTGAGCCAGCGGAGGTGAGTGTGGGCGACGGGGGAAACTCGGGCATGAATACGCCGCAGACAAGGAAAAAAACACATGAGTTGTACGCGTGGCCTAACCATCCTGTGACTAACATGAGTTGTACGCGTGGCCTAACCATCCTGTGACTAACATGAGTTGTACGCGTGGTTCAGTCATCCCGTGACTAACATGAATTGTACGCGTGGTTCAGTCATCCTGTGACTAACATGAGTTGTACGCGTGACACAGTCATCCTGTGACTAACATGAGTTGTACGCGTGGCCTAACCATCCTGTGACTAACATGAGTTGTACGCGTGGCTCAGTCATCCCGTGACTAACATGAATTGTACGCATGGCTCAGTCATCCTGTGACTAACATGAGTTGTACGCGTGGCACAGCCATCCTGTGACTAACATGAGTTGTACGCGTGGCTCAGTCATCCCGTGCCTAACATGAGTTGTACGCGTGGCTCAGTCATCCCGTGACTAACATGAATTGTACGCGTGGCACAGTCATCCTGTGACTAACATGAGTTGTACGCGTGGCTCAGTCATCCCGTGACTAACATGAATTGTACGCGTGGCACAGTCATCCCGTGACTAACATGAGTTGTACCCGTGGCTCAGTCATCCCATGACTAACATGAATTGTACGCGTGGCTCAGTCATCCTATGACTAACATGAATTGTACGCGTGGCTCAGTCATCCCGTGACTAACATGAATTGTACGCGTGGCTCAGTCATCCTGTGACTAACATGACTTGAACGCATGGCCCAATCATTCCACGACTAACATGAGTTGTTCGCATGACCTAATTATCCCGTGACTAACATGAATTGTACGCGTGACCCAAGCATCCTGAGACTAACATGAGTTGAGCGTGGCCCAGCCATCCTGTGACTAACATAAGTTGTACGCGTGGCCCAACCATCCTGTGACTAACATGCGTTGTACGCGTGGCCCAACCATCATGTGACTACCATGAGTTAAGCATGGCCCAACCATCCCGTGACTAACATGAGTTGAGCATGGCCCAACCATCCCGTGACTAACATGAATTGTACGCGTGGCCCAACCACCATGCGAATCCATTGTAACACGTCTCTAAAGATTCTTATACAAACTTCATCATTAATAGTCATGCAAGAATAATGACAACGTAATAAATAATTAACAATGACAACTGTTTTCTAAAGTAGTATACAGAGAAGGGAAGTTTAGCCAAGGCAGACACTGTAGAACCAGCTCTTTTTTTAGCGTAAGCAAACGGAAAAGATCCTGATTAGACACAACATACATGAGCCGCCTGATCTGGGACCACTCTGTTTGCAAATTTGTTAAAAATCGTATCTATGAAGTAATGGGTATGTTGTGAAATAGTTTTAAATTTGAATATGATTGAACGTATTTGTTAATGCAACAGTTTACAGGCTATTCTGAATTAAACATGAAACATAGCTGTTAACCCTTTTCCTCCATAAATAAGTCTTTCTATGCCTTTGCAAACAGAGTAGACCCAGATCAGACAGCTCTGGTATGAGCCGTCCGATCAGGGTCTTCTCTGTTTGCATATGAAATTATTACTAATATTAGTAGTAGTAGAAGTATCATTATTATTTTTGTCATTATTATTAATAGATTTTATTATTATTCCACATTTATATAGCGCTCTTTTCACACATGAACGCTTGACATGAATAAATTACATGTACATGTTCAATGTATATTCAATGTATATTCAATGTATATAGATTATTTAAAAACAAAAACTATTTAACCCTTCGCTTGCTGAATTTTAAAATACATTTCTCCTTCTTTACCAATGCCCTATTGTATAATTACATATATCTTCACTGTGTACAAGTATTCCGCTGTGCAATCACTGCTGTGGGGTGCACTGGTTGCACAATCAACTTGTAAATAGTGCAGATCCTGATGAGACAGCTCCTGCAGGAGCTGTCTCATCTGGGTCTTCACTATTTACAGGTACCTATATTGACGTGAATAGCAAGCGAAGGATTAAGATATTGATATCAATGAGAATAATAAATATGGAATTCATCCTTTTTCTGTAAACGTACAGGTATGAATAATGCAGGAAACACAGTTGCCGGAACAGCACCACGACAAAAAAAGACCAGGGAATGTACATGTACATGCCTATCAAAAGACAACAAGTGACACACCAAAAGTTAAGGGTAAGATGCAAGCACCGCCTTGGAACGGTCAGTGACAAGTGTCACTGGGGGTTTAAACCGCTTCAGGGCGCCTAACCTCACACTCATTCCATTCCCACCATAAAAGACAAACAGTGTACTAAATAAATGTATCCTCTCCCAGAGTAACTGTATAAAACTATCAAAGGAAGTTTATATACTGATAAATCAAGGGAAATAGAACATACTGACTAGATTCTGTCAGCTCACTCAGATCAAGAAAACTCAAATATGTAACATTCTATGTACAGTGTATGTACGTCACACAGTTTTGGATGGATGTATGGTATACAACACTTTATAACATAACTCGTGGCTTCAGCGTGACGTAACACTATCATTTATTTTTTGATAATCATGGGCATATATTCACTAGTGAATAACATTCGAACGACCGAATGACATTCGAACGATTCATACACGCTGTCAAAACAAACAAACTGGCGGACGGTGGTCGACCTACCTGTCCACGATTGAGTCACGATAGATGGCAAAGGATTGTTGGCACTTGCGCCTTAATTTCGATAAAATAATACAAATTGTAATCGCTGTCAGGAATCATATACAAAATGTATGCCAAAAAAGACCTACCAGCTACTCTGACCCATACAATCCATTCTACATTTAAAATGCCTCCTCAACTTTGCATTTTCTTCACCGCATGTCCTTTTGTTTATGCAGATTTCTACTCATACAAATGTCTCATCAATCAACAACTATAGTCATCTGAATCCAGCACTGCACAAACATATTTCAAATAATATTATGCTATACTCACTGACTCAGCTGATCGCGAAAATCTTCCTCCTGTTCCAACACATTTTATGCAGCAGTTCGTACTGAATCTTTTGTCCATTTCAAACATTTTCACTGAACTTGAATCGAGATTTTTTTCTCGGTGGAAATGCCCATGTCCATGTGTATACATACAACACTAATGAAGGGCTTAATATACCAAAACGAAGGCGCATTTCGAATCCCATTGACAGTGAGTGTCGGACGTGTTGGCGACTGTATGTGGGTCTTCATGTAAATGGCGCGCTTTACATAGGCACATGTTGTGTACAATGACGTCATAATGTGACGTGATTGTAACTATGTATGTCAAAACTGTAACTCAAAATTTATTTTGACGTGTTTCTGTATGTTTTTGTATCATAAACTATCACAGTTAAATTGAATACCAGAGAGGTCTGAATTAGATCCTGGTTGATATGATAGTAAGTAAACAAAAAGTTGGAAAATTTGGACCTACTTTGTCCCAGTTACCTAGCGAACCTAATAACACCTTTCATTCATCATTTCTATATGTAAGGAGAATTTATAACAATCCACGTTACTGCTGAAATATTGGCTGCAAATAACATTTGTGTGTGTTATGTTATAAATAGGATCTTGCATTCGTGTTCATGATTATTGGATTTATTAAATCCAATAATCAAGAACACTCATGTAAGATCCTCTATATACATAAAATATTGCCTTATGCGTATACATTTGTCATTGTAAAACATTGCCGTACGTGTATACTTGTACCTGTCATGTGAATAATTATTCTTACATGGATATTCGCCAGGTTTAACTATTGTCACGCTAAGCGCGACTCATCTCGCATTTTCATCTTGGATTCCAGATCATATATCATGCAACTTGGCGCCCCAACAGGATCCAAACTGTTTGACACTCAGCCAAAAGTTTCTCAAAAGCTTGTCCAAACCAGAAATATATGAAAACGCAACAGATCAGCGATTTTGGCCAGATATAATGTCTAAAGCACGATAATGGTTAACCCATTCCCGCATATAGACGCCTTTTGACACTTCTGTAAAGGTCACTTTGTGAAACCATTGTGATAAATAGAACATTTGCTCCATTGGAGTAAATGCTCTATTTATCACAATGGTTTCAACTCTACACAATTCTATAATTTTCCTTTTCAGTAGTAAATGCTCCTTTTCGGTAGATTTGTTCAAAGAGGTTGGATCTTAAAATAACCTATACGGGAATGGGTTAATAGACGTGTCGCCATAAGCGGGTGAAGGTATTGATGTAAACAAACGTTAACATAACTGTCCATCGTCACGTGATCAAAGTATGTATTAAAAATATATGTTCCATTTACTTGGTTGTAGAGACAGCAAAGTTTGCTATTTTTACGTGATCGAAATGATGATTTAAGATAGTTTTCAACCAGCGTGCACCACGTGCACTTCTGATCAAATCAACTCTACCTATATGTTCTTGGTTTTATAAGAAGGTTAAAATATATCGCATAAAATGTAACCATACTGTGTGCTGCTCTCTGCAGCCTGAAAATACCATTTGCCAAGCTTTCGTAGCATAGGATCTATATGAATATTACATAGGATAGAAAGCGTGACTCGTGCATGTCCATGTTTAAATTATAATAGCTCTCTGTTTCCAAAGTTATAATGTGTGACGGTTATATATACAGTAAATCCTCTCTACGTCGTAGTGACCACTTTATCAATAAATACGGGGTTTATACAAATAAGTGAGTGCTTAATGCTCGACGAAAGTAATTTAGAAAAAAAATATGAAAGCTTTCTGCATAACTTTGGTCCTGCGTTAAGCTACAGCATGCCTTTAACAACCAGAATTGGACATTGTTTTGGTCGTCGTTGTAAAGATATTTAATGGTATATAGTGTTCTAGAAGCCCAGTTCTAAATATTTACGCGGGGTATATAACTGTCAGTCAGGCTTGGGTAGCCACAGGAGTTGTCTTAACCCTGCGGAAGACACACCATTAAACAAGGTAACCGGTTTATCTGTACGTTTATTAAAAGTGCAACTATTAACTTATATCCGTGTCTTGTAACTGAAAAAGTCACCGAAATATAATAAGCATCATCACGGTCACTTTGACAACATATGTTGTTTAGACTTTGTCAACTTTAATTCAGCATCGTCTCAGGAAATCTTATAAAAAGTTGGGAATGGAAGCCAAAGTAAGTTTTGGTTATTTTTCTTTTTAAAACCTAAAAGCCAGTTGATATCATTGGGTTAACCACTTCCAATCCTCGGTTCATTCTGGCAGCAACATTGAACATGCACCATGTTCATATAGGGGGCGACAACATTGAACATGCACCATGTTCATATAGGGGTCGACAACATTGAACATGCACCATGTTCATATAGGGGTCGACAACATTGAACATGCACCATGTTCATATAGGGGTCGACAACATTGAACATGCACCATGTTCATATAGGGGTCGACAACACTGAACATGCACCATGTTCATATAGGGGTCGACAACATTGAACATGCACCATGTTCATATAGGGGTCGACAACATTGAGCATGCACCATGTTCATGGAGGGGTCGACAACATTGAACATGCACCATGTTCATATAGGGGTCGACAACATTGAACATGTACCATGTTCATATAGGGGTCGACAATATTGAACATGCACCATGTTCATATAGGGGTCGACAACATTGAACATGAATCATAATCATGACCGGGGGAGCACAAGTGAATCAGGGTGATATACGAACACTAAACCTTTACTATCTGATGATTACTTATGTAAACACAGTGACATCGTCAATGTTGGCATACGAATATGTCTGATCTTGATCTAGCTTGTTTCTACAAGCCTAAAAGAATTTCATACCATGCAAAACATTAAGCTCAACTGTGTAGCCAGGACGTAATACACAGAAGTTGTACCACGGAAATAAACTGAGAAAGAAATAGATTAGACTTTTATCTCTTCAGTGAATGATACATTTTCAATACTGCAGACATTACGATAATTTACTACGGAAATAAATGTGTTTCTTTGCTATACATTGTTTTTCAAATGCTTCAAACTGTATTCAGATGACGTCCAAATATAGCGACAAACTACCTCTTCCGGTTCAAAATGGCAACTTTCACAAGGACCCCTCAGATGACCCCGACACAAAATGTGGCTTCGGCAACTTTACTCCAAAGTTCCTACAGGTATATTTCTATAAAAATAAATCCACCATCCTCATCTTCATTTTCCTTGTTAACCCTTCTCTTGCTGAATTTTTAAATACATTTCTCCTTCTTTACCCATGCCCTGTTGTACAATTACATATATCTTCACTGCGTACAAGTATTTCGCTGTGCAATCACTGCTGTGGGGTGCACTGGTTGCACAATCAATTTGTAAATAGTGCAGACCCAGATGAGACAGCTCCTGTAGGAGCTGTCTCATCTGGGTCTTCACTATTTACAGGTAGGTATATTGACGTGAATAGCAAGCGAGTGGTTAAAATCATTGGACACTGGGCAGCGTGCCTGAATTCTAACAGTATTCCAAAATAATTAATTTAATTTCCTGTCTGATTTACATCAAAGAAAGTGATCACTTCCTGAAGAGATATCTATATTACCTACCGGTAAAGTTGAGTATTGTTTAACAGTTTTCTAGCAAATGGTGATCCTTTATATGTCATTAGTGGTCCTTGATTTTCAGGTATTTGCAAGAATTGGAGCTTTTGTTTGTGTGTACAGCGCCTCTGGTTTGCTGACCTCTTCGCTTTCTACCTATGTTAACTCCCAGGTAGGTTACAGCGCCTCTGGTTTGCTGACCTCTTCGCTTTCTACCTATGTTAACTCCCAGGTAGGTTACAGCGCCTCTGGTTTGCTGACCTCTTCGCTTTCTACCTATGTTAACTCCCAGGTAGGTTACAGCGCCTCTGGTTTGCTGACCTCTTCGCTTTCTACCTATGTTAACTCCCAGGTAGGTTACAGCGCCTCTGGTTTGCTGACCTCTTCGCTTTCTACCTATGTTAACTCCCAGGTAGGTTTGAATTGTAGAATAACGCATGGTGTAACAGAACATATCAACTCATTGGACAGACTTCAGAATGGACACAATTCAAACAATATATACATGTAACAACCCAATTTATATGGGTTTTAACCACGTAACCTATATTAGTTTAACTACCTATCTTATATGGGCTTAACCACCTATTTCAAATGGTTTTTAACTACCTAATTCATATAGGGTTTAATCACCTAACGTATAGGTCTAACCAGCCGATTCATATGGGTTATATTGAATAACTAATATCGGTTTTAATTAGATAATTCATATAGGTTTGAATTAGGTAACTTATGTGGGGTTTCGCCTCCTGTTCAATTGCGAATAACAAAGATACTGGACGAAAGAAAACTAATTCCAACTTAGTAGTTCTTATATATTTATTTATAACAATATAACATACCTAAAAGTTGCTAGCCCTTATCGCGCGTATCGACATTTAAAACAAGGAACAATGCAATTTATTATTATTATTATTATTATTATACCACATTTATATAGCACTCTTTTCATACAGGATGTGTGCGTTCAAAAGCGCTTCACATGATTAAACTGCATGTACAGAAATGAATATACATAATGTGTATAGAATATTTTAAACAAATGAAATTTAAGATAGAGATATCAATAAAACTATCAAAATTGAATTAATTTAAGAATTATAGATAAAAACAAAATCATCCTTTTCTGTACATTTTATGTCCGCAATTCAAGGGAAATAGACGCACACCGTGACTACCGGTATATTGTGTGCGCCCATTCATGTCACCAAAACTCAAACGAAACATTATATGTACAGTGTCAGTACATCATACAGTTACGACCCAGAAGCATCTGGATCGGGTTTATGTATGACATACAACACTATACATAAGATATTGCCTTACATATGTAGGACAATGGGTTAACAGAATAGGATAATTTTGTGGCTGATGCATATAAACAAACACAATGCAATTACAACAATTACGAACAAACCACCAATATACAAATGTATACACCCCGTATGAGCGGAAAAACCTCTAGGGTCTTTCATCACCTGTATTTAGTCGGGGTCTTATCTAACCTGTTTGATAGTTACATGATCAACATTTTCAAATTTGCATCAGATACAAATTTGAGTAAAAATTATTTTTCATCTCAGGGTAAGGGTTAGAGTTTCGATATTACCCCATTTGTTCCCACGATCCCATATATTGGACGTAGCCAAACATTGTAGACTCTGATCGGACGCCACATAATGCGGAGTCTGATCAGAGTCTACACTGTTTGCTGATAGGAAATGCAATATAAAACAAAACAAAAATGAAGATTTCGACCAGACATCCCTTAGATAAAAGATGCACCAGAACATGCTGAAGCTCAATACTGACAAAACCGAGGTCATACTGTGTCATACTAAAAACACAGATTCATGTGCAAGTAGGACCCTCTAAAATCAAGCCATCTCTGTGTATAAAGATTCTCGGCGCATGGCTCGATTCACAAATGGATATGACATCACACATCAATTCCGTGTGTAGGTCTAGTTATGCACAGCTCCGACGAGTAGGTCATATAAGAAAGTATCTCTCGCCTGCTGCTACCAAGACTTTGGTGAACTCTCTGGTTACATCAAAGATAGACTACTGCAACTCATTGCTGCATGGAATTCCAAACAAAACACTGCGGAAGCTTCAAAGAGTGCAAAACACAGCAGCCCGCATCATAACAAGGACTTCTCGATATAATCATATCACGCCGGTTTTGAAGGAACTTCACTGGCTTCCGGTTCAGCATCGGATTGAATTCAAAATTCTGACACTTTCGTATAAGGCCATGCACAATGAATCCGCCAAGTACATTGTCGACATGCTTGACGTGTACAGGCCCCGCAGAGAATTAAGATCAGCAAGTAGTTCTTTGTCGTTGGTTGTACCAAAAAGTCGTAAGGTAAAGTACGGTGAGAGAAGTTTCACGCATGCAGCTCCCAAACTCTGGAATGCTCTTCCATCAGGCATTAGAGATGCAAGCTCACTGGCATGTTTCAAAAAATCTCTGAAAACGCATTTCTTCAACATATATTATTAGGGCAGTTTAGAAAACGTACCTGCTAATCGTCGGTTGTCATAACTGCTGCATTGGCCACAGAGTGTTGATCCTGCCACTTCCTTATGACTGTGGACTTTTAAACCCCTTTTTTCAAATATAATGCTCCACAAATGTAGAAAATAGATAAATGAATAACAAAAACCTCATCCATATTTTTATGGACTTCTAGTGAATCCCCTTGCTGTTGAACGTGCGGGTGTTGTGTCAGCGGGATTCCGCTGTCCAGATGTTGCGGTGGCCGAGGGAGTGCTGTTGTCAAACGGGGCATCCCTATATGCTTGGTACCTCTGGTAACTCCAGTTCCAATGCCGGAGGGAGCACCGTAGTGGAACAGGGCATCCCTCTACGGTATAATTCCGCGCTGGTACATTGGGAGTCTTGCTGGCATGACTTGCTACCCTGCCCTTAACCAGTGCCAGGGATTCCTGATAAGCTGACCCAGTTTCCGTATTTTTGCTTACCAGTGAACTGGGTCGTGTAATATATGGGCAGTGGGCAAATTAAGCCTGTACGGTCTAATGCAGCATCGCGTGTCTCAGTCAGTCTCGATTTGTCCGATGTGATTCCTTTGCCATTGCAGCCGGTGGGATATGTTGCAGGAACAGTATACGGGATACCTTCTTTAGCTCTACTTTGGCTGGGCTTTTTGGGTTCCCATAATAAGACATTTTATTCTGTAATTAAACTTTGGATATACCCAATTACAACTCTATTAAAATATGATACGCTGTGTACTCCCTCATTGCCATAGCGGGTCGAATAGTGTTTGACTGGAGGGGTTGCATACTGCGCGTATATAACAGTTGTGTATTTGTATTGCTTAGTTTATATGCATGAACTTCAAATTGATCTGTTCTGTTACCCAATTTTCCGGCAATATTTTATGTGCAGTGTTGTATGTTAAACGAATGTACCCAAGTCTGTTGAGTCTGGGTCAAAATTATGGGACGTACTGGCACTGCGCATAGAATGTTGCATTCAAGTTTTTTTGTTTTTTTATAATCTGAGTGTGTTGACACACTATAATAGAACATAATACGACACAGACAGATAAACTTACGGAAAAGATGTAGCTTATTTACCAATGTCCTAAATAAATTCTATTTCATTATTATTCTTATCTATATATAAGTATTAAATATATTTTATTTTAAATGTTCTGTAATTTACGCATTATTGTACAGAAAATGTATCTTTGTGAAGCGCTTTTGAACGCACATATCCTGTATGAAAAGAGCGCTACATAAATGTGGTATAATAATAATAATAATAATAAAAAGATAGACTTATCCAATATATAAGCATGGAAGGATCCACTGGGAGCAAATGGGTTAAGTAAACATTTCGGCAGATCGATGACTAAGCAGCTATAACCTTACTGGAATCAAGTGGGAATATAAACGCACCCTTACTCAAATGTTTCTCCGCACGTGACTCACATGTGTTGTATACACGGAACAATGCAATTTGGGGTCTTTAACTCCTATATTTAGCTGGACGTCGCGATATGACTGAGACGTAAAAACCTATACCTTTCGGTAGGTCAAAGATTAAACCTAGGATAAAGTGGGAATACAAACACACCCTTACTCAACAATTGCTTCATATTCAACTTAAGCAATACCAACAGAAACATTATATCATAAGCAAACAGTGCAGACCCAGATTAGTCGGCTCCTACAGGAGACATCTGATCTGGGCCTACTCGTCTACTCTGTTTGCAAAGGCGTAGAAAGGAGTATTTATGGAGTAAAGGGTTATTGAATAAATCATACCTTAAGCTTTATCTTCTATCCACAATACCTTTTAAG
The DNA here is from genome assembly GCA_963576725.1 of Azorinus chamasolen. Taxonomy (NCBI): domain Eukaryota; kingdom Metazoa; phylum Mollusca; class Bivalvia; order Cardiida; family Solecurtidae; genus Azorinus; species Azorinus chamasolen. The sequence goes on along the minus strand of OY755252.1, from coordinate 47,016,211 downwards.
CGAGATTTATAGAAATTAACCTTACTCCTGTTTCATAAACAGCCTAACTCGAGCGTTGTAGCCATCATCTTAACTAAAAGTGTCTAGTCATCAACATGACTCAAAGCTTGTAGCCATTAGCATAACTCAATGTTTGTAGCCATCAGCATAACTCAAACTGTGTAGCCGTCAGCATAAGTAAATGTTTGTAGCCATCAATATAACTTAATGTTTGTAACCATCAAGATAATTCGAATAACTCAAAGTGTGCGACAAGTAGCTTACAAAATGCAATTGTTGTCTTTTGTGGTAGGTGTCCATGTTGGAGAAGCAATTTGGTTTCAGTAGTGCGGAGACCGGATTTCTGATGGCCTGTAATGACATAGGTTATCTGGCTTGTGTCATTTTCGCTGGTTATATTGCAAAGAAGGTACGAATGCTTTTAGTTCTAAATATCATCAATATGTACGTCTCCAATGAAAAGAAGGTATGTAATACTATGCAGCATAGCAAAACCGCTTCAGTGCCGGATAGCAGCTTCGTGCAGACTGAAGGCCATATAGAAAGTCACCAGATTAATGCAGCCACCAGCCAAATGATATTAATTATTTTAAATTACTAAAATCGGGTTTTGAGAGGATTTCTTTACAGAAGCTTCATTAGTCTGTTCTCTAGATTGTTATACATGTACCAAGTCAATTCAATTAGATCGTTTGAGTTGTGCCATAACACTACTGCATTTGACATTTCATTCGAGCTGCGATTTTGACACTTGATCTACTGCGTTTGGCATTCCATTCTAATTTCAAACCCGCTCGATGTCAGTGTCGTATCTGTAATAACCTATGTAAACAGTCTGGATCCAGACGTTTGTTACTGTCGTCATATGTTTTTGTTTTTTAAAAAACTGAACGATGAAAATTGTAGCAGACGACACATTTTGCAGACGGCAATATTCGGCAGCGGAGGTGTTAACTCTTTTGACGCCAAATTTAAAAGTATCTGCAATAATAATTTCATATTAAATATGATTCTAAACTAAATAGTAAAACATTTATGTTTAAAAACCTGTTTGTTTAGGCTAAAATAATACAGAAAATAGTGAAGTCCCAGGTCAGATGCCGCTTTGAAACGGCGGCATCTGACCCGGAACTGCACTGTTTTCAATGGTGCCAACAGGCGACATTGGCGCCGAAAGAGTTAAATGCCAAAGATACATTGTGAGCGGACATGTTACTCTCATGACCGCTGTCATTAGTTATACTTATCATTTGAACTATATGGTACACGGAATTATAGTCCATCTGTTCATAATTCTACCCGTCCTACTGTTCAATATTTGATAGTAGAAGCCATCTAAAGCCGCCGATTTACATGACAGCTCATCCGGATCCAGACTGTTTTCAAATGCGAATCTGGTCGGGGATGGCGAGATAAGACTTCTTGAATGATTACCGAAAATGGATAACATCGGAAACAATACATTACTAAAGAATACGTATAAATTTAGGGAGTTGACATAATTGTCAATATTCGTGAAGAAAATTGGATTCAACTGCAAATATTTTCGTTTTACTTTGAAATATTTTGACGGTTTTGAATAAATAAATACAATACAACCCTTCACCTGCATTGAGCGACCTAAACAATGTTTGCAAACAGATTGGACCTAGATGACACCCACAGTAACTCGGCGTCTCATCATGTTACACATGGTCAGTAGTCCCTCAATAGCTTGAATGAAGCGAAAGTAAGTGAAATGTGTTGATTAACTCTTTATTCAATAAATATGCATACAAGAAATAATGTTATCATGAATATTAATTAGATAAAAATTATAATAGCAAATTGAAACATGAATGTGTTGCCATGACAGAAACTGTAGACTCAAATATATATTATTTCATAAGCAAACAAATCAAACTCTTATCAGAAGGTTCATATAGGAGCTGTCTTATCTGGGTCTACTCCATTTGCCAAGGCGAAGATAGGTGTACTTATGGAGTAAAGGTTTAACAGATTATCTAACATGAATTTTCACTATGTAGGTACACATACCAAGAGGTTTGGGAGTCAGTACAATTCTGTTTGGTGTTTGCGGAATTATGTGCGCTATGCCTTACTTTGTACAAGATAAGTCTGTGTATAACCTGGAGGACAGTCCTTCTGTGGCTGGGGGCAATTTCTCACGGGCCAGCATAGCACGGAGTAAGGTCCCAATGTGTGATCTGACTAACAGATCCAGGAGTTCGTTTGACCCCTGTTCGAAAACGAGTGTAGAGGGCGCCTATAATCTGGAACAGTTATGGATAAAGAAATTTGCTTATGCTATGATAGCAATTGGGATGGTACGTATGCTTTAAAGACATTTTACTCCAAGAATATTCATGTAAGAAATAATGACATTTTCATATTGGCACATGGACACGGGACAGTGTTTCCATGGCAGAAGCTGTAGCCTCAGATCTATATAATTCTAGAAGGAAGTGGAACAGATCATGATCACACAATTCCTATAGGATCCGACTGATATGGGTCTACCCAATATTTTCACTGAACCATCCATGCAACATCTGATAAGGGTTTACACTGCTTGCACCAGTAAAAAATAAATGGTTTTTTTATGCAGATCATTGATACAGCATGCGCACATTGTTGTTTCATCGTAACAACTAATCTTAGACTCACTGTAGACAAAGTCCTGCCCATCAGGCACACAACATTGTTTCATCGTAACGACTTATCTTAGTTTCACGGTGGACAAAGGCATACCTAGCAGGAACACAACATAGTTTCATCTTGATGGCTAATCTTAGTCTTTTTCAAATGGGTTATCACTTACAATAAGCAGATTCTGATAGGACTCCTATATCGACGATTTCTCAACATATACAGGTATTCAGAATAGTGCAATAAGTTCTCAGAATGTGTGTTTGTCTTGATTAACCTATTCCCTCATATTGACGACTTTTGACGACTCTGTAAAAGTCACTATGAGAAACCATTGTGATAAATATCACAATGATTTCAAACTACAACATTATAAAATGCTAGTTAATGCTCCTTTTCGGTAGATTTATTCAAAGAGGTTGTATCTAAATATAGCTTATGTGGTAATGGGTTAATGCCCGTCTCTGTCGACGCTAGGCTATTTGGAGGCCCAAGTGGGATGGGAGCGAATATAGAGTAACCTGGGCGCAATGTCCTACTCTTATTATCGATATAATGTCTGGTTGTTTTAGATGCCCAGCGTAAACACTGAACAATCCGATCTCGATTTATAAAGTCTCGTCCAAGGACTTCAACCGGAATGTACACCATATACAATTGTGTATATATGATACTTATAACATTATTTAAAACATGCGTGTATCATACATTCCCGTTAATGGTAGAAACACTATAATTCCAAAAACCTAGCGATTTATTTCTTCAAATGTAGGTTTTTCAAGGTATAGGGAAATCTCCAAGAGGCCCCTTTCTGACGCTGTACATCGATGACGCGGTATCGAAACAGAAGACTGGGTTCTACATGGGAATTATCATCGGAACAGCAATTTTTGGTCCCGCAATGGCATTCCTCCTGGGTGGAGTCTTTAGCAAGATATACGTAACGCTCGAGCGTGAGTTTTATTACAACTGAATTTGTTTTTAACTCCTATCCCTCTGAGAAAATAAAATAACATCTGCTCTGTTCTGGTGCAATCTAACTACGTCCAATTCGAACAAACTTTTAGAACTATTGACCAAGTGTCAAACAGATTGGATCCTGTTGAACGCCGAGTTACTCGACGTCTCATCTGGATCCAAACACAAATCTGAACTCAAACACAAATCTTGGAGTAAAGGACATGGGATTGACCTTGTGCAATTAAGCTATATGCATCTCCATTACTTTCATCAAATTATATGTGCATGTATATGTGTGGTGTTGTGGTCTAGTGATAACGCGCTTGACTACCAAAACGGAGGTCCGGAGTTCAAATCCCGATCCCTCCCGGAAATTTCGGAAATTTCGGAGACACTTTTCAGTGTCTCCCACCCGCACCTCCTCTCCACACAGGGGTTAAAATGGGTACCTGTGAGGGTCACTCGCCGGTACTGCGGCTGCATGATTGCGATATATGTTAGCAGTGCTCAGTATTGTAGGCGAGTGACACAATGACCAGGGGAGTAAATGTACGGTCGGCTGAGCGGTAATTCGGACTGAGAGTAGACTATAACTGGGTACTTTACTTTATTACAATGTGTATTTTGGCTACAGTAATTGGTCCAATGGTATTTAATCATTGTTCAGCTGTATTCGTTACTCCTAGGTATTTCAATATCACCAAGTTATATTCAATAGTCAAATGGTATTTCAATATTGTCTATATTCATTAGTCCAAAGGTATATCAATATGCTCTAGCTATATGCATCAGTCCAAAGGTATTTCAATATTGTGTATCTATATGCATCAGTACAAAGGTATTTCAATAGTGTCTAGCTATATGCATCAGTCCAAAGGTATTTCAAAATTGCATCAGTACAAAGGTATTTCAATATTGTCTAGCTGTATGCATCAGTACAAAGGTATTTCAATATGTTCAAGCTTTATGCACCAGTCCAATGGTATTTCAATAATGTCTGGCTATATTCATCATTCGAAGGGTATTTCAATATCGTCCAACTATATTCTTCATTCCAAGTGTATTTCAATATTGTTTAGCTAAATTATATAGCCCATTGTGTGTTTTTCCTAGTCCAATGGTATTTCAATAATGTCTGGCTATATTCATCATTTGAAGGGTATTTCAATATCGTCCAACTATATGCTTCATTCCAATGGGTATTTCAATATCGTCCAACTATATTCTTCATTCCAATGGATATTTCAATATTGTTCAAGTCTATGAATTAATCCAACAGCATTTCAAAATTTTGACAATAGGCATCACCCATAAGTGTAAAATACAGTATGCAATTTATCTAAATCTATTTAGCTATTTTTGTTACAACATGCATTTTTACTATATCCATATGTCTATATATATTATATTGCGTATCTCAGCTGTTAACATCAGCCCGTCAGATCCACGCTGGATTGGTGCCTGGTGGCTAGGTTTCGTGTTATTCGGAGGCTGCGCAATATTCTTTAGTGTTCCGACTATGCTTTTCCCGAAGAAGCTCCGCTCTTCAAGTCGACAAAGGGAGGCTGAAATGATGACACAAAGCAAGAAGCCAACGCAAGTGAAACACAGAAGTCTGATTAAATCGGCGATACACGAAGTCAAAGGTGCATATTTTAAATAATGAAGGCACATTTAAATTCGCCTTTAAATACTTTAGCAAACAGGGTAGACTCAGACCTGCAGGAGCTGTCTGGTAAGAGTCTGCTTAAAAATTGACCTGATTCTACGATGTCTATCATAATAATATTTTCATATCAGCTGTTTGATATCTATGGAATAAATGGTTAATTTATCCAGTTGGGTTAACAACCGATTGAGTACTACTTCTCAAGAACAGACCTTTACATATTCATGCACCACGGATATTGGTGTTTATTCTTATTGTAAATGTTCAACAATCTTATGTTATGTTAGACTTAAAATTGTTATTCAGTTAAAAGTTTATCATGTTATTTTGGCATTGCATTCGAGTCTGTATTTATATGCGATCACATGCTTTTTTAACACATGATACTGTAAAAGCAGTTGGTAGCTTAATGCAGAGCAACGTGATACACAAAGCTCCTGCATTATCCCACTGTCTGTTTTAAAAATCCAGAATTTGACTTCTTGTGAGTGGTCGTATTAGCGACCTGTTATTGCACCGCTATGTTGCTATGAAAATTCCACAGACAGCCTTTTCCGCTTCGTTTTCAAATTTCTCCTCGGTGCACCAGTTTCTGTTGCATCGACAGTGTGTTAAATGATTCGTGGGGTTTCCAAGGAAATGGCTAAAGGCAGAATCTATATTCTAGTGTCGAACGCGCGAATTAGTGCTGCTAACTATAGTAAGTAAGACAAGAAATCCTATCCTTGATAACATCTTTGATCGTGAAGTAGCTCACACACCTTCAGTTATGATGTAGATGTCTTAACTTTAATCGTCTTGCTGGGCCAATAGCTTTAGCAGTGTGGCATTTAGTGACCACCTTTTCATGGACTATCCATCTGTTTGTCCAACTTTCAAAGCCTATTGCTTCGAAGATGTTTGTTTTTCGCAAAGTTTTTTCGTTTTGTAGATTCACTAAACTGGATTGTTTTGTTGATTGCACATTTTTATTGTATTGTAGAGTACTCAACGTCGATATTACGTATCGCTAAGAACCCAGTCTACATGCTGCTGAACGTGTCAACTGTGATCAACATTATTGGCGTAGCGGGAACGTTGTCTTTCATGCCGAAATATCTGGCCTCTCAATACAGTGTTCCTCTCTGGCAAGCCAACATCACAATGGGTAGGACATTCTGTGTTATAACATTATTTTTGTTTGAAAACAGTTCTTCTAACTGCAATATATGCCATAACAACGAGTGACTTTCCGTACAAGATATTCAGCATACGCACATGCACCATAACACAATATTCACAATATACATTATCAAAATCAAATTTCCTTGTCTAAATGGAGTTGTCAAGGTGATTTAAACGTCTTTTCATCGCATTAATCAAAACAAATGTTACTGATATCACACACGCACATTACCATTACAACATTAAACTACGACGAAACAAACGCATGAAATTCTTCAGGCATTTCTCACGTCAATATCACTTTGAATACACTTGAATAGGCCATACGACAGATGGGTTATTTGAGCAGTGTTGTATCTAATGCTATGAAGGATCTTAATACCATTTGACCAAATAACTCGCCTATATTACCCCACAGTGTTTGTCTCAAGTTCTCATTTATTGTGATAACAAGGAGAATTAAGATGACAGATATGTGTACGCGACTCCATATCAATGATGTCTTTATCAAGCATGTTGGCAGTGTTATGCCTTTCTTCGGTCCTTTATCGGTTTCAGTTAGGAGCCATATAAGACGCCCAGTAACTCCGCGTCTTATCAGATTCCAAACTGTTTGATCATCTTGCCGTGGTTGTTGAAAAATGCATGAAAAATCAACTGTTACAACAGACCTCCATGATATTTTCTACCAACAAACGATTGCTCAGCAGGTAAAATATTATTTTTTATGTTACTCCTACTTATACAGTTGTCTTTATGTAGCATGTTGCACTATCATGGCTGTTGCCCTGGGCTCGTTTATCGGCGGCCTTATCACTAGACGTGTTAAAATGACGCCACTCAACACATGCAAGATGGTGTTGCTGTTTTATGTCGTGCATACCGCTTCCCAAGTATGTGGTTTCTTCTTAGGATGCGATCAACCCGTGCTATATGGAGACAATACCCAACAGTAAGGCTTCAACAGCTTAAACTAGCTTAACCCTTTACTCCATGTATATTCATGTAACCCTTTCCCTAATATAAACGTGTTTTCACGCATATGCAAACAGAGTAGACACTAGAGGAGCCGTCTGACCAGGGTCTTCTCTGTTTGATAATATAATTTGATAGATCTGATTCTTTACTTTCTAAAATGGCTATAATGTTTCACGTTCCATATTTCATTATAACTGTTTTGTTAATGAATATTCAGCAGGTATTGAAATTTGGCCTAAATACAGAACAGGGAAAGGGTTAAAAATAATGCGTGTATGAATATTAATTAACTTACTATATAAAATGGCGTATGAGCAAGAAATATTTTGGCCCCTGTAAAACTATAGAATCTTATCTATATAACTCCATTAGCAAACACAGCAGAACTTCGGGTTGCATACCATAAAAGGCGTATTTATCGAGTAAAGGGTTAGATATAATATTGTTTGTATACTTGTTTTTCGTCGAACAACTCGAAAAAAAATATTAGAAAGATCTGATTTTCCTTTTTTATTGAAAAATAATCATAACCATGTTCAAAAGTAGATGGTAATACTAATAGTACAGGCTTTGCTTTGATCAGAGGATCAGAGGACGAGACCAGTAGAAGTAATCTACACATTCAAAACTCGGTCAAACAATGAATTACAAAATATTGTAACGAACACGCCCGACAAGTGATGCATTGTAATTCACCTTTCCGTTAGCTGTTTGAGATAAGGCCTGCGTCTTGCTGTCAGCAATCATCTTTACAGTTCATGTAAATATTGCAGAAACAAACATACTTTCCGATAATTTATGCAGGTGTTGTATTTAAAACTTAAAGAATATATCAATAACAAACATGTCGGTTCCTGTCGGCAGCAGTATTTTGAATTCTTTCGCTGAATCTTAGCCACGGACTATGTTAGAGAGTTCAAAGCAGCTAGGTAAACATAGAGATAATGTAAGTACGTGCTTCTACGGAGGATTAGTTTAGTTTTTCATGTCTGTACAATACAAGCGTGTGTTAATTATTTTATTTGCAGCAAATCATCAGAATTGTACAAGTTAACCGAGGACAATTGCAATTCGAACTGCGATTGTGATGACAATAAATATTTCCCTATCTGCGGAGACGACGGTCGTTCATATTTTAGTCCGTGCCATGCTGGTTGCAGTTCGCAGAGCAACATGGTAAGAATCTGATAAAGACCAACTTCGTCTTGAGCATATGGGTATTTATATCAAACGTGTGGTAAACAATACGGTAAGCAATATGGTAAGGAGTTTTTATTTTCTTCCTTTAACGTTGATTTATCTGTTTGGTAATAAAATATAAAAGGTCGGTAATTGAAACTGTTTACTCCGTTTCAATTGTACCAACGAGGCTGTTAGGCATATAGGCGCTATAAACTCTCCTTGACGCGGAGCTGGCTCTTTGGCAACGTGGTCTTAGTGCTTCGGAATGTTGCGAAAGTTGAGAAACGGACAGCGCGGTGACTGGCTAGATGAGTGGCCGCCAGAGATTGCCGATGGTGCACATTATAGTTTGTGGCAGTGCTAGAACGAAGACAAGGATACACGTTACATAATTATATAAGGATCGCAACCTTCAATATATGCCTTATTTCCACATAAAAACATTATTTCTCCGTGTCATAAGAGATTTTCATTTCATTGATAGATATGGTTCGTTTTATATTCTTGACAGGAGTTTTACAACTGTACTTGTGTGACAACGGGGCACGCTGTGGCTGGTCTCTGTGACCAAGGCTGTTCTACTAAGTTGTACATCTTCGCCGTCACGACTTTTATCGGAAAACTTTTCACGGCTTTCAAAATTGTACCAACCTTCATTGCTGAGATACGGTACGTACAACGTAACATTCATTTACAAACTAAAACCTAGTCAAAAACCGATATAATTGTGAATGTTCAATACATATAGAAGTTTAAAACAGGAAGAAAGTTGTGCCGAAAGCTCCCATAGCAGCTTTGTTCTGTTTTAACTTCATTTAGTAATTGATATAACGAGGTTCTAATGTACAACTAAACATTTCTCAAGCAAACCGTGGTGAGTCCCAATATTCTGAAAAGGGGTGATCCTTCGCAAGCAAAAGTATAAATGCAAAAAGAGAAAATTGCAGACTCGGTTTTATTGAGTCTGTTCATGAGTAGTAATTAAAATTGCAACACTACTCACGTCCCATAGCAACGGCTTAAGCAAATATAACAACAAAGCTTTTTAACATTGGAAGTAATGAATATAATCTTCAGTATGGTATTTACGATTTAGTTTATAAGTAAAAATGAAAATCAAAGAGCACTTGTAAAATGATGAGACGACTCGATGGACTTAAACATTTACTCCATGAATAATCATGTAAATAATAATAACATCATGAATGTTTGTTAGCTGAGTTTATGATAAGTAAAACCCCTCTATAACGGCCACTAAATTGTGTTAATTAGTTGGTATTTAGTGCAGGTGGCTGTTTAAAGCAATGTGAAAGTAAAACAGAACGCTCCTACAGGAGCGTTCTGTTTTACTTTCACGTTGCTTTAAGCAGCCACCTGCCTATTGCACAAAATAATTGATGTAATTTAGTGGCCGTTATAGAGAGAGGTTTTACTGTAGTGTATGCAAAAAGGCTTAGGGTTCGTTTGACATTGATAGACATTGTAGAATCAGGCCTATGTTACTTCGTATGCAAACATAGTAAACCCGGGTGAGACTTCTGCTACATGAGACGTCTGATCTTGACCTGCTCTGTGTGCAGATGTGTTTACAGGCGTATACATGGAGTTCATAAACAAATATATTAAATGACTTCTCTTCACTAATATATTCTCTGACACAAAGCCACGCGTGTGTTTGGCTCTCAGCGTATTCCATTCTACCGGAATCTGGGATTCAGTGTTATGTGTTCTGTAACATTCTTCTGCAAATATGTTGCATCCAAACTTTCGATGTATCTGTGTTAAAGTGATAGTCTCTACCTACAATGCGTTTTCAAAATGCCTAACACTAACACAAATAATTAGTATACGCTGAAAAGGAGTTTATTGCAATAAACACAATCGAATAAACACTAAAGAAGACAACACTTTCATGTCTTTGATATCGCAGATACGATGTTATTCACCAATGTATTAGTACGTATTCGGATTGTGTTTTAGTTTGTAACAATACGACCGAGGCCAATGACATTTTGTTGTACAAAAAAACATAAATACCGAAGGGGCATTTTCGATATAAGTTCAAATTGACAACCTTGATAATAATGATTGAACATAACAAATACCGAGTTTTATGATGTTATTGAACATAAATCTATTGTAAGGACAATCACTTTGAACAGACTTGTGTGATTATTTCAGGTCTGTTGAGGAACGAGACAGGGCAGTTGGATCAGCGTGCCAAAGCTTTCTGGTATCCACTTTAGGTATACCCATCATACAAGTCTAAATGTCCAATACTATAGGTCGAAATATACATTATGTGAAAAGCAAGAATAATAAAAACCTTTTTCTAAATAACACAATTCAAAACGTTTATATGATTGGATTTTATTTGTTGTTGTTGTTGTTTTTCCTTGTGTTTGTTTTTTGAGGGTTTTAACTTTGATCATGATCATGTCCATGTTTATTATGATAATATTGTGTTGCCCTAGAGATGACATACAAATGCAATATAACCTCTCTTCATCGACCACACAACTGTATGCCAAAGAAGACTCATGTATATAGTATTCCATAAGCAAACAGAACAAGGCGAAATCTATGAGAGCTATCTGATCGTCCTGCATGAGACAACCAACTGCTGTTATAGATGTCCATGTCTATAAATTACCTGGTCTCTATAGACAGGTTATGTTGTATGCAGAAAGTGCACTGTGTTGAAAAGTGGTCGAATTGTATCCCTGTATATATAAAAAAAACTCTGCATAGCGCCCGGTAAACCTTTCACCCCATGAATATTCATGTAAGAAATAATTACTTCATGAATATTAATCACATGAAATTTTATACTGGTAAATGAGCCCAGGTTTCAGATATATATTATTTATTACACGGCATATCTGGTTAACTGGCTCCTATAATAACTATTTGATATAGGTCTTGTTTGTTTGCATATGCAAGAAAAAAAATAACACGGGACGACTTTGATGAAACAGTGTACAATCTGAAAAAAACCCTACACGTTTTGGGGATTTCTAGAATTGTATGTTTAAGTATGAAAAGGTTATTGGAAACAGTCGATAAATAAACGAAATAACTACACCATTTATACCTCATTTTACAGACCAAATCATCTAAACAAATATACACACGAACCTACTAGTAAATCAGACACCACATTACAATGGTTACAATTAAGGATTCTACACCACTAAATAAATATTTACATACATTGAAATTGAAATATACCCAATTATGTAGTTTTTTAATGACGAAGATGATAATAATATCCTACGTCATAAAACAAAACTCTTCATTGAATGTGTAGAAAATTTTATTTTGAAAGGAGAAAACATTATAAATTTGTATGAAACATCTGTCCTTTTTGGGACAGACTGACATAAAATTAATATCGTTACAATGTTTTTTAAACACTATATATATATAGAATTAGACTCAACGGCTCACTATAATGGCAAAGTTTTGTTACGTACAAATAATAAAGCGATACATTTAAATTGAACTGTAATGAGGCATGTCTTTCATTCCTTTTTAGCTCCACTTTTTCAAAAAGTGGAGCTATTGTCATGACCCTCTCGTCGGCGTCGGCGTCGGCGTTGGTTAACCTTTTTGTTAAGGTCCTTTTCTCAGAAACCATCAGAGATGGTTCATATTTGGTATGTATGTTTACTATCACAAGGGGAACCCATTTCACAAGGGTAGGTAACCCTAAAATTAATTTTGCCATAGTTAAGCCCCTTTTTCGACTTAGAATTTTCATTGTTGGTTAAGTTTTATGTTCAGGTCCATGTCTCAGAAACTGTCCAAGATATTTGGTTCATCTTTGGTATACATATTAACTATTACAAGGGGGACCCATTTCACAAGGGCAGGTAACCCTAAAATTATTTTTGCTGTTGTTATCTCCCCTTTCTGACTTAGTCTTCAACTACACTATCCAGCACCTTTTTGTTAAGGTCCTTTTCTCAGAAACCATCAAAAATATTTGGTTCATATTTGGTATGTATGTTTACTATCACAAGGGGAATCCATTTCACAAGGGTAGATAACCCTAAAATTAATTTTGCCATAGTTATGCCCCTTTTTCGACTTAGAATGTTCATTATTTGTTCAGTTTTATGTTCAGGTCCATGTCTCAGAAACTGTCCAAGACATTTGGTTCATCTTTGGTATATATATTAACTATTACAAGGGGGACCCATTTCACAAGGGCAGGTAACCCTTAAATTAATTTTGCTGTTATTATCTCCCCTTTCTGACTTAGACTTCCACTACACTATCCAGCACTAAAGAAAGTGGAGCGCGCTGTCTGCGGACAGCTCTTGTTTATTTTTGTAGCTTGCCAAATTTGTAGGAAATGTTAGACTACACCTTATCATATAAACAGTCATGTCAATCTCTGGTAAATGCTACAACGTATATATACTTCATGCATAGTTATTGCTCAAAGATTAACATTGTATAAGTGTATTCCTGTACATTTATTGTAATGTGTATTGCGGGATGATTCCCCTACCGTTGTATGAGGGAAATGATTAAAGACCTACAACTATGCATTCGTTGCAGAGTGGTTTTACATGTACTTCATTTAACCGTTACTCGGCATTTGAAACTTTAAAGGTTGGATGCCTGGCCCGGTAATTTTTGGAGTCATCATTGATGGAACCTGTTCTCTGTGGACGTACACATGTGGAGAAAGACAATCGTGTAAACTTTACGACATCGGCAACTTCCGGATTGTGCTACACGCCTACGCAACCATTTCGTCTGTCCTCGCCGCCATGTTTATTGGATTCATCTACATATATTTCAAGGTCACTGGGCGCAATGAATGGCTTGGACAGAAAGATACAGTCCAAAAACAAATGAACATGCATGACATTGAAAAAGAAATCGACTACCCAGTGGTAAGGAAATATATTTTATCGCTGAATGGATAGATATGCGGAAGGGCAAGTAGGTGTATGACTGAGTGTACGGTGGTTTATATGAACCCATTTGCTCCCACGATCCCATAAATTGGACGTAGGCAAACAGTGTAGACTCTGATCAGATGCCGCATAATGTTGTTTGTTGATAGGAATGTCAATATAAAACAAAACGAAATTGAAAATTTAGGTCAAGCACCCCTTAGATAAAAAATGGACTAATCCAATATATGAACATGGAATAATCCACTGGGCGCAAAAGGGTTAATGTAGGCCATAAAGGACGACCACTCAACGGAATGAGATAGGACGAGCTAATGAGATAGGACGAGCGGGTGATGTTATGCAAAATTATGAAACTTCTATATATGAGTAGCGTTTGTTCAAATATATACTTAACCATTTTTTTTCAGTTGCCACTATATATCCGTACAAATTGCCTAGCCCATTTTATATCGATTAAAGTCAAAATCAATCCACCAGCGCGAATGGTCAAGTCGTAAAGGAGTTGCATACAATCGATAAAATACGAAAACAATACACTTGTACAAGCTAGTACTAACTGTAACTTGTGTATTTACGAAATATTAAGAAAAATTGTCGTTGAGCAGTTTACATGTAAGTATATCTACAAGTATATAGTTATATTGTCGTATAGATAAACAAAACTAACAATTGTCAACTTAATATTGTAAAGCGGGGATACCTTTATTTAAAATATTTGTAAAGCTAGGGTGACTTTGAGAGAAGTGTGAGGTTAAGACGTCCGTAAACCGGTTTAAACCCCCAGTGGTGTTTTTGCTACTGACCGTGCCAAGGCGGTACTCTCTTTTTTGTCACCCTTCCTTTTGTTTGCCTTGCGTCTTTGTGCTTGTGATTTGTTCATGTGTGGAACGTTTGTCCCTGATTCTTGTGTGTCTTTTGGTGTTTTCTGTGTTTATTTCGTGTGTGTGTGTGCGTTTGGGTGTGTGGTTGTGTGTGTGTGTGTGTCATGCTGTTTATCGGTGTTTTGGTGGTGGTTGCGTCTTGCATGTGGCTTTGCCTGCTTGACTTTACTACTTTTCCAATTAAATATTTAGGCTTATTGAGGAGAAACTCTTCAAATGCGATTTTCTTTCACTTCATAACGCTTATTGTGTGGGGACCGTGCACATAAAGACTTTTTCAAATGGTGTCGGCCCAGCTTAAAGGCTCCCGAAAGAGCCGTTTTATCATGGTCTGCACTATTTCTAATCAAATAATTTCTTGTGATAAATTCTGAAAATGGGTGAACCTTCGAAAGCAAAAGTAAGAAAATTGCAGACACAGTTTTATTGAGTCTGTTCATGAGTAGTAATTAAAAGCGCAACAACTGACTCTGGCACGCCCCTAGCACCGACTTAAGCAGTATTCAATTTTCAAAACAAATAACATCAAACCTAATGATCCCGAAAGTTTGACACACCTATTTGTTTAATTATTATTCAAAAAGGGAGGAACCAGTGTTAATTATGCAGCAGATTTAAGCCCACGGTCTGAATAAGTGTTCGTTAGAAGATTCAGCATATCTGCAACGGTTATTCTCAATAATTGGACAATATACTCGTTTGCTCCTGAGTTAATTACTGTCATTTAATTTAATTTATTTTTTTGGTGTTTATAACAAACTATTATTCGGCACATTCCTGCATAATTTCAGTGAAATTTCTTTATCAGTGCGTGTTTGACTGATATTGGAGATTAGTTGTGCATGCATGTAAAGTAATTTGATTGCAGTATCCATTCTGAAGTTATTCTCCTTCGCTTATTTTCTATATTTAATTCTCAGTTTCCTTAGCAACACTCCTCCTATATTTTTCATTGAAATATCATCATTTATACCTAAATCATTTATATTGGTATGCCTTTGTGCACGGAGATGAGATAACTTGGAAAGCATTATCCTTCTGAGATTATTCGCCTTTAATTTCCTCAGTAAAGTATTGCCCCACTCCTATAGTTTTATTGGATTTTTCAAAGGCGTAGACGACCAGCAAGTATGTAAAGATACAGAATATAAGAATTTGAACTGTCATTTGTTTTTTTACTATAGCTGTATAGGTGTCTAACCCTAAACTGTGACAACTCTTTAGAATCGTCTTGAAGTGAAATAAAGGAGCTATTCTTGAAAATGATTCAATTCAAGCATCTTATCTGGACCGCTGGCAATGATATGGTGTAATTCTTTTTTTTCCATTGCAGAAAAACGAGGATCCTGATGTGGAAAAGGTAATCTCGAGTCCAAAGTCGCCAAAAGTAATCTCGAGTCCAAAGCGTGACGCCGAGAGAGAAATTAAACTGGAGACTAGACAGTATGACTGACTACTTAATTATGGAAGTTAAAAAAGAAGGCTCGTCCAAAACTTATATTAACGCTTTATTCCATATATAGAGTAGACACTGGTCAGATGATGACTCCTACATCAGTCGTTTGATCTGGGTCTACTATATTTGCAAAGGCGTTAAACGGCGTTTTTATAGAGTGAATTGTTAAACTCAACTAATATATTGGAATAGCAGTTCTAATGGCCACTCCTAGTTGTATATTACATGAAACATGAAACACATTATCGTTACTAAAACAATTGCAACAACTAATGAATATGCAAATCTTGCACGATGACTCATGCAGTGGCTTGTGCACGTTATATTGGGCAAACTCGTATATATCATGACTGGAATCCACTCTAGAATGAAACCCGTCCTGTCTATATCTATCGTATACTTAGTAAATATGGACGTCGATAAGAGCAAGTGGTGGCATTAGTTAGGACGAAATAATGAAGAAAGCTCATAGCGGAGCTTTCTGGCATAACTGTTGTCCTATACTCAGCTATTACCTGTCTTTAAAACCCAGAAATATACCTAAATTTAGTGGTTGCTGTAGACGGATGTACCTGTGCCAGTACAAACCGTAGTAGAAGCGAGTTTTAGACTGCGCAATGCAGAAAGTTTCCGTTTACAAAGTAAACATTATGGACGACCAAAACTACAATAAAATCTCTCTAATACGACCACTCAAAAGAAGTATAATTCTGGATTTTTCAAAACAGGTACAAGCTTAATGCAGGGCAAAGGTTATGCAGAAAGCTCTAATATGTGCTTTCTGTATTACTTCTCTCCTGTATTAACCTTTTCCCTCATGTAAACACCTTTTCGCGCATTTGCAAACAGAGTAGACCGAGATCAGACGGCTCATATAGGAGCCGTCTGATCAGGGTCTGCTCCGTTGGCTCATGATATAATATAGGTCTGATTATACAGTTTCTGTCGGAGCCAAAATGGTCTGTAATCATATGGTATTATAAAAAAAATATAATTAATATTCATGATATAATTTTTTCTTACATGAATATTGAACAGGGAAAGGGTTAAAACCGCCTGATTTTACAGACTCCCGTGTTATTATTTTTATAAACTATTTTATTGTTAATAACGAGACTATAAACCGAGGTCCGATGTATCGATGCTTTACGCTGGGCATCTAAAAGAACCAGAGAAACTCTATCAATAATTAGAGTAGGGCATCGCGTCCGGGTTTCTCCGCATCCTCTCCCCTCTCTCTAGGGCGTCCCCAATTAGCCCATAGTGAGCAGAAACGTCACCGACGACAAAAACATATATTGAGATAAAGCACCGAACGGGTATAGATGATTTAACATTGCGTGTATATAACGCATTGATGAACATTTTATACTACCCGTGAATCATTATTATAGAATTGTGTTTTCAATATTTCCGTGTGAATGTAAAGTGTCGACATGCGTGACATGAATAAATAATAAAAAAAATAGATTTACTCTGTTTGCATAGGCGTATAAATGCGTATTTATGGAGTAAATGGT
The DNA here is from genome assembly GCA_963576725.1 of Azorinus chamasolen. Taxonomy (NCBI): domain Eukaryota; kingdom Metazoa; phylum Mollusca; class Bivalvia; order Cardiida; family Solecurtidae; genus Azorinus; species Azorinus chamasolen. The sequence goes on along the minus strand of OY755252.1, from coordinate 46,998,815 downwards.
TAAATTCGTCGTAACATTCCGTTTAATATTCCCGCCATTGTTTTATACGATGACGTCACTTCCGTGGCGTTAGGTATTTTATAGTTGTTATGCACTGATGAAGATATAAATTAAAACATGTATGCAGTAAAATAAAATAAAAAACGTGTTGGTTGTTAATTTACCCAATATATGAATAAGTAATCAAACATGAATCGGGGTTATACGGGTGTATCTTTAACTTGCGTACTAGGCTTCCCGTTCATATTCATCAATTGCTAATAAATATACCCCTTTCTCTACCTAAGGGTTTTCTTAATCTGTGGCCCAATTACTCTTCAAAACATTTATTGATATTTGAAATGTCAATAATTCTATTATTGTTTTTTAAACTCTGTCGATTCTAGTATAATGTTAGTTAAACCAGCCAAGACAGAAAAAGCCGTGACTAACATGAGGTGTACGCGTGGCCCAACCATCCCGTGACTAACATGAGTTGGACGCGTGGCCGAACCATCATGCGAATCCATTGTCATTCGTCCCTAATGATTCTTATATAAACTACATCATTAATAGTCATGTACGAGTAAGAATAATAACAGCATAGTAAATAACTACAGTAAAAACTCGATACTACGAACTCTCAAAATACGTACCATTATTGATCTTTAACACAGGTGGCAGCTTAATGCAGAGTGAAAGTCATGCGGAAAGCTCCTCAAGGAGCTTTCTGCATGACTTTCACCCTGCATTAAGCACAAATAAATTCCTCCTTACTGAATTCTGTAGTATCGAATTTTTACTGTATTTTTATTTTAGTATATAAAGAAAGGAAGTTTTGCCAAGGCAATAACTGAACATATATATTATTCCACAAGCAAACAGGGAAAGATCCTTATGAGACACCACATACAGGAGCCGCCTGATCTGGGACCACTCTGTTTGCAGTTTCGTTAAAAATCGTATCTATGAAGTAATGGGTATGTTGTGAAATAGTTTGAAATTTGAATATGTTTGAACTTATCTGTTAAGGCAACAGTTTACAGGTTATTCTGAATTAAACATAAAGATAAGCTGTCAACCCTTTCCTCCACAATTACGTCTCTATATGCCTTTGCAAACAGAGTAGACCCAGAGCACGGTTCCTGTAGGAGCCGCCCGATCAGGGTCTGCTCATCAATATCATTATGATTATTATCACCATTATTATTATTATTATTCCACATTTAAATAGCGCTATTTTCAAAGGGTGTGTGCGTTCAAAATGTACATGTACATAACTGAGTATATTCAATGCATATAGACTATTTAAAACAAAACAAAACTATTTAAGATATTGATATTGATATCGATATTGATATGGATATTGATATCGATGAGAAAAATACATATGGAATTTATTTAAGATTCATAAATAAAAAATGCATCCCTTTTCCGTAAACGTACATGTATGAATAATGCAGGAAACATCACATACAAAACGCACAGTTGCCCGAACAGCACCATGACAAAAAAAAGAACAACAAATATACATGCCTATCAAAAGACAAAAAGAGACGCACAACGACATAACAACCAATAGTTAGGGCTAAGATGGAGGTACCGCCTTGGAACGGTCAACGACAAGTGTCACTGAGGGGTTTAACACTAATAAATACCATCCACACTCAAAAAGACAAACAGTGTAAATAAATGTACCTCCGGTCCAACAACAACCCCGATGGCAAATACAGTGGTAAATACATGTAGCATGTAAAACGAAAAAATATTTAAGCGAAATAAACTGGATCCACTTATCGCTAGTGTACTCAGTGATTGAGCTGCAACCAGAGTAACTGTAGAAATTTAATAAAGGAAGTTTATATACTCGTAAATCAAGGGAAACGCATAGTGACTATATTGTGTCAGCTCAATTAGATCACGAAAACTCAAATGTAACATTCTATGTACAGTGTATGCACTTCACAGAGTGATGACCCCGAACCACCCGGCTTGGGTGTATGTATGGTATACAACACAATACATAAGACATTGCCTTATGTGTATAAATGTGTCATTGTAATATATTGCCTTATGTGTAAACATGTATAATTGGCATATGAATAATTATTCTTACATGAATATTCACCAGGTTTAACCATTGTCACGTTCAGCGCGACCCAGCCCTCATTTGCAATCAGCCTGGGTTCAGATGAGATACCGATAATTCGGCGTCTCATTAGAACCCAGTCTGTTTGACACTCATTAGAACCCAATCTGTTTGACACTCGTTAGACAGTTTCTAAAACACTTGTGCGGCCCAGAAGTGAGTAAAACATGCAACAGATGAGAGTTTTGGCACGACAATGGTCAATGAATGTGTTGCCATAAGCGTGTGAATGCATTGATATAAAGAATGTTACATCATTGCTCGTTGTCACTTGATCAAAGTCTGTGTGTTCCATTTACGTGGCTGTAGAGACAGCACAGTTTGCTTTGTCTACGATATCAAAAACGATGATTTTAACTCTTTTGGCGCCAAATTTCTAATTGTCGTCTGCAACCCGAGTTTGTTAAATGATTCCGTAAAATAAGGATATGAGATAGATAAATACAGAATTCAAAGGATTAAACCACAGATCTAGAACTAGAGATGAGACAAAACGTGAAGTCCCTGATCCTTGAAAAGGCGGCGTCTGATCTGGGACTGCACTATTTGTCGAGGTGCAGTTTTGCGACATTGGCGGTGAAAGGGTCAATAGAGTTTTCCCAAAGCGTGCACCACGTACACTACTGATCAAATCTACTCTACCTATATGTTCATGATTCTAAAAGACGATTTAAATATACCGCATGAAATGTGACCATACTGTGCCCTCTGCAGTCTGAAAATTACAATAATCAAAGCTTTCGTAACATAGCATCTATATAAATATCAAATCTGAATAATAAGTGTGACTCGGACATGTCGGTGTTTTAATTATCTGAGTTCTCTCTTACCAAATTTAAAATCTGTGACGGTCATCTACAGTGAAAACTCTCTCTATAAACCACTTTATCAATGAATACGGGGGCGAATTCATGCCTTTGATTGCTTATTGTTAGAGGTTAGTAATTCAGATTTTTTATTAAAGATTTCTGTACAACTTTTGTCTTGTGTTAAGCTACTACCTACCTTTAACAACAATAATTGGACATTGTTTGGTGGTCGTTGTAAGGATGCTGTACTGTATATAATGTTCTGGAAGCCTTGGTTTAAATATTTACGCGGAGTATATAGTCGTCAGTCGTTACACAGACTGGGATAGTCACAGGAGTTGGCTTAAACCCTGCAGAAAACATACAATTAAACAAGGTAACTGGTATATCTGTACGTAATAGATGTTTTAAAAGGAAAACTATTTACTTATAATCGTGTCTAATATGAGAGATTGTAACTGAAAGTCACCGAAAAGTAAATAAGCATCACCATGAACAATTCGACAAAATAATGTTTTTTAGATTTTGTCAACTTTGATGCAGCATCAGCTGATGAAATCTAATAAAAGTTGGGACTGAAAGCCAAAGTAAGGTTTGGCTATTTTTCTTTTTTAAAGCTAAACGCCAGTGGATATCATTGTTTTACACGTAACCACTGTCCACTCCTGGATTCATTCTTGCGACAACATTGAACATGCATCATGTTCATATGTTCATGAAAGGGATGGGTGGCGACATCATTTCATTCATAGTTATCATGGCCGGGGTGGGGGGGGGGGGCAAGTGAACAAGAGTAATATACGAACACTGAACCTTTTGACATACATGTTGTTGCTCGTGTTCATGCGATGGTCTAAACATCTTCTCTAAAGTAAAGTATAGCACCTTTGGTTTTCGTGCATCTTACAGATCACTAAAGTAAAACCTCTCTATAATAGCCACTAAAGTGTATTAATTAGTTGGTATTTAGATGTTATTTAGTTGGTATTTAGCAGTATTAGATGACTGCTTAAAGCAGAGTGAAAGTAAATCAGAACGCTCCTATATGAGCGTTCTGTTTCACTTTAATCTTGCTTTAAGCAACCACGTGCCTTTAACACAAACTACTTGATGTAATTTAGTAGCCGTTATAGAGAGGTTTACTGTACTTGCGTAATCCTTTACCAGATGCTTGTTTAAAAACAATATGATGACATCGAACATATCAGGTTTTGGACATGCATCCGTAAATATACAATTCAACAAGCAAACAGAGCTACCCTGACCGGATCGCTCCTACAGGGGCCCTCTAATCTAAATCAAGAATGTTTGCAAACTCGGCAAAGAATTTCCTACCAGACAAAGACTTAAACACATTTGTGTAGCCTTGACATAATAATCAGAAGTTATAACAAAGAAATAAACTAAGAAAGAAATATGTTAGACTTTTATCTCTTCAGTGAATGATACATTTTCAATACTGCCAACAATACGATATTTTACTACGGAAATAAATGTGTTTTTGCTTTTCAAATGCTTCAAAATGTATTCAGATGACGTCCAAATATAGCGACAAACTACCTCTTCCGGTTCAAAATGGCAACTATCACAGGGACCCCTCAGATGACCCCGACACAAAATGTGGCTTCGGCAACTTCACTCCAAAATTCCTACAGGTATATTTCTATTAAAAACGGTTTTCATCATCCTCATCTTCTTCTTCCTTTTTAGAATTATTATACACTAGTCATCGTGCCTAAATTCCAACAGTATTTCCGTTCTTATTGCATCAAAGAAAATGATCAGTTACTTAAGAGATATTTACATTACCTACCGGTAATGCTGCGTATTGTTTGACAGTTTTCTAGCCAAAGATTACCCTTTAGATACGTTATTTGCGATCATTGGTTTTCAGGTATTTGCAAGAATTGGAGCTTTTGTTGGTGTGTACAGCGCCTCTGGTTTGTTGACCTCTTCGCTTTCCACCTATGTTAACTCCCAGGTAGGTACTGAATTGCACAGCATATTAAATTCAAGTTTTTCTTTTAAATCCAGTATGGGCACAGACCATACAACATAATACAAATAACAACTTTATTCATATGGGGGTTAACCACCTAACCTATACCGGACTTAACCACCTTTTTCAAATGATTTTAACTACCTAATTCATATGACGTCTAACGACCTCGCATATAGCCTAATGAGTTTAACCACCTAATTTATATAGGTTTTACAACCTCACTTATAGGGACTATAACCACCTAATTCATATGAGTTTTGATTATCTAACTTAACCCATTACCGCATAGGCTATTTTAGACCCATCCTCTTTGAATAAATCTACCGAAAAGGAGCTTTAACTTAAAAAAAGTAAAGGTTTAGAACTTTCAAGCCATTGTGATGAATAGAGCATTTGCTCCTATAGGAGTCATCAAAAATCGTCAATATGAAGGAATGGGTTAAATGGGTTTTAACAAACTATGTAGGTTTTTAACTTATACTTATACTTTTAAATTATTAGGTTTTTTAACAACCTAATTCAAAAGGGGTTTAACCACATTAGTTATATGGGTTTTGATCACCTAGCCTGATATTTTTAACCACCTAACTCATATGGGGTTTACTACCTTATCGTTAAAGTTTTAACCTCCTGACGTTTATGGGGTTTAACCACCTAATTCACATGCGCTTCAGCAACCAATTTATATGCGTTTAATATCGAACTTTTATGGGGGTTTACCATCTAACATATAAAGTTTTACCACCAAATTTGCATTACATCTAACTTAAATAGGTTTACCCTCAAAGCGTATACAGTTTTAACAACCTATTTCACATAGTTTTTAAATACCTGAATTGTATGGATTTTAACCACCTAATTCATATTGATTTCAATCAAAACTAATTCCGACTTAGTGGTTCTTATATATATATATATATTTATAAAAATGTAACATAACTGAAAATGGGTTAACCTTTATCGTGCCAACCGCGACATAAAGCAGCTTTGCCACTGTTTTACACACGAAGCCCTGTCACGATATCTGTGACGTGACTCACATTTGTTGTATACAAGGAACAATGCATTTTACTAGCTACATAAACGGGGATATTCCACAATATCTTTAAGGGAGTTTTATAGAAACTCATAACAAATGGCCTAACTCGAGCGTTGTATCCAGCATGTTAATTGAAATGGTGTAGTCATCAACATGACTCAATGTTTGTAGACGTCAGCATAAGTAAATGTGTGTAGCCATCAACATATCTCAATGTTTGTAGCCGTTCGCATAAGTAAATGTGTGTAGCCATGAACATATCTCAATGTTTGTAGCCGTCCGCATAAGTAAATGTGTGTAGCCATCAACATATCTCAATGTTTGTAGCGGTCAGCATAAGTAAATGTGTGTAGCCATCATAATATCTCAATGTTTGTAAACATCAATATAACTCAAATGTTTGTAGTCATCCACATAACTCAAAGAGTGCAACAAGTCGCCTACCAAATGCTGTTTTGTTTCGCTGCAGGTTTCCATGTTGGAGAAGCAGTTTGGTTTCAGTAGTGCGGAGACCGGATTTTTGATGGCCTGTAATGACATAGGTTATCTGGCTTGTGTCATTTTCGCTGGTTACATTGCAAAGAAGGTACGAATGTTTTTAATTCTAATTATCATCAATATGTACGTCTGCAATGAAAAGAAGGCACGTAATACTATGTAGCATAGCGAAACCGCTTCAGTGCCGGATAGCAGTTTCGGGCAGAGTGAAGGCCATATAGAAAGTCTTTTTGACATGTAACAGCTTAATGCAGCCACTTGCCTAAAACGATATTGTTTTTTAACACATTACCTTCTAGTGACGCATTTTACACATCTATAAGATTCACATTGTGAAACAATTGTGATGAATAGAGCATTTGCTCCTATAAGATGGTTTCAAACAACAAATATCTAACAAAAATCCTTTTCTCTAGTTAATGCTCATTTTCGGTAGATCAATTCAAAACGGTTGGGTCTAAAATAGCCTAGTAGAGATTGAGTTAAATTACTAAAATCGGGTTTGAAAAAGGTTTGTTTACAGTACCTGCATTCGTTCGCTCGTCTGTTGCCTAGATTGTTATACCAGGACACCAGGCCAATTCAATAATAGTTTTAGCTGTGATTTTGCCACTACTGCATTTGACCTTCAATTAAAATCCGTTCGATGCCAGTGTCGTACCTGTAATTACCTATACGAACAGATTGGATCCAGTTGAGGTGCCGAGTAGAATTTTGCTACTGTCGTCATATGTTTTTGTTTGCAAATAAAATGAGGCAAATTGAACAAATGAAAATTGTAGCAGACGACACATTTTGCAGACGGCAACATTCGACAGCGGGGTTGTTAAGTGCAAAAGATACATTTTGAGAGAACATGTGACTCCAATGTCCGCTACAGTAAATATATGCCTTGAGCTATATGGTACGCACAATTATAATCAGTCCATCTACTCATCATTCTGACCGTCCTACTGGTCAATAATTGATAATAGAACCCATTTAACGCCATCGATTTAACTCATCCGGATCCAAACTGTTTTCAAGAGCAAATCTGGTCGGGGATAGCGAGATAAGACATCTTGAATGATTACCGAAAATGGATAATATCGGAGACAATACATTACTAAAGAATACATATACATTTAGGGAGTTGACATAATTGTCAATATTCGTAAAGAAAGTTGGATTCAACTGCAAATGTTTTCGTTTTACTTTGAAATATTTTGACGGTTTTGAATAAATAAATACATGTACAATACAACCCTTCTATTGATTGACCTAAATAATGTTTGCAAACAGACTGAACCTAGATGAAAACCCAAGTAACTCGGCATCTCATCAGGATCCAATCGGTTTTGCAATTAGTCAGTAGTCTCTCAATAGCTTGAATGAAGCGAAAGTAAGTGAAATGTGTTGAATAACCCTTTATTCAATAAATATGCATATAAAGAATAATGGCATCCTGAATCTTAATTAGGTTAAAAGTAATAATAGTAAATTCATACAAGAATGTTTCGACATGGCGGAAACTGTAGAATCTAACCAATCTAATATATTATTCCATAATCAAACAAAGCAAATTTTTATCAGACAGCTCCTATAGGAGCTGTCTCTTCTGGGTATACTCAGTTTGCCAAGGCGAAGAAAGGTGTATTTATGGAGTAACGGTTTAAAAGTTTATCGAACAAGAATTTTCACTATGTAGGTACACATACCAAGAGGTTTGGGAGTCAGTACAATTCTGTTTGGTGTTTGCGGAATTATGTGCGCTATGCCGTACTTCGTACAAGATAAATCCGTGTACAGCCTTGATGACAGTCCTTCTGTGGCTGGGGGCAATTTCTCACGAGCCAGCATAGCACGGAGTAAGGTCCCAATGTGTGATCTGACCAACAGACCCAGGAGTTCGTTTGACCCCTGTTCGAAAACGAGTGCAGAGGGCGCCTATAATCTGGAACAGTTATGGATAAAGAAATTTGCTTATGCTATGATAGCGATTGGGATGGTACGTATGCTTTAAAGACATTTTACTCCATGAATATTCATGTGAGAAATAATGACATTTTCATATTGACACATGGACACAGGACAGTTTTTCCATGGCAGAAGCTGTAGCCTCAGATCCATATAATTCCAGAAGGAAGTAGAGCATATCATGATCACACAATTCCTATAGGATCCGCTGATATGAGTCTACCCTGTTTGAAACCCCGATATTTTCACTGAACTATAGACCATCCATGCAGCATCTGATAAGGCTTAACACTGTTTGTAGCAGTGAAAAAACAGCCTACATTGTTGTTGCATTGTGACGACTAATCTTAGTCTAACTGTAGACAAAGTCCTGCCCAGCAGGCATATAATATTGTTCCATAGTAACAACGTATCTTAGTTCCACTGTGGACAAAGGCATAATTAGCAGGCACACAACATTGTTTCATCGTGATGACTAATTTTAGGCTTTTTTAAATGGGTTAACACTTACAATAAGTAGATTCTGATAGGAATCCTATATCAGTGACTGCTAAACATGTACATATATTCTGAATAGTGCAATGATTTCTCATAATGTATGTTTGTCTTGATTAATTGCCGGTTTTGTCGACCATGGGCTAATTGGACGACCCAGATGGATGGGAGCGAATACAGAGTAACCTGGGTGCAATGCCCTACTCTTATAATCGATATAATGTCTCTGATTGTTTCTATATGCCCAGCGTAAAACACTGGACACACCGACCTCGGTTATAAAGGCTCGTCCAAAGGAATGTACGACATATAAAATTGTGTATATATGATATAACATTATTTAAAACATGCACGTATCATACATTCCGCTTTATAGTGGAAACAATATCATTCCAAAATCCTAGCGATTTATTTCATTAATTGTAGGTTTTCCAAGGAATAGGGAAGTCTCCAAGAGGCCCCTTTTTGACCCTTTACATCGACGACGCGGTATCGAAACAGAAGACTGGGTTCTACATGGGAATTATCATCGGAACAGCAATTTTTGGTCCCGCCATGGCATTCCTCCTGGGTGGAGTCTTTAGCAAGATATACGTAACGCTCGAGCGTGAGTTTTATTACTACTGAATTTGATTTTAACTCCCATTCCTCTGCGAACATAAATTGATGTCTGGTCTGATCTGGTGCAATTTAACTATGTCCGATTCGAACAAGCTATTTAGGACCATTGGCCAAGTGTCAAACAGATTGGATCCTGATGAAACATCGAGTTTACCGGCTTCTCATCTGGATCATGTCCCTTTATACTGTTATAGAATGCAGCTAATACATGTATATATTGATGGTGTCTTTAAATGATTATTCATGGAGTACTGCATTGGGTTAGTGGTACAGGATCCGCCTCCGGTACGGGAGGTCCCCGGTCGGTTCGATTCCCTGGGCCTGGTCATACGAAAGTTTTGAAAATGGTAGTAATGGCTTCCCATACTCAGCTCAGGAATTAAGGGTTAGCATTACGACTGGTCAGGCCAAATAGTCTCCAATACTTTCGTCATATTTTATGTACATGTATTTGTGGTGTGCGGTGGTCTAGTGGTAACGCGCTTGACTACAAATACGGAGGTCCGGAGCTCAAATCTCGATCCCTCCCGGAAATTTCAGAGACACTTTTCAGTGTCTCCTACCCGCACCTACTCTCCACGCAGGGGTTAAAATTGGTACCTGTGAGCGTCACTAGCCGGTACTGCGGCTGCATGATTGCGACATATGTCAGCAGTGCTCAATGTTGTAGGTGAGTGACACAATGACCAGTGGAGTAAATGTACAGTCGGCTGAGCGGTCATTCGGACTGAAAGTAGGCTATAACTAGCCATTTTACTTTATTACAATGTATATTTTGGCTACATTAATTGGTTCAATGGTGTTTCACTATTTTTCAGCTGTATTCGTTACTTCAGATGTATTTCAATATCATCCAGCTATATTCATCAGTTAAATGGTATTTCAATATTGTCTGTATTCATCAGTCCAAGGGTATTTCAATATTGTCTGTATTCATCAGTCCAAGGGTATTTCAATATTGTCTGTATTCATCAGTCCAAAGGTATTTCAATATTGTCCAGCTATATTCATCAGTCCAAGGGTATTTCAATAGTGTCTGTATTCATCAGTCCAAAGGTATTTCAATATTGTCCAGCTATATGCATCAGTCCAACGGTATTTCAATATGTTCTAGCTATATTCATCAGTCCAATGATATTTCAGTATGGTCTAGCTATACTCATCAGTCGAAGGGCATTTCAATATCGTCCAACTATATTCATCAGTCCAAGTGTATTACAATATTGTTTAGCTAAATTATTTAGCCCATTGAGTGTTTTCTCAGTCCAATGGTATTTCAATAATATCTAGTTATATTCATCAGTCGAGGGGTATTTCAATTTTGCTTATTTAAATTCTAGCCCAATATGTGTTTTCTCAGTCCAATGGTATTTCAATAATGTCTAGCAATATGCATCAGTCGAAGGGTATTTCAATAACATTCAACTATATTCTTCATTCCAATGGGTATTTCAATATTGTTCAGCTCTATGTATCTCCAACAGTATTTAAAAAAAATACAATAGGAATCATCCATAGGTGTGAAACACAATATGTAATTCATCTAAATCTGTTTACCTATTTTGTTATAACATGCATTTCTACTATATTCATATGTATATATCATTATATATTGCGTATCTCAGCTGTTAACATCAGCCCGTCAGATCCACGCTGGATTGGAGCCTGGTGGCTAGGTTTCGTGTTATTCGGAGGCTGCGCAATATTCTTTAGTGTTCCGACAATGCTTTTTCCGAAGAAACTCCGCTCTTCAAGTCGACAAAGGGAAGCTGAAATGATGGCGCAAAGCAAGAAGCCAACGCAAGTGAAACACAGAAGTCTGATCAAATCGGCGATACACGAAATCAAAGGTGCATAGTTTAATGAAGGCAGTCAATCTGAAGCGAATCAATCTGACAATAAAACTTCATTTTTAGATTTGGATCTTTCAATTACAAATGATAAAGTTTCGTCCAAAATATACGATAAACGAGAATATTTTAATTTTAAAATTGTAAATTATCCTTTTCTAGATTGACATGTGCCCCGTTCTACATCTTATGGGTTTATATTTCTCAACTTATTCGGTTTACTAGAGCCTGTTCTTTGCTTGAAGATTTTAACAGTCGTTATTTAGTTATAACTGATAAACTTCTTAAGCAAGGTTACACAAACTTCGAAAACGTTTTCTAAATTTTATTATCGAAATCTACCACTCATTTGTAAATATAATTGCAATATACGGACGTTACTGCAACAAGGCATTTCTCAACCAGAATTTTGTGGGGAATGTTATCTACAAACTTAGGAAAATTCGGGGTCATATCCATTTCCATGATTTGTTTGTAAAAACGCATTAAACCATTTAAGAAGAAAGGTTATGATCCCATTATATTGCAACGCACTGCATGTTTGGTTATTGACCCTTTTACACCCGGTACCTATGCTTCCCTCTTTGCTTGCGCGATCACAGGTCGAGGGTAGAATTTTATCTTAAACTCAGATACGGGATGAGCTTGCCAGACTCATGTAATACTTTTTCCCTGTCGTGCCCTTAACGGCCTACCTGCAGATGCTCTGACTTCAGCAAAGTCATTGAGTACATATTTGACAGATTGTCACTGTCTGTGTGTGTGTGTGTGTGTGTGTGTGTGTGTGTGTGTGTGTGTGTGTGTGTGTGTGTGTGTGTGTGTGTGTGTGTGTGTGTGTGTGTGTGTGTGTGTGTGTGTGTGTGTGTGTGTGTGTGTGTCATGCTGTCTATCGGTGTTTTGGTGGTGGTTGCGTCTTGTATGTGGCTTTGCCTGCTTGACTTTACTACTTTTCCATTTACAATTGTAAGGCAGTGAAAAGTTTATCATTGGAAAAGTAGTAAAGTCAAGCAGGCAAAGCCACATGCAAGACGCAACCACCACCAAAACACCGATAGACAGCATGACACACACACACACACACAACCACATACCCAAACGCACACGCACACACACGAAATGAACACAGAAAACACCAAAAGACACACAAGAACCAGGGACAAACGTTCCACAACATGAACAAACCACAAGCACAAAGACGCAATGCAAACAAAAGGAATTTTCGCATTGCATTCGAGTCTGTTCTCCTCGGTGCACTAGTTTCTGTTGCATCGACAGTGTATTAAATAACTCGTGGGGTTTCCAAGGATATGGCTTAAGGCAGTATCTATAATCTAGTGTCGAAAGCGCGAATTAGTGCTGCTAACTATAGTACTGAAGACATGAAATCCCATCGTAGATAACAGCTTTGATCGTGACGAAGCTCACACATCTTCAGTTATAATGTAGATGTCTTAACTTTAATCGTCTTGCTGTGCCACTAGCTTTAGCAGTGTGGCATTTAGTGAACATCTTGCCATGACCTATCCATCTGTCTGTCCAACTTTCAAAGCTTATTACTTCGAAGATGTTTGCTTTTCGCAATGGTTTTTCGTCGTTTTGTAGATTCACTAAACTTGATTGTTTTGTTAATTACACATTTTTATTGTATTGTAGAGTACTCAACGTCGATATTACGTATCGCTAAGAACCCAGTCTACATGCTGCTGAATGCGTCCACTGTGATCAACATTATTGGGGTAGCGGGAGCAATTTCTTTCATGCCGAAATACCTGGCCTCCCAATACAGCATTCCACTATGGCAAGCCAATATCACAATGGGTATGACATTCTGTGTGTTATAACATTCTTGAATAGGATTGAAATTAAAAAAGGTATTTACAAAAGAAAGTATACGAAAATTCTAAGTAACATAACGTATGCACATGCGCATTACCAATTTTTAGTTACAAATTATATAACGTCCTGCCATCGCATATTATTCTCGCCCTCTACGAAACCAAATAAGATCGAGGAACAATGTACTTGAAGATGCACACTCCACCAAATAAGTCTCTCGATGTTATGTTCAGAAACAGTTATTCTAAAAGCAATATGACTTTCCGTACAATATATTTAGCACATGTACCAAACACAATATTCTAAATATACATGATCAAAATCAAACTTCTTTGTCATAATGTAATCATCAACCTGATGAAGCGTTTGTTTTATCGCATTAATCAAAACAAATGTTACTATTATCAACATTCCACAATTCCATTATAACATTTACACACGATGGAACAAACGCACGAAAATTTTCAGGCATTTTTCACTGTCAAGGTCACTTGTATAGTCCAAATGACAGATGGGTTATTTGAGCAGTTGTATCTAATGCTATTTAGGATCTAAATACCATTTGAACAAATAATTCACATAATTATATTATCCAACAGTGTTCGTCTCAAGTTCTCAATTATTGTGATAACGAGGAGATTTAACCCATTTGTTCCCACGATTCCATATATGGGACATATCAAACAGTGAAGACAATGTTTGCTGATAGGAATTTCAATATAAAAGTACAAAAATGAGTAATGCAGGAAAAACTATATACAGAACAAACAGTCACCCGAATAACAACACAAGGAAACAGCAAATGTACATAACTATAAAAACAACAAGAGACTAACAAAGACAAAACAAACATACAATAGGGAGAAGGTGAAAGTACCGCATTGGAGAAGTCAGTGACAAAATTCAGTGGGGGTGGGGGTAAACCGATTTTTGGGCGCCAAACCTCACACTTATCCCATCCCAACCCTAAAAGACAAACAGTGTAAATAATCCCCTCTTTACCCCCTCTCCTACTAAGCTACAACAACCGCTATGGCAAATACAGTGGCACAGTGCATGCATAACGAACATATTTAAGTGAACAAACTGTATCCACCTATCGCTAGTTTACTCAATGATTAAGCTGTAAACAGTAACTGTAATTTAAAACGAAATGGAAAATTTAGACCAGACATTAGATAAAACATGGACTAAACTGAGCGCAAATGGGTTAAGATGATAGTTTTATGCAAGCTACTCCATATCAATGTTGTCTTTATTAAGCATGGTTGTAGTGTTATGAATGCCTGTCTGTGGTCCCCTACCGATTTTAGTTTGAAACCATATAAGACGCCGAGTAAGTACGCGTCTTATCAGGTTCCAAACTGTATGATTATCTTTCCGGGATTCTTGAAAATGCATGACAAATCAACTGTTACAACAGACTTCCATGATATTTTCTACAAACAGATATTTGCTCAGCAGGTTAAATATTAATGTCCATGTTGCTCCTAATTATGCAGTTGTCTTTATTTAGCATGTTGCAGTATCATGGCTATTTCCCTTGGTTCGTTTATCGGTGGCCTTATCACTAGACGTGTTAAGATGACACCACTCAACACGTGCAAGATGATGTTGCTGTTCTATGCCGTGCATACCGCTTCCCAAGTATGTGGTTTCTTCTTAGGATGCGATCAACCCGTGCTATATGGAGACAATACCCTACAGTAAGGCTTTAACTGTTCAAACTAGCTCAACCCTTTAATCCATATAATTATATTCATTTAAAATTATGTCTGATGAATAGTAATTAACTAATGTAATATAAAAATGGCATATGAACAAGAAATGGTCCTGGTAAAACTCTAGAATCAAATCCATAAAGGCAATCATAGCAGACCCTTATAAGACTGTTCCTGCAGGAGTCGCCTGGTCTTGGTCTATTCGGATTGTATACATTAAAAGGTGCATTATGGAGTAAAGAATTAAATATAATATTTTGTATAATTGCCTTTCCTCGAACGATCAAAACATGTATGATAAAACATTCTGATTTTCTTTTGACTTCATTGAGATATGATTATGACCATGTTAAAAAGCATATAGTTGATTAATAGTTTAGGCTCTGACGAGAAGACGAGATCACTAGAAATGGTCCAGTCTTTCAAAGCTCGGTCAAACGGTGAATTACAAACATTTTAACCAACATTCCCGACCAGTGTTATTTCATCTTTCTGTTTGCAGTTTTAGGTAAGGCGTGCGCCTTGTTGTCAGCAATCACCTTGCAGGACATGTAAATAATACAGAAACAAAACATACAATCAGAAAAAGTATGGAGGTGTGGTATTTATGATTTAAAGAACATATCACCAAAACAAATTAATAATGTAACTGCATGCCTCTAGAGAGGTTTAGTTTTTCATTTCTGTACAATACAAGGGTGTGTTGATTATTTTATTTGCAGCAAATCATCTGAATTGTACAAGTTAACCGAAGACAATTGCAATTCGAACTGCGATTGTGATGACAATAAATATTTCCCTATCTGCGGAGACGACGGTCGCTCATATTTTAGTCCGTGCCATGCTGGTTGTAGTTCGCAGAGCAACATGGTAAGAATCTGTTAAAGACCAACTGGGTCCTGAGCATATGGGTATTTCATTTAACGTATGGTAAACACTGAGCAGTGCAATTTTAATTTTCTTCCCCTAACGTTGTTTATTAAGTATGCGAATAAAATATAAAATGTCAGTTATTGAAACTGCTAACTCAGTTACAACGATGCTAGTTACACTACCTACAGACGGGGAGCTGGCACTTTGACAAAGTGATCTAAGTGCTTTAGAATGTTGACAAAGTTGAGCAATGAACAGCACGGTTACTGGCTAGACGAGTAGCCGCCACTTGGTTGAAGACAATTACCGGTTACGGTTATTTCCCAGGCCAACTTTCTCGGAAGAGAAAGTAATGTAACAGCGAGGATGTTAAGTATATACTCACTTTTAAGTTCCTTGCACGCGGAGATAACTAGCTCTTCGGCGACGTAGTTAAAGTGCTTGGACATGTTTCAAATGTCAGCAACGGACAACATTGTTACTGGCTCGATGTGTGACTGTCAAGGATTGCCGATGATGCACGTTACATAATTATATAGTGATCGCAACTTTCAATATATGCCTTGTCGTTTTCACAGAAAAAGATCATTCCTCCGTGTCATAAGATTTGTTCATTTCTTTGATAGATATGGTTCATTTTGGACGATATAAACTTGTCATATTTGTTTTACTGACAGGAGTTTTACAACTGTACTTGTGTGACAACGGAACACGCTGTGGCTGGTCTCTGTGACCAAGGCTGTTCTACTAAATTGTACATCTTCGCCGTCACTACTTTTATCGGAAAACTCTTCACGGCTTTCAAAATTGTACCAACCTTCATTGCTAAGATACGGTACGTACAACGCAACATTCAATTACAAAGTAAAACATCATCAAACGACACTAAACCAATGTCAAACAGTTTGGGACTCACCACGGTATATTTGTACAGTAGAACTTTATTATATCAATTACTAAATAAAGTAACGCGGATTTCGGTTAAAGAAGAACGAAAGTACTTCATAATGTTCCTATTGGAACTTTCGGCACAATTTTCATCTTGCAGTAAACTTTTATCTGTATTGAGCAATAACGATTAGTGGTAGTAACGAATATAATCTTAAATACGGTGTTAACGGTATAGTTCAGAAGTAAAACTTTAAACAAAGAGCACTTGAAAAATAACGAGACTACTCGTTGGACATAACACTTTACTCCATGAAAAAATGATATCATGAATGTTTATCATCTGATTTTTATAATAGTGTATGAAAAAAGACTTAAACTGCTGCTACATGAGACGTCTGATCTGGACCTGCTCTGTTTGCAAAGGAGTTTACAGGCGTATAAAATGAGTTCAGAAATATCTCTATTACATGACTTCTGTTCACCAATATATTCTCTGACACAAAACCGCAAGTGTGTTTGATTTCAACGTATTCCATTTTTTTATAATCTGGGAGTCAGACTTATGTGTTCTATAACATTTTTCTGCAAATGTGTTCCATCCAAACTTTCGGCGTGTCTGTGTTAGTCTCTACTTACAACGCGTTTTAACAATGCCTAAGACTAATACAAATAAATTGTGTATATGCTGAAAATAAGTAAATCCAAAGACAAACAATCGAATAAACACTAAAGAAGACAAAACTTCCATGTGTTTCATATCGAAGATCCGGTGTTATTCACCAATGTATATGTATTTATTCGGGCTGCGTTTTAGTTTGTAACTCCACGACATTGGTCGATACTATTTTTGTTGTACAAGTATCGACGAAAAGGGTCTATTTTGTATTCCAGGTGCATTTGCGATATAAGTTAAAATTTACAACCTTTATAATAATGATTGAACATAACAAATACCAAGTTTTATGATGTTATTGAACATTATTTTTTATTGAGGGGCTATCACTTTAACAAGTTTGAGTGATCATTTCAGATCTGTTGAGGAACGAGACAGGGCAGTTGGATCAGCGTGCCAAAGCTTTCTGGTATCCAGTTTAGGTATACAAGTCTAAGTTTTCAACACTTTCGGTCGAAATATGCGTTATATGAAAAGCAAGACTAATAATGACCTTAAAAAAGTGTACTAAATAGCACAATTCGAAAATTTATATAGCTCTATTTGATTTGTTGTCGTGTTTTTGATTTTCGTTGTTTTTGCGCTTTTGGTGTTTTAACCGTACAATGTATTTGCCATTGCGGTTGTTGTAGATTAGTCGGAGAGGAAGCACGTATAGTTACACTGTTTGTCTTTTAGAGTGGGAATAGAAAAAGTGTGAAGTTTGGCTTCCCTTAACCGGTTTAAACCCCCATTGACTATTGTCACTGACCGTTCCAAGGCGGTACTTCCATCTTTCCCCCTATGCTTTGTGGTGTTTCCTGTGCGATATATATTTGTACGTTAACTTTGATCATGAGTGTGTCCTTATTTGTTATTATGTAATATTGAGTCGCCCAAGCGATGCAAATACAAATACAATAAAACTTTTCTATATCGACCACCCAACTTTATGCCAAAACAGACATTGTAGAATCATGTCTATACTTTTCCATAAGCAAAGAGAACAGGCGAATGTTACAGGAGCCATCCGGTCGTCCTGCATGGGACAACCAACTGCTCTAATAGGTATCCGTGTCTATTAATTACCTGGTGGTTATAGACGGGTTATAGTGAGTGCTGTAAGTATCTCTTCCGTGCACTATGTTGAAAAATGATCGAATTGCACCCCTGTGTATATACCTCAATAAACATCTGCATAGCCCCCGGTAAACCTTTTACACCATGAACATTCATGTGTGAAATAATTACATTAGGTATATTAATCACATGAAATGTTATACTGGCAAATGAACACAGGGAGTTTTGGCTTCAGATCTATATTATTTATTACACGACAGACCTGGTTAGCTGACTCCTACAGGAATCATTTGATCTAGGTATTCACTGTTTGCATATTCAAGATAAAAGAAAACACAAAACAACTATTACAGCAAGAATTTGAAACATTATGCAATCTTAAAGCTAACCCACATATTTTGTGGGATTTCTAGAGTCGTTTATTAGAGTATGAAAAGCGTTATTGGAAATAGCCGACAAAACATGAAATAGCTACACCATTTGTACCCCATTTTATAGACCCAATCATCAGACCAAGATCTGGAAGCCGAATCGTCCTCGACAATCTAAACAAATATACACAGAAACCATAAAGACATTTGTATTATATGATGACCAGTTTTGATCTATACAGTTTTAACAACACCAAAGTTAAGCTTTCATTTGTACGCAGTCCAGGCAGGTAAAGTTCTGGTTCTGATTAATATCCGATTTTGATCGCCTTTTTGTCTAGGACTTATTTAAGAATCGGCAAATAACGGTGGCGGGTTCGGAAACAGAGATAACAGTGCCAGCCTGACAGGTAACAAAATGTTCCACAAAGCTGGAACGTTCAACATGGATGACACTATAGTAAACGAACACTATTTTCTACCTACAACATTACTTTTTTATTTTATCTTGAACCGACTCATTAAATGTACGTCGAAATATTTACTCAACATTGGAAACTTTGTAGGCTGGATGCCTGGACCGGTAATTTTTGGAGTCATCATCGATGGAACCTGTTCTCTATGGAAGTACACGTGTGGAGAACGACAAATGTGTAAACTTTACGACATCGTCAATTTCCGGATTGTGCTACACGCTTACGCAACCATTTCGTCTGTCCTCGCCGCCATGTTTATTGGATTCATCTACATATATTTCAAGGTCACCGGGCGCAATGTTTGGCTTGGACAGAAAGATACAGTCCAAAAACAAATGAACATACCTGACATCGAGAAAGAAATTGACTCCCCAGTGGTAAGGAAATATATTTATCGCTGAATAGATAGATAGATATGCGGGGGGCCGGGAGGGCGGATTGAATGTACGGTGGTTCATATTAATGTAGACCATAAAGGTCCAGCACTCAAGGGAAAATGCTAGGACGAGCGGGTGAATTGATAGTTATGAAACTTATTGGGAAGGATTTATGATTGAGGGTACGGTGGTTTATATTAATGTGGGCCATAAAGGACGAGCACTCAACGGAATGATCCGGGTGATGTTATGAATAGTTATGAAACTTCTATATATTAGTAGCGTTTGTTCAAATATATACTTAACCAAATGTTTCAATTGTCATTAAGTATTCGTGCAAGTTATCGAGCCCTTTTAGACAGATTAAAGTCAAAATATGCCATCATTCCACCTGCGCGATTTTCAAAGCTAGAAAGGAGTTACCAGCAAGCGATTAATGACGATATTAATAACAATACACGTGCACAAAATGTTACTAACTGTTAATTGTGTATTCACAAAATGTTGAAACAATTGTCGTTTAGCAGTTTATTTGTTCTATAAATATAAAATAAGATTGTCGCATATATAAAATGGTAATTTTAACTATCAAGTGCCAACTTAAATCTCTACGCTTAACAAGGAGAAACTCCCTATCTGAACCTACTCTTCAAAGACATTTACTTTCACTTCATAACCCTTATTGTGTGGGAACCGTGCATTATGAAGAGATTTTCAAATAGTGTCGACCCAGGTTAACGTCTCCTGGGGGAACCCTTTGATCATGGCCTGTACTGTTCCTTATGAAATTATTTTCTTCTGTGATAAAGCTTGATAAACTGTTGTTTAATCAATATTCAGAAATGGAGAAGCCAGTTTTAATTATTCAGCAGATTAAAGCCCACTGTCTGAATAAATTGACAAAGAGTTCGTAAGTAGATTCAGCGTATCTGCAACGGTTATTCTCAATAATTGGCCAATATACTGTTTTTGTTTCTGACCCCCGGCCCATAACGATGCATTTATAAAGTATTCATATGCTAAGTTAAACAGAAACTTTAAAAGCTTTAAATAACACCCACCTCTGACACATTAACAATTTACTTCATAAATATCGGATATCCATGGGGTAAAGGCTTTGAGAAATGCTGACTTTTCGATTAATTCCTTTCATGATGTTATCAATAATGTCAGTTTAAATTCTTATCTTCTGCAATTGTACATACTTGCTGTTCGGCCATGCCTTTGAGAAACTAAACCGTTTGACAACCAGTTTGAAGCCGGATTAGACGTCGAGTTACGCGGCGTCACATATAAATTTAAGTCATTGCATATCAGCTCGAGCTTAGCAAGATGATGAATAATGAGTAGATATTGCGTTAGTGGTTTAGATATATTGGCGGGAATGCTGAGCTACAGATAAAGATGCGTATCCAAATATTAAAACTGCCAGTTGTCCACCAAACCCTATACTGCGGCCACTCTTTAGAATCGTCTTGAAGAGAAAAACAGGAGTTGTTCTTGAAAATGTTTAAATTCACGCATTTTATCTGGAGCTCTGTCAATAATGTGATGTAATTATTGTTTTCCATTGCAGAGAAACGAGGATCCTGATGTGGAAAAGGTCGTCAAACGTGATTTCGAGTCCAACGCGTGATGCTTAGAGAGGAATTTAACTGGACTAGTCAGTATGCCTGACTATTTAATTGTGGAAGTGTGAAAGGAAAGCTGGTCCAAAATTTATATTAACTTTTTAGTACATATAGAATTTAGACAGGTGATTTGTTGCAAGATGAAAGTAATGCGGTAATGCAGACAGTTCCCGGATTAGGATTAGCTTTTTGCAAGACATTCACATTGCCTTAAGCTGTCACGTGTTTAAAAGACTGTTAGATACACTAATCAATTGTTCGGATTAGCGAGGTGTCACAGTACCTGTTCATATACTGGTCGGTTGGGTACTTACATGTTGTAAGAGTAAATAGATCGTGAAAAATCCACTTGATTGTGTTTATACATGTAATGAATCTGTATCCGACAGAGGGAATGAGAAAACAATGACATAGACAACGACAAAATACAACAATGACAGGGACAAAACAAAACACGATAATGACAGAGACAAAAACAAAACACGATAATGCAGAGACAATGGCAAACACGATAATGACAGAGACAATGACAAAACACGATAATGACGGAGACAATGACAAAACACGTTAATGACAAACAACGACAAAGCAAGATAATGACAGAGACAATGACAAAACACTATAATGACAGAGACAATAACAAAACACGGGGTAAAATCATAAAAAAGACAAACAACGACAAAACACGACAATTACAGTAAATATCGGGATACAAATAACAATACAAAAACAACAACAGCAATCTTTGAATCCAATATAAAGTAGAGCATGCTTAAAGAGACCAAATGAATATTAAATATGGATGTTGATAAGAACAAGTGGCTGCTTAATGCATGACAAAAGTAGTACGGAAAACTCGTATTTGAGCATTCTGCACAACTTCTGTCTTGTATTAAGCTACTACCTGTCTTAAAAACCAAGAATTAATCCTAAAATTAGTGGTTCCTGTAGACACATGTTACTGTATCCGTACAGATAAGACACTGTAGTCTGAGCAATGTAGACAGTTTCCATTTACGAAATGAATATCATGGGCGACTAACACTGCGTTTAGATGTCACTGACTAGATCGTTTGGCATGGCGTGTATATGGATATGTATATCGAATTTGATTTACATGTAACTGCTTATGTAGTATTATTGTAGGAATATACTTTCAATATGCCTTTTTGAATGTAGTAGTGTCGATATGCGTGACATGAATAGGTAATCACACATGTCATATACGTGTGTATCTTTACCTGTGTGGGCTTCTCGTTTATCCGCTTGACCGTTTTCATCAACTTCTTGTAAATACATCCCTTTTCCACTTTTTCCCACTCGATGCTGGACAATTATTCTGCAATAATTATTTCAGATTTGAAATTCCTTTATTGTTTTTCACATTGTTACACTGTATAATGTTATTGAAACCAGTCGCGACAGAATAAAAGGAAACTAACATGTCTCCTACATATGACCAAACCCATATGTCATTCCATAGTAATACGTTTATAAATATTCTTATATATATTTATTAACTCTTTACTCAAATGAATATTCAAAACTGTAGAATCATATCTATATTATATCATAAGCAAACAAGGCAGACCCTGATCAGACGGTTCCTAAAGGAACTGTCTCGTCATGGCCTGCTTACGAAATAATACAGGTATAATAAGACAGTTTCTACTATGGCATACAGGTCCCGTGTTCATGCGCCATTCCCGTGTTCATGCGCCATTTTAAAAAATCAATCTAATTAATACACATGTTTTAATGAAATAATTGATATTAATGGAGTAAATGGTTAAACCTATGTTTCCATGTGAAGTAAGGTCTCTCTCTTTATACATAAGGAACAATAAACCGTATCCGCCTAATTGTCCGTTGTCGTTCTTAATCCTTTCCCTCATATAAAGGTGTTTTCACGCATCTGCAAACATATTAGACCCAAATCAGACGGCTCCTATAGGAGACGTCTGATCAGGGTCTGTTCTGTTTGCTTATTGAATTTAATAGATATGTTTCTATACTTTCTTAAATGGCTATAATGTTCCACCTTCCATATTTCTTTTGAACTTTGTAATAATCAAAGAACAGAGAAAGGGTTACATGTAACTCTTGGTACACGCTTTTGGTGTTATTTGTCAATTAAGTATTTTTCATCTGCAACAATTGTAAGTCTACTTCAGTTTTTACAATGAAATTTCTCTGATTTCCTTGTAAACTGTGATTATCAATGAGGACCCAAATTGTTTGCATGAGTAATCACGATTTCGCCGCTAGCCTGAAAGGAGTGAAATATATCCTGGTTCAATGATAGTTCACCGGACTACTGACTGGTGTCACACGGGTTGCGCTCCATGAAAACACTTCGGTGGACACTTGTTAAATGAAAAAGTAGTAAACCCAAGCAGGAAAAGACACACACAAAACGCAACCAACACCAAGCTATCTTTAATGACACAGAAGCCCTTTAACACCTTTGTAAAGAGACAGTTTTTGTTGAATCTGGGTCTGCCCTGTTTGCTTGTGATGTGATATCTGGTCTCTGCAGTAGTCAAACCGCCATTGTTCATAATACTATTATAACAATTCTACAAAATTATACACATAATGATTACTTCTTACACGAATATTCACGAGGTAAAGGTTTAACCCATTACTCCACAAACAAACATTTTAACGATTTTGCAAACAGAAGAGACCCACACCAGATGGTTCATGTAAGTGCCATTTGATTAGGGCCTGCTCTGTTTGCTTAAAGTATAACGTACGTACGATTCGAAAGTTTCTAATATTGTCAAAAGTTTATCAGTCCGTATGCCATTGTATAAATTCACTTAATTGACCTTTATAATATCATTATTCTTTGGCATTATTAGTATTTACGGAGTAAAGGTTTAATGCACGAAAAGGAAGCCAGTGTCGCGATAAACGATGACGGCCGTTTTATCACTGTCCTTCACGTGACAAAAGTCTGTATGTTCCATTTACTTGGTTGAACAGGCATCACAGTTTGATTGTTCTACGTGATTGAAAAGATGATTTAAGATAATTTTCCAAAACGTGCATTACTAATCAAACTTACTCAAACTATAGTTTCAGAATTGTTAAAGACGATTTTAAATGGAACCATAATGTGCTCTCCTCAGTCTGAATATTACAATGTGCAAGACTTTTGTAACATGTAACATAACATCTATATGAATATTAAATCTGAATAGTAAGTGTGACTCGGGCATATCCGTGTTTAAATTATCTGAGTTCTCTGTTCCCAAAGTGATAATCTGTGACAGTTATATACAGTAAATCCTCTCTATAACAACCATATGATGTGGCGTATATGCTTGTAGGTAGTTTCTTTATATTAGACGCTAGTAATTCAGAATATTTTATGAAAGCTTTCTGCATAACTTTGGTCCTGCGTCCAGCTACTACCTACCTTTAACAACAAGCATTGTGCATTGTTTTGATGGTCGTTGTAAAGATGTTTAAGTGTATATAGTGTTCTTGAAACCTATGTCTAAATATTTACGTGGGGAATATAGTCCTCAGTCGTTACGCGGACTGGTGTAGTCACGGGAGTTGTCTTAAACCCTGTGGATATATACAATTAAACAAGGTAAATAGTTTAACTGTTCGTTATAGATGGATTAAAAGGACAACTATTAACTTATAATCGTGTCTTTCATCAGGGTCTGCACTGTTTGTCATGTTACACTTTTTTTTAGGAAAATCCCTATATATTCACGATAAGACTGGCCGGTTTGAGTTTTGGAATAGTCCATTTAAAAAGTCAGCGTTGTAAGGGTTAAGCATTAGGTTTATACAGGATTTGCTCCTACAGGAATCCTCTGATCTTGGTCAGATATGTTTGTAAAGTCGTCAAAGAATGTAGGCTTAACTTAACGATGTAGCCTGGATGTAATAGCAAGAAGTTTATAACACAGAAATAAATTAAAAAACAAGTATGAAGGAATTTAATCTTTAGTGAATGACACATTTTCAATAATACCAAAACCACGATACTTTGCGTGTCTTCGCTATACATTGTTCTCACACGTATCCAGATGACGTCCAACTATAGTGACAAACTACCTCTTCCGGTTCAAAATGGCAACGATCAGAGAGACCATTCAGATGACCCCGACACAAAATGTGGCTTCGGCAATTTTACTCCAAAATTCCTACAGGTATACTTCTATAAAAAAAATTTTTTCCAGCAGCTTCATCTTCTTCTTCCTTTTTAAGATTATTAGACACTAGTCATCGTGCCTGAATTCTAACAGTATTCCAAAATAATTGATTTAATTTCAAATTGATTTCTTATTTACATATTACTTTTTTTCTCAGTTCTTCAAGAGGTATTAACATCACCTATCGGTAAAGTTGAGTATTATTTAACAGTCCTCTAGCCAACAATGATCCTTTATATACGTCATTCATGATCTTGATTTTAGGTATTTGCAAGAATTGGAGCTTTTGTTGGTATATACAGCGCCTCTGGTTTGTTGACCTCTTCGCTTTCCACCTATGTTAACTCCCAGGTAGGTACTGAATTGTAGAATAACGCATGGAATAACATCATACATTAAACTCATGTATTTGACTTCCGAATGGACACAGTTCAACTGAAATATACAAATATAACAAATCGCTATGAGTTTTAACTACATATCTTATATAGGTTTAACCACCTATTTCAAATGGTGGTTAACCACCTAATTTATATGGGGTTTAACCACCTATCATGTATGGGTCTAAACCACGTCCTTACATATACTAGGGTTTAACCACCTATCATGTATGGGTTTAAACCACGTCCTAACATACACTAGGGTTTAACCACCTATCATGTATGGGTCTAAACCACGTCCTAACATATACTAGGGTTTAACCACCTATCATGTATGGGTCTAAACCACGTCCTAACATGTACTAGGGTTTAACCACCTATCATGTATGGATCTAAACCGCGATCTAACATATACTAGGATTTAACCACCTATCATGTATGGGTCTAAACCACGTCCTAACATAATTATACTAGGGTTTAACCACCTATCATATATGGGTCTAAACCACGTCCTAAACTAGGGTTTAACCTTATTTTAGAAGGGTTCAGCAACACAATAGATCCGAACACCTAGCAACTGAACTTATATGGAGTATAGCCCCCTAACAACCGAACTTATATGGGGTATAGCCCCTTACAACCGAACTAATATAGAGTATAGCCCCCTAAATCACATGAGTTTTAACTTATATGGGGTTTGACAACCTATGTCATATAGGTTATAACAACTATATTATAACTTTATAAGAGTTTATACATTTATTTACACTATGGTGTAAGCCTGGGTGACTTTGAGACAAGTGTAAGGTTAGGACGTCGGTAAACCGGTTTAAATCCACAGTGGTGGTTTTGCAAATGACCGTTCCCTAAAGACAGTACTCTCTTTGTTACCCTTACTTTTATTTGTGTTGTGTCTTTGTATTTGTGATTTTGTTCATGTTTGGAATGTTTATCTCTAGTACGTGTGTGTTTGTTAATATTTTCTGTGTTCATTACGTGCATATGCGTTTGTTTGGGTGCGTAGTTGTGTGTGTGACATGTTATCTATCTATCTATCTATCTATCTATCGATGTTATAAATGTTATCTATCTATCGATGTTTCGGTGTGGTTGCGTCGTGTATGTGGCTTTGCCTGCTTGACTTTACTGCTTTTTCATTTAACCACCTAATTCAAATCAATGTACTGCTTTTGTTGTTCAACTCGTTACATGCTGGATGTCACCCGACCAACGGGTGGATGCTGGTCAGTTGTCATGCATAGCATTTCGACCCTTTCTTTTGTAAGATCTAAATGACATATTGTTTATCTCTGGTCAGTCTCCAATTTGGTCGGTGCTGATATTGGACCGAAACTGGTTGTGTAGGGTATATATTGCGGGAAGGCCAGCAAGGTGTTGGGCAGTATTCTGCGCGAAGTTAGGTATTGGGATATTTGCACACGATGTATATTTACGTCAGACATGTTCGGGGACATGTATGTGTTTTTTTCTGATTGAGATCAGCCCCATTGTAGTAGGGATTGTTCTTGGTGGATATGTGTCTCGCAAACAATGGTCTACCCCTTTCAGAGTTACACTTTTGTAAAGCATATGTATAGGAAATGCCGTCTGTTCTTTTTCAGTTCATTACTGATACGGTCTTTGCATGCCAAGTAATTTGTGTAGTCTGCTAAAGTTGTCATCTGCTAGACATTTGTGTCTTTAATAGTTTCATTTCTTCCTAACGGTCTTGTTTGCAGAAGAGATTTCGTAAAACTGTATTGTTTAGTTATGGGAAATCCATTCTTCCGTAACCTGGATTCCGGTAGTTTTTACATAAATTGTCATCTGCTGCTTTTTTGTTCAAATCAGAAATTTTGTCGTCTGCTCAATAGTCGTCTGCTGATCGGTCATCATCTGTAACGTATTAAACATTATTCGTTTCCCTTCCTTTACTTGTTTGCTGATATTAAACCTAAGTGACAGTCTTTGGATCGCAGATCAGACCCAACTCTTAGCGGGTATGATCGTGTAATTAAACTGTTACGCATGGGTCACAAATGACACGAACATTCGCTGTGAGCATGCACGTGTCCGAAATAAACTGCTTTAGAATAATTTGTAAACAGGATAGATTCAAAGCAAACACCGTGTTGGAGATATATGATATGTGTCACTTTATCTTTCTTATTGAAGGATATAGACTCCATTTTAAAGTTCGTATACCAAATGACATATTACAATCTATACTGAAACGTGCTTACCCCTCTCTGCTGATCGTTTGATGTCTGCAACAGTTTCAAAACTATTCCTTTTTCTTTGACATTTGTTCGCAAATAAGAGTTTGTAGCACTGTATTGTTTATTGATGGAACAACCCGCTTTCCAAACATATGGATTGACAATAGTTTGTTTTACATGAACTGTCATCTGGTGTTATTTGTTGTTCCTGTCTCTACTTACAAAGTAAATGTGCCGTCTGTTTAACAGTCGTTTGCTAATCAATTGCCGTAGATAATGTATCAAAATAAATATCTCAATTTCTTTCCACGTCTTTTGTTTGCTGAATGGAAAAGTAGTAAAGTCAAGCAGGCAAAGCCACATACAAGACGCAACCACCACCAAAACACCGATAGACAGCATGGCACACACAAACACACACAACATCACACCCAAACGCACACTCACACACGAAATGAACACAGAAAACACCAAAAGACACACAAGAACCAGAGACAAACGTTCCACACATGAACAAAATCACAAGCACAAAGACGCAAGGAAAACAAAAGGAAGGGTGACAAAGAGAGTACCACCTTAGTACGGTCAGTAGCAAATACACCACTGGGGGTTTAAACCGGTTTACGGACGTCCTAACCTCACACTTCTCTCAAAGTCACCCTAGCTTTACAAATAGTGTAAATAAAGGTATCCCCGCTGGACTTACCCACAACATAGACGACGGTGAACACAGGACAACATGTAAAACATAGCATAATAACTGTGACAATCCGTCAAATATGTACTCAATGACTTTGCTGAAGTCATAGCACCTGCAGGTAAGCCGTTAAGGGCACGACAGGGAAAAAGTAATACATGAGTCTCGTAAGCTCATCCTGTATCCAAGTTTAAGAGTATACCATCATAGAGTACTACCCTCGGCCTGTCATCGATAACCAAACATGCAGTGCGTTGCGATATAATAGGATCATAACCTTTCTTTTTAAATGTTTTAATGCGTTTTATAAACAAATCATGAAGATGGATATGACCCCGAATTTTGTAGATAACACCCCCATAAAATTCTGGTTGAGAAATGCCTTGTCGCAGTAACGTCCGTAGATTGCAATTATACATACTAATGAGAGGTAAATTTCGATAATAAAATTTAGAAAAAGTTTTCCAAAGTTTGTGATATCTGTAACCTTGTTTAAGAAGTTTATCAGTTATAACTAAATTACGTCTGTTAAAATCTTCAAGCAAAGAACAGGCTCGGGCAAACCTAATAAGCTGAGAAATATAAACCCCATAAGATGTAGAACGTGGCACATCTCCATCTAGAAAAGGATAATTAACAATTTTAAAATCAAAATCTTCTCTTTTATCGTATATTTTGGACGAAACTTTATCATTTGTAATTGAAAGATTCAAATCTAAAAATGAAGCTTTAATGCCAGATTCATTAGCCTTGTTTAAAGACAGTTCTTTTGGGTAAATTGAAGAAATCATAGTATCGAAATAAGGATTATCTAAATTCAAAATATCGTTAAATACCTTGAAGTTTTATTAAAAGCATTAACAATATCGGTCTGTGTATCAGGTTTTAAGCTTAGCATAAAAATCCCTCTCATAGCAATACAAAAAGAAATCTGAAAACTAGAGGGGCACAATTTGTACCCATGTGTATACCAACAACTTGACGACATATGGTATCCCCATAACGCACAAATATATTATCTAAAAGAAAGGTGAGAGATCTACAAACATCAAGGCAAGTCCACATTGTGTAATGTTCAACTTCTGAATTCGAAAAGAATGGACGTTGAACATAACAAGCAATGAACATTTTTTTTCTCTGGCAAAGGTTTTTTTCTATTAATTTAATAAGTTTATCACTAATAAGATGGTGAGGTAGAGTAGTATAGAGTGTAGAGAAATCATAAAAGCTCAGTAAAGAAATGTTATACTGTTCATCTTCAAGTTTTTTTAAAACATCATTTGAATTTTTTATGGACCAAAAAACATTAATACCAGAATTTTCATATATTTTATCACAGTAGCGATTTACATGTTCTTTGATCGTAGTAAGACAGGACGTCAAAAGTATAGATAATTTAGTAGTGGTACAACAGCTAGAGTTGGCAATAAAACGCGCCTTATTTATACAGAACCACCTATCATCTGCTACAAATATAACAAACCCATTAGAAATACAATTTTCAACTATAATAAAATTGTGACCGACCTTAATATTAATGATAATATTCCTGATAATTGAGATTGCGCCACCTCAAAATTTTGCTATTCTCCGGCTGGTCATGTGATTACTGGTAATTTTGAGATAATTAAAGATAAACGTCTACGATCTCTTTTGAATAAAGGTCCCAAATATAGAATACCATCCTTGATAGATTTTAACTCTTGTCGAGTTCAGATTGCGGAGGCTTTACAAAATTTTAGTATTAAATGGTGTCGAAGAGAACATGTTGAGTCTAATGCCCTTTCTTGTTGGAAAAAACTAATTTTTGATATAATTGATAAACGCATTTCCTTTTACAGCTCTAATAGACACCTTCTTCCACCTAAACCTAGAACTTCATTTAGACATCTTAAAAAGGGTTTACAGGATTTCCATTCAAAATACATTTTTGTTCCTGCTGATAAGGCATCAAATAATGTGATTATTATTTGACGATTACATTATATCGATGTCTTGAAGCAGGAAATTATTAATACCAAGTCATACATTTCAGTTACCACTGACGAAAAGACCATCATTTCAGACCATGTCAAAAAGTGTGAACAATTTGGAACCGATATTAAAATTACACAACATAAACTTCCTACTATGTATTGGTTACCAAAACTACATAAAAAAACATATAAAGCGCGTTTCATTGCAAATTCTAGTTCATGTACAACTACTAAATTGTCTATACTTTTGACTTCTTGTTTAACGAAGGTAAAGGAACATGTAACATTTTACTGTGATAAGACTTATGAAAATTCTGGAATAAATCTCTTCTGGTCTATTAAGAACTCTTCAGAAGTCTTAAACAAACTTAAGAACAAAAGGTATCTTGCATCCACTGTAAGCACGTACGATTTTTCTACTCTGTACACAACTATTCCTCATATTTTAATTAAGGATAAGCTTACTAACTTGATCCAGAAAGTATTTGCCCGAGAAAAAACATCATTCTTGGCATGTAATGCTGAAAAAGCTTTCTTTACTGACGAGCAAATGAAATATTACACCAATTGGACTTGCTCAGAAGTTTGCGAAGCACTGACCTTTCTTTTGGATAACATATTTGTACGTTATGGGAATGCCATATACCGTCAGGTAATTGGTATTCCCATGGGTACGAATTGTGCACCACTTGTCGCAGATTTGTTTTTGTACTGCTATGAGAGAGATTTCATGTTGAGTTTGAATCCTCAATCACAAGAAGATGTTATAAAAGCCTTCAATGAAACTTGTCGATATTTGGATGATATTTTTAACTTAGATAACCCTTTCTTTGATGCTCTGATTCCTACTATTTATCCTAAAGAACTCAAATTGAATAAAGCTAACCCGTCCGACAATTATGCAGCCTTTCTTGACCTAGACCTTAAAATTAATAATGGAATGATTTCTTCTAAAATATATGACAAAAGAGATGATTTTGATTTTAATATTGTAAATTTTCCTCATCTTGACGGGGATGTTCCCCGTGCTCCATCTTACGGGGTTTATATATCTCAACTTATTCGTTTTGCTAGAGCTTGTTCATCTATTGACGATTTTAACAGTCGAAATATCATTTTAACTGAAAAACTGCTTAAACAAGGATATAGATACCATAAACTAAGAAAAACTTTCTCTAAATTTTACTATCGAAATCTCTCGCTTATTGGCAAGTACAAATGTAATCTCAAGGTACTTTTGCGACACGGTATTTCACATCCTGAATTTTATGGTGATGTGATTTACAAACTTCGTAAAATTATTGGACATACCCATTTTCTCACTTTGTTCATCAAATATATAAAACAATTCATTAAAAAGGGATATGATCCTGTATTACTACAACATACTGCATGTTTGGTTGTGAACCCTTTTACAGTTGGCAATCACGCTGGCCTCTTTGCATGTACGCCGACAAGAAAGGTTTAGTACTCTATGAAGGCGACCTCTTAAATCCAGAAATGGAAGGAGAACGTCGGATATCTGTACTATTTCATTTTTGTCGTACCCTTTATTACTTTTCTACAGTTACTCTGTTTGCAGCTCAATCATTGAGTACACTAGCGATAGGTGGATACAGTATGTTCAATTAAATGGTTTTTTGTTATACATGCACTTTACCACTGTATTTGCTGTCGCGGTTGTTGTAGATTAGTCGGAGAGGGGATACGTTTATTTACACTGTTTGTCTTTTGGGATGGGGATGGAATAAGGGTGAGGTTGGGCGCCCATAAACCGGTTTAAACCCCCGGTGACTTTTGTCACTGACCGTTCCAAGGCGGTACTTCCATCTTCCTCCTATTGTATGTTTGTTTTGTCTTTGTGCGTCTCTTGTTGTTTTTTCTACCTATGTACATTTGCTGTTTCCTTGTGTTGCTGTTCGGGCGAGTGTTTGTTCTGTATGTGGTGTTTCCTGCATGACTCATTTTTGTACTTTTTTATGTAGTTTCGGAATCCAGAACAAAGTAGAAAGTTTATGATGTTTTATGTTAGGACCAGACTTAAAATTATTGCACATTTTTACATGTTCCGAGACTATATCTTTTTCAGGTGTTTGAACTGTTATATAAGTTTTATAATCAGTTAGCTCCTTCTTTAAAACATCAACATAATACAATCTTTAAATAATAATTACATTAATTGATGCCTTGTCAGCAGGAACAAGAACATAATCTGACTGAAAATTAGAAATGTTTTTCTTCAAATAGCGAAATGTAACTCTAGGTCGAGGTGGTAAAAGATGGTAATTTGATTTGTAAAAAGTAATACGCGTATCAGCATGTTCTCGTCGACACCATTTGATGCAGAATTCTTGAATAGCTTCCGCAATATGAGTTCGACAAGCGTCAAAATCAATAAGGGAAGGTAATCTATATTTAGGTATTTTAGTTAGGAGGGTCCTGAGACGTTTATCCTTAATGATATCAAGATTACCAGTAATGACATGACCAACTGGTTTATAGCAAAAGCTAGAAATGCTACAATCTCAAGAAATAGGGGTATTAACATCAATATTTAAGTCAGAGACAATTTTATTGTAGTTAAAAATAACATTTCTAATAGGTTTATTATATTTATAACAGATGATAGGTGATTCAGAGTTGATGCGATATTTGGGAATAGTATGAAGTTGAACCTAAGTGACAGTTTTGGCTCACAGATGGTACCCCACTGTTGGCAGGGTCTGATTATGAATGAAAACTGTTTTGCATTGGTCACAAATGGCGGGAAAATCTTGACAGTGTCCTTTATATAAATGTATATACGGTAATTGTAAACAGAATGGTTTCACATCCAACAGTTTGTGGGAGATATATGTGGGACTTTAGACCCTTTTCAATGTCGGAGCTTCAAATCGAGGTACCAAATAGCACAAAACATTTGTACGGTAAACACATACATACCATTTCTCTTTAGATGACAAACAGTGCAGGTATGAGCTATTTAGATCTGGGTCTGCACTATATTGTAATTTCCAGTGAATACACGCCTCATACTCAAAGGTTTAACACTTTTAGAGCTAAGTGTTCGTACTACTATAGTATAGGGATGTTGGAATTGTCGCCTGCTGTTATTCTTGTTTAACCTTCTCCCAGATTCATATTTATTTAAGGAATAACTACAAAAGACCCTATGCAGGCACAGGCAGACTGTTTAGTACATTCTGGTATATTGCAAGGTACACTCACTACCCTGTTTTTCACATATCGTTATTAATTATAGTGTGACCTAAAGTTTTATGTTAAAATGTTTTTGGTTTACAGGACAAATTATCGGAAAAGCATAGTTTATGTAAGGGTAAACACTTTATCTTATAGACTTCTTTACACCATAGTAGATAATGTTCTAATTGCACAGAAAAGGACCCGCTTAAGTGCTGCCTATACCAAGATGTATTTGAATGTAGATATGATTTATATAACACAAATATAACATTCATATCAAAAGGGTCTCAGTGGTCAAGTAGTTGCAGTCCCTAAATGATAATTCCTTTCCTTCTCTGGGGTTAGTCTGACCCAGGTCTTATTCTGATCTGTCAAGTAAGGATCGACGTCTTCCAGCCGGCTTGTAAGTAAACTGAAATACTACTGACGCCATGTAGAACCAAATAAATGTTAACTACCAAACTATATTAAGAGCACTAATTCAAATGCCATTTAAGCAACGGTTTATTAATTTCGCTGTTATGATTTCTCAAAATGCTACTTGGTAAATATTAACAGCTAAATCCGATGTTTGGTTTTTGATGAAATAAATGATTGTAATCAATACTTAAAAAGACACATCTAAAATCTAGAGCAGCTGGGCATAACCGTAAAGATAGTAGTTCATTTCAAGAAATAGCCTTGCTGGTTTTTGTTACAGCTGCACGGGGAACATCGTAGTTTCAGCTCATTTAGTTTCTTATAAATGTAATATTGATAGTATGATATTGTGAGAATGAGTGAATTTAAATGCAATATTGTAGGCTAGTAACAATCTTGTTTCAAGCCGGTTTAGGGGCGCCAAACCTCATACGTATTCCATCCCCACTCTTAAAGACAAATAGTCTAAACAAACGCATCCCCTCTCCGACTAATATACAACAACCGCGATGGCAAATACAGTGGTAAAGTACATGTAAAACGAAAACAATACTGACGTGAAACAACTGTATCCACCAGTCGCTAGTGTACTCAATGATTTGAGCTGCAAACAGAGTAACTGTAGAAAAGTAATTAAGGGTACAGCAAAATACGAGACAAATAAACCTTCCGGCAGATCGATGACTAAGAGGCTATTACCTTACTAGGATCAAGAGGGAATATAAACACACCCTTTCTCAATAATTACCCCATATTAAACTTCAGCAATGTCGACAGTTCTAAACATGTTCAGGCTTTAACCATTTACTTTATGAATATTTATTAGATTAATTGTTGTAATTGCACATGGGAACGTGAATGTTCTACCACGACAGAAACTGAAGAAAACAATCTACATTACATCATGTACATCTACATATGCTGGTTATAGAAGAAATCATATCTAAGGTTTTATCCATAATATCTTTAAGCGAGCTTTATAAAATCTAAACTTACTCATGTTTCATAGACAATAGCCTAACTCAAGCATTGTAGCCAGCATCCTAACTGAACGTTCGTAGATATCAGCATAACACAAAATTTGTAGCCATCAACATAACTCTAACTTTGTAGCCATCAGCACAATTCAAAGTCTGTGTTCAAAGTGTGTGGTCATCAGCATAACTGAACGTTTGTATCTATCAGCATAACTCATAGTGAGTAGCCATTAGCATAATTCAAAATATGTGGCCAACAGTGTAACTCAAAGTAGGAAGCCATCAGCATAGCTAAAACTTTGTATTCATCAGCATAACTCAGTTTGTAGCCGTCAACATAACTTGATATTTGTAGCCATCGGAACAACTCAAAGTCTGTAGCCATCAGCATAGCTAATAGCTATTAGCAATCAACATAACTAAAGGTCTGTAGCCATGAACATAACTCAAAGTTTGTTGCAATCAGTATAACTAAACTTTTGTAGCCATCAATATAAATTAACGTGTGCGGCCAGTTATAGTCTACCTAATGCTGTTTGTCGCTGCAGGTTTCCATGTTGGAGAAGCAATTTGGTTTCAGTAGTGCGGAGACAGGATTTCTGATGGCCTGTAATGACATAGGTTATCTGGCTTGTGTAATTTTCGCTGGTTATATTGCAAAGAAGGTACGAATTGTTTTAGTTGTATTTATCGTAAATACATACGTATATAATGAAAATAAGGTATGTGGTACTATGCATTATAGTAAAACCTTTTTAGTGCCGGTCTTAAAGATAGATAACAGCTTCATGTATGTTTAAGGCCACACAGAAACCTACTAGTTTGTATGGCAGGTGGCAGCTTAACCCATTCCTTTACAGGCTATTTTTAGATCCGACCTACTTGAATAAATCTACCGAAGAGGAGAATTAACTCGAGAAAAGGAACGTTTTAGATATTTGTAGTTTTTAAATCATTGTGACTTACAGAGTCGCCAAAAGGCGTCAATATGAGGGAATGGTTTAACCGTTTCGGTACCAACTTTCTAATTGTCGTCTGCAATCCAATTTTGTTAAATCATTCGGTATAATAAGAAAATGGGATAAATGCAAATTTCAAAAGAATAAAGCATAGATATAGAAATAGAGTTTGAGACAACGAGTGAAACCTTGAACAGACACCGTCTTGAAAAGGCGGCGTCTGATCTGGGGCAGCACTATTTGTCGTGGTGCATTTTTGCGACATTGGCGATGAAAGGGTTAATGCAGCCTCCTGCCTAAACGATAGTGATTTTGACACTACTACATTTGGCATTCCATTCAAATTCGCTTCCAGTGTCGTATCTGTAAATACCTATGCAAACAGTTTGAATCCGGATGAGGTGCCGAGTGACGTTTTGTTACTGTCGTCATGTAGTTTTGTTTGCACCGAAAATGGAGGAAATGGAGCAAATGACAATTATAGCAGACGACAATATTCGGCAGCGGAGGGGTTAAATGCCAAAGATAATGACCGCTATAGTTAGTTATACTTATCATTTATTCTCGCTTCTCAGACATGCTAGATAGCACAAGTTACTAAAAATAGGAATATTAATCCTTATCTGGAACACCCCTTGTCTAGTGTATTCATACGCGCGATTAGGCGAAATCAATACAACGGAAGCAACTCTCACGGAAGTATTCCAAAATTTCGTTAGTCAACGAGTTTATAAAATTATAAGTAATTAGCACAAATGTTGGATTCTATTTATCATGTAAACGTTTTTTAAAAGCCTATTTAATCAACCGAAAATATAGTGATATAGTGCCTCCGTCATTATTATTTTACGCCGGAACGTAACGTTTATGGTAATGTCATTACAAATGACGTCATTTGGCTGTTTGAATCTGTTTATTGCTATTGGGTACGGAAAACGTACTGAGCAATAGAAAGTAGTACTTTATAAAAACCCGTTAATTCACTTGGTTTTAGGGTGTTTTTAAGCGAGAAAAATAATCAAGCATGGGTTTTGTTAAAGCAGTAGCCTACTATACCCTCGGTTGGTCTGTTCCTGTCGGAAACTCGCTAAAGTTTGTTTCCGACTAGGAACAGACCAACCTCGGGTAACGAAATCCCCGTCTTGAAACTGTATAATCAGATCTGTATTATGTCATAAGCAAACAGCAGGCCCTGATCAGACGCCCCCAATAGAAGCCACCTGGTCTGGATCTATTGTGTTTGCCAAGGCGGAGAAAAGCGTAAACAGATTATCTACTAGTATTCTAATTATGTAGGTACACATTCCAAGGGGTTTGGGAGTCAGTACAATTCTGTTTGGAGTTTGCGGAATTATGTGCGCTATGCCTTACTTTGTACAAGATAAGTCTGTGTATAACCTGGAGGACAGTCCTTCTGTGGCTGGGGGCAATTTCTCACGAGCCAGCATAGCACGGAGTAAGGTCCCAATGTGTGATCTGACCAACAAATCCAGGAGTTCGTTTGACCCCTGTTCGAAAACGAGTGCAGAGGGCGCCTATAATCTGGAACAGTTATGGATAAAGAAATTTGCTTATGCTATGATAGCGATTGGGATGGTACGTATGCTTTAAAGACATTTTCGTGAATATTCATGTGAGAAATAATGACATCATGCATATTAATGAATATTTATTATGACACATGAACTTAGGACATTTTGTCCATGGAAGTATCTGTCGTCTCAAATCCATATAATTCCAAAAAGAAGTGGAACAGATCATGATCAAACCGCCTGATATGGGTCTACTCTGTCTGCCAAGGCGTATCTATGGAGTAAAGTGTTACATCCGATGTCTTCATTGGACCTATAGACGATCCATTCGACATCTGACAGGGTTAACATTGTTTAAGGAGTCAAAAAACAAATTATATTTGATATAGATATTTAATACAGCAGGCATACATTTTGTTTTATCATGACGACTAATATGAGTCTGTTTCAAATGGGTTAACACTTTCGATAAGTAGATTGTGATAGGAATCCTGTATAAATGACTGCTCAACATGTACAGATATTCAGAAAAGTGCAATATTTTCCAAGAAATGTGTGTCGGTTCGTTCCCAATTATAGTGGAAACCATATTCCAAAAACCCAGCAATTTCTTTCTTCAATTGTAGGTGTTTCAGGGAATAGGGAAGTCTCCAAGAGGCCCCTTTTTGACCCTGTACATCGACGATGCGGTATCGAAACAGAAGACTGGGTTCTACATGGGAATTATCATTGGAACAGCAATTTTTGGTCCCGCAATGGCATTCCTCCTGGGTGGAGTCTTTAGCAAGATATACGTAACGCTCGAGCGTGAGTTTTATTATTACTGATGAATTTGGTTTTAACTCCTATCCCTCTGAGAAAAAATGTCTCAGATCTGGTGCAATTTAATAAAGTCCGATTCGAACAAGCTTTTGAGGAACTATTGACTAAATATCAAACAGCTTGGAACCTGACGAGACGCATCATCTTGATCCGATCCGCTTATACCATTAAAGAACTGCAGCTAATACGACACGCCTCATCTTGATCCAATCCGCTTATACCATTACAGAACTGCAGGTAATACGAGACGCTTCATGATGATCTAATCCGCTTATACCGTTACAGAACTGCAGCTAATACGAGACGCTTCATGATGATCCAATCCGCTTATACCATTACAGAACTGCAGCTAATATATATTTATGGTGTCATTAACTTTGAAATGAATATTCATGGTGTAAGGACATATAACTGGCAGTTAAGCTATATGCATCAGGCCAAATAATTCACATTATTGTCATTTACTTGTATGTACATGTATTGCAATGTGTATTTTAGCTACATTAGTTGATCCAATGATATTTCATGTTTGTTCAGCTGTAATTTTTACTCCAAAAGTTCACGACTATCACCCGGCTATATTCATCTGTATAATTGCATTTCAATATTGTCTAGCTACAGTAAAACTTCTCTATAACGACCACTAAATTGTATTAATTAGTTGGTATTCAGGCCAGTTGGCTGCTTAAAGCAAGGTGAAAGTAAAACAGAACGCTCCTATAGGAGCATTCTGTTTTACTTTCACCTTGCTTTAAGCAGCCACCTGCCTTTCACACAAACTACTTATTGCACTTTATTGGCCGTTATGGAGAGGTTTTACTGTGGTATTGCAATATGGTCTAGCTATATTCATTAGTTCAAAGATATTTAAATATTGCTTAGCTAAATTATTTAGCCCAATGAGTATTTCAGTATTATTCAATTAATTTCCTCACTCCAGTGGGCATTTTATTATTGTTCAGCTCTATGTAATAATCCAACAGTATATAAGAGTGTTGACTATAGGCATCACCCAAAAAATATAAAATACAGTATGTAATTCATCTATAGCTATTGATCAATTTTTGTGACAACATGCATTTCTACTTTCGACTATATTCATGTCTAAAATACATTATATTGCATCTCTCAGCTGTGAACATCAGCCCGTCAGATCCACGCTGGATTGGAGCCTGGTGGCTAGGTTTCGTGATATTCGGAGGCTGCTCAATATTCTTCAGTGTCCCGACTATGCTTTTTCCGAAGAAACTCCGCTCTTCAGGTCGGCAAAGGGAGGCTGAAATGATTGCACAACGCAAAAAGCCAACGGAAGTAAAGCACAGGAGTCTGATTAAATCGGCGATACACGAAGTCAAAGGTGCATATTTGCATATTTAAAATGCGGACACGTTTAACTATTTCGGCGCCGAATTTCTAATTATCGTCAGCAAACCAATTTGTTTCATCATTCGGTAAAATACGGAAATGAGATATATGCAAATTTCAAAGGAATGAAAAACAAATATAAAAATTGAGTTAGAGACAAAAAGTGAAGTCCCTGATCAGACGCCGCCATGAAAAAGTATTATTTGTCGTAGTGCATGTTTGCGACATTGGCGGTGAAAGGGTTAACTACGCCTTTAAATGCCTTATCAAACAGCGTAGACCCATACATATAGGAGCTGTCTGATCAATGTCTGCTCTGTTAAGAATAAACCTGATTATACGGTGTCTATCGTGATACCGAAAAGGAGCATTAACTAGAAAAAAGGGGAAAAAATAGAATTTTGCAGTTCTGAATCCATTGTGATATATTGAGCATTTTATCACAATGGTTTCAAATTGTGACTTTTACAGAGGCGTCAAAATGCGTCAATAGGGGCGAAAGGCATCACGGATATTGGTATGTATTCTTGCTGTAAATGTACAGCAATCTTATGTAATAATAATTTTTGTACTTTTACAATAGTTATTCAGTTAAAAGTTAATCATGTTATTTTGGTATTGCATTAGAGTCGTAATAAGCGATCACATACTTTATGAACATATGGATCTATAAAAGCAGGTGGTTGCTAAATACAGGTCAAAGTGATACAGAAAGCTCATATAGAAGCGTTATGTATCGCATTTGCCCTGCATTAAACTACCACCTGTTTTAAAAATCCAGAATTTGACTTCCTTTTGTTTGCCTTGCGTCTTTGTGCTTGTGGTTTGTTCATGTTGTGGAACGTTTGTCCCTGTTTCTTGTGTGTCTTTTGGTGTTTTCTGTGTTCATTTCGTGTGTGTGTGTGTGTGTGTGTGTGTGTGTGTGTGTGTGTGTGTGTGTGCGTTTGGGTGTGTGGTTGTGTGTGTGTGTGTGTCATGCTGTCTATCGGTGTTTTGGTGGTGGTTGCGTCTTGCATGTGGCTTTGCCTGCTTGACTTTACTACTTTTCCATTCATGTGAGTGGTTGTATTAGCGAAACTTTATTACACCTTATGTTGCTTTGACAATTCCGCAGAAATCCTGTTCGCAGATCCTATTTGTAACATTCTCCCCAGTGCACTAGTTTCTGTTGCATTGAAAATGTGTTAAATGGCTCGTGTGTTCTCGTGTGTTAAATGACTCGTGTATTAAGTGACTCGTGTGTTAAGTGACTCGTGTGTTAAGTGACTCGTGTGTTAAATGACTCGTGTGTTAAGTAACTAGTGGGGTTCCCAATGATATGGTTTAAAAAGCAGAATCTATATTCAAGTGTCGAAAACGGGAATCTGTGTATAAAAACTATAACATGAAAGTAAGAAAATAAATCCCATTCTTGATAACAGCTTTGATCGTAACGTACCTCACACACATTCAGTTATAATGTAGATGTCTTAACTTTGATCGTTCTGCTGTGTCGCTAGCTTAAGAAGTATGGCATTTGTTTGTCCAACTTTCACACTTATTGCTTCGAAGACGCTTGTTTTTCACAAAGCTTCTTTCGTTTAGTAATTTCACTAAATTTTGATTGTTTTGTTAATCACAAAGTTGTATTGTGTTGTAGAGTACTCAACGTCGATGTTACGTATCGCTAAGAATCCAGTCTACATGCTGCTGAACGTGTCCACTGTGATCAACATTATTGGCGTAGCGGGAACGATGTCTTTCATGCCGAAATACCTGGCCTCCCAATACAGCGT
Organism: Azorinus chamasolen; assembly: GCA_963576725.1. Classification (NCBI taxonomy): domain Eukaryota; kingdom Metazoa; phylum Mollusca; class Bivalvia; order Cardiida; family Solecurtidae; genus Azorinus; species Azorinus chamasolen. Next base: position 46,957,002 of record OY755252.1, on the reverse strand, counting down.
TCCTCTCTGGCAAGCCAACATCACAATGGGTAGAACATTCCGTGTTTTATGACATTATTTTGGTTAACCTTTAGCCTTGAGTCATTATGCCCCCAACGGCGGGCATATAGTAATCGCATTGTCCGTCCTTCCGTCCGTCTGTCTTTCCGTCCGTCTGTCCTAACATCCGTCCGTCCCAAATTTAATGTCCCTTCTATAACTTGTTTATCTGTAAATGGCTTTCAAAAAACCTGGCACAACTGTTCACCACACAAAGACGATGTGTCGCGTTCATTCACCACACAAAGACGATGTGTCGCGTTCAAGTCCCTGGTCCATCGGTCAAAGGTCAAGGTCACACGATACAATTAATTTAGTGGCATTTGTCACGTGAATTCCTATGACAGCTCTTGTTTCAATTAGACTAAACCCACTTTTGTCAATAGTTTGATGGTGTCTCTCTTTGTTTGTTTCAGACTTCACTAATAATAACGCCTGTTTTATTGCAATTGATCGAATCGCGTTTAATATTCACTCAATAGATACTCCTTTAACTCCTTTGTAAAAAGGTTAGACCCAGATAAGACCTCGCCAGTAGAAGCCGCATGGTCAGAGTCTGCTTTGTTTGCTTATAGTATAGATCTGATTCTACAGTCCCGTTTCTGTCGTAGCCAAACTATTGCGTATGCTCATATGTCATTATAGTAATGCATGTCATAAGACTAGTATTCCCTGCATGAATATTCATGGAGTAAAGGGTTAGCGTATTGAATAGCTAGTCAACTACATGCATATCCATACTAAATTACTAACGGGTTTACTGTCTCTTTGGAATCATTTATCTGAATAGCTAGTCAACTACATGCATATCCATACTAAATTACTGATAGTTTTACTGTCTCTTTGGAAACATTTATCGACGTCGTGATAACCAGGGGAATTGTATGAAGCCACTTACCGCGTGCCTTTTTAATGTTATTAATAACACCACGACGGGCAGCTTACGTCGTTTCACGAGCGTTTCTTTTGAATTGTGTATCGGTGTACGCGTGCGACAACACCCAAACTGATAAGTAAATCCTCTTTGATCTTTTATAACTAAAAGTATTGAAATGGATGATTCCGAAGGACTTAAACAACACGGAGAATGCAGTACAGGGCAACTTTTTACAGCGGTCACGCCACCAATTAACATCAGCTGTACATAACCGGCGGACGTTGTCGTGTGGCTAACGCGCTCGACAGCAATACCATGGGTCACGGGTTCGATCCCCGCCGAACCAAGTCCTTCGGATGAGACTGTAAAATGAGGTCCGATGTATCAGTGCTTTACACTGGCCATCTAAAAGAACCAGCGAAACTCAGTCGATAATAAGAGTAGGGCATCGCGTCCGGTTTTCTCTGTATCATCTCCTCTCTTTCTGGGCGTCCAATTAACCCATAGTGAGCAGAAACGGACGTTAACCAGCACAAACAAACGAAACAAACATAAATTCTGTAAGTAGGAGATCATCTCTTCGATCGTTTATCTGTGGCGTAATAATGAACACTATAAGTGTACACCTTATACCACGCCTAAAACTCATACGATTCGATTTTTATCAATTTAAAGGAATGATTGCATTAAACACATATGCTTATAGCAATACAAATATACAGGCAGTAGACATTAATCATTGCTGTTCAAATGGATTTAAGAGCTGTACGTACAAATTGACATGCATTTTATATTAGACTGTATTGGAATTGGTATAATATTTATTTATTTTACTGTCTACACAAAGTTGCAAAATACAAATATATTGATAAATATTGAGCGACTGAGTTGGACTCTGGTAGTAGCAAATGAGTACATGTTTTGTAACGTAGACGATGTGTAGTAGTAGTTTTCAAGCATTTCTCTCTTCAGTCATTATATTTCGAACATGTAAGTAAGTAATGATATTCATTTTCCGTTGTTTTGTATGTGGTGTTTCCTGTGTGACTCATATTTGCACTTGTCTTAAGTTACAGTTTTTATAGGTTTTGTCATTCCTAGGTAGATTTGTATATCGACTCTATTCTAAAGCCAAGCCATGAGACGGCATTCAACATCTTATTTAGGCATTTTTAAATATGGTATCCTTCATGGAAAAAATATAGTTTTCGAACTCAAAAATGTGCTTAAAGATGTAGTATGTTTCCAATCGCCGGGAATCGTCTCCTCTGAAACTGGAAGGTTTTGTGGTTGATTCCCCTTCCTATACAGTCTATCACCACGCTTGCCTCTTGCTTGTGCAATGACAGGACATAGTACCCTAAGATGGCGACCTCTCAAATCTGGATACGGAAGGAGGTTGTCGAATGCTTGTAATTTGTTCTTTCTGGTGAACCCTTAATGACTTCTCTACAATTGATCTGACTTCAGAAAAGCCATGGAGTACAATTGCAACTGGCTTACACATTTGGTTTGTTGAACTCAAATGCTGGGATTATATGGTATATACACTGCTGTGTTAGCAGTCACTTTTGTTATGGAGCAGTCGGGTACAGGGTTATAATGTATGTACACTGTTCGTTTGATTGATTGGGTGTAGATGGGGTAAGTGTGAAGCTGGACACGCCTCTCACCATGGTTTAAAATCCAGTGGTACTTAACCACTAACCGTACCAATGCGGCACTCCTGTCTTCGCCCTCTTTTTGTGTTTGTATCGTGCATCTTTTAAACATGTGTGTGTAATATGTGTGTGCATGAGTGATCTTCATTTGGTGTTTGTGGAGTTTTATTATGCTCAACATCCTAGGTGCTACCTTGTTGAAACGACCTCACGAAAATATTCAGGCATTTTTTCTCGGTCATGATCATTTTGAATAAATTAGCATAACAAACTCTTTGACCAAATAACTCACACATATAACTCCACAATATTTGTCTCATTCATTTATTAAGCATGATTGCAGTGTTATGACTGCCTGTCTATGGTCCTCTATCGGTTTTAATTTGGAGTCATATAAGACGTCGAGTAACTCCGCGTTTTATCAGGTTCCAAATTGTTTGATACTCTTGCCGTGGTTGTTGAAAAATAAAAGACAGATGATAAATCAACTGTCACAACTAAGTAATAGATACAGTATGAGTCTTACTACCAAAGTGTCTTCTTACAACCGTTATCAGGACAGTTTGTTCGCATGACCGAAGACGTGTCCGAGGCGTAGCCGAGGACACTTGTCTGAGGTCATGCGAACAAACAATCCTGATAACGGTTGTAAGAAGACACTTTGGTAGTAAAACGAGTACATGTATCTTACTTGTACGACAGTACGTTGTAGACTTTTAATTTTTATTAAAAATGAATATTTCACAAATGAGTACAAAATGTTTTCCCCTAGGTTCACCCAATTCAAATCATAGGTAGATAGGTTTTAACCACAAGAATCACGTGCGTACAAAGTGTCTACTTACAACCATTATCAGGCCACTTTTTCAATAGCTTTGCTGGGGTCTGTCGTACAATCCATGATATTTTCTACCAACAAAAGTTTGCCGAGCAGGCTAAATGTTACCATGTCACTCCTACTTATATAGTTGTCTTTATGTAGCATGTTGCACTATCATGGCTGTTTCCCTGGGTGCGTTTATCGGCGGCCTTATCACTAGACGTGTTAAGATGACACCCATCAACACGTGCAAGATGATGTTGCTGTTTTATGCCGTGCATACCGCTTCCCAAGTATGTGGTTTCTTCTTAGGATGTGATCAGCCCGTGCTATATGGAGACAATACCCAACAGTAAGGCTACATCAGTTCAAGCTAGCTTAACCCTTTACTCCATGTATATTCATGTAAATATTAGTGTGTGTATGAATATAAACTAAATATATAAAATTGCGTATGAGAAAGAAATGGTCCCGGTAACACTGTAGAATCAAATTATATATTTTCAAAAGAAAAGAACAGACCCCCTGTATCCGTCTTGTCTTGGTCTATTCTGATTGCAAATCTGATTGCAAATACCTTCGGCGTATTAATTGAGTGAATGGTTAAATATAATATGTTTTATGTTATTGCTTTTCGTCGAACGGCCCAAACATATATTTAAAAAAAGATCTGATTGTCGTATTGATTCATTGAGAAATAATGATGACCATATTTTAGTAGATGATGTGACTACTTTTGCAGGCTCTGATCAGATGATGAAATCAGTAGAAATAATCTAGATTTTAGAAGCTAGCCTTGCTGTCATTAATCATCCTTACAGTACATAAATCATGGTGTTGTATTTATTTAAACATGTCGGTCCCTGCCGGCAATAACATTGTGAATGCTTCGCTGAATCCTCGCCATGGACTATGTAAGAAAGTTCAAAGTTGTCAAGTGAACATAGAGATAATGTAAGGACAACTCTCTGCGGAGTATTGGGTTTTCATTTATGTACAATTCAAGCGTGTGTTGATTATTTCAATTGCAGCAAATCATCTGAATTGTACAAGTTAACTGAGGACAAATGCAATTCGAACTGCGATTGTGATGACAATAAATATTTCCCTATCTGCGGAGACGACGGTCGCTCATATTTTAGTCCGTGCCATGCCGGGTGTAGTTCGCAGAGCAACATGGTAAGATTATTATAAATAGCAACTGGTCTTGTGCATATTGGTATTTAATCAAGCATATGGTAGTCAGTGCAATTATGATTTTCTTCCACAGACAGTGTTTATCAGTTTGTGAATAAAATATAACAGGGTCCAATGTTATAAAACGTCTGAGATCATTCTAAAGTGTCTAATTGATCAGTTTTTGTGCACGCTCAGCACCTGACCAAGATGATTGAGAATGATCTATGACTCACGCAAAAAGTTTTATAACACTGGGGCCATGTCTTTAATTGATACTACACTGTTTAATCCATCACAAATATAACAACTAGACTGTTAGGTATATAGGCAATATAAACTCTCATTGACGGGGAGCTGACTCATTGACAACGTGACCAAAGTTAGTGGTAGCGCTGGGATGAAGACAATTACCGGATACAGTCGGTTATTTCCCAGGTTAACTTTCTCGGATTTGAAAGTAATGTAACAGTAAGGCTGTTAGGTATATAAGCACTATAAAGTCGTCTTGCAGGGGAGCTAATTCTTTGCCGACGTGGTCTAAGTGCTTCAAAATGTTTCGAAGGTAAGCCATGGACTCCATGACAACTGGCTGTATGTGTCACCGCCGAGGATTGCCGAGAGTGCACGTTACACATTTACATAATGATCGCAACCTTCAATATATGCATTTTCCTTTAAACAGACCACTATTTCTCCGTGTCATAATGTTTTTCCTTCGTTGATATTGTACGTTTTGGTCGACATGAACTTGTCATAGTTGTTTTTTCTGACAGGAGTTTTACAACTGTACTTGTGTGACAACGGGACACGCTGTGGCTGGTCTCTGTGACCAAGGATGTTCTACTAAACTGTATATCTTCGCCGCCACGACTTTTATCGGAAAACTCTTCACGGCATTCAAAATTATACCATCCTTCATTGCTAAGATACGGTACGTCGCAATTGTCTTCTTGTCTTGTCATAACGACACTCAAACAAGCCTAGCTGTGGATTTTCAATACAGAATGAAATATATCCTGAAAGTGGGAGACTCGGTTTTATTGAGTCTGTTCATGTGGTATTCAATATCCAAAACTAATAACATCAAAACTAATGATTCCGATTGCAGGACGAAAGTTATGTCGAAAGCTCCTATAGGATATTTATGTAGTACTTTCGATCTGTTTTAACTCATATTCCATGTTAATTCATTTAGTAATTGGTATAACGAGGTTCTTCTGTACAAATATACATTTCTCAAGGAAACAGTGGTGAATCCTAAACTTTTTAACATGGATAGTAACAAATATAATCTTTATTATGGTATTGACGATGTATTTTACAAGTAAACATGAAAAACGTGGAGCACTTGTAAAATAATGATAATAATCATGTCAGTATAGTGTATAAAACAGGCTTTGGGTAATTTTGACAATGGTAGACACCGTAGAAAAAAGGTATATGATATTTTATATGCAAACAGTGCAAACCCTGCTTAGACGGCTCCTACATGAGCCGTCAGAACTGAACATGCTTTGTTTGCAAATGTGTTTATAGGCGTATTAATGGTGTAAAGGAACAGATATGTAACATGCTTTCTGTTCACCAATATACTCAGACACAAAACCATACACCTTAATGCAGTTCTACAGTAATGCTGAAAGCTCCTGCTGCAGGAGCTTTCAGCATTACTGTAAACCTGCACTAAGCTATGAACTAGAGAAATTGTCAATATTACAAATCGGATAACTCGAACTTATGTTATCTCGAACTAATTGATATAGTCCCTTGAAGTTCGAGATATCGAAGTTCAACAGTATATCACAAGAAAAAGAATTGAATAAACACTAACAAAGACGAAATTTTCATGTGTTTCATATCAATAATCCGATGTCATTTACCAATGTATTAGTGTGTATTCGTGTTGCTTTTTAGTTCGTAACTTACGATATAGGCCAATAAAACTTTGTTGTAGAACAAAAATCACATGTGTCGAAGAAAACGGTTTATTTTGTATCCCATGGGCATTTATTTCAGGTGTGTTGAGGAAAGAGACAGGGCAGTAGGAACAGCGTGCTACAGCTTCCTGGTTTCCATTTTAGGTATACCCACTAATACAAGTCTAAATTTCTAAATGCTTTCAGTCGAAATATGTGAACAGCAAGAATAATAATACCCTTTTCCAAATAATACAATTCTAAATGACTGGATTTTATTTGTTGCTGTGTGTTTGGTTTTCGTTGTTTTTTGTGTTTTGATGTTTTTTACTTTGATCATGATTGCGTTCTTATTTGTTACAATGTTATATTATGTCACAGCCTTAAGTTGTGCCCCCTATAGATGACATACACATACAGTATACCTCTCTACAACGACCACCCTAAATAAATCCAATTCTGGATTTTAACCGGTTACTCTATGAATATACAAGTAAAATACAGACATTATGAATAGTAATTATATTAAGTTTGAAAACACATGAACTTTATGCCAAAGCAGATGTAATCAGCTAAGGGAGTCTCCAAAAGCACAAAACCAATTGTGAGTTCAATATATAATATTTCACACTATAAAATGGGCCTGTAATATATACAACTTATACAGTCTAGGGTTACATGTACAGTACAAATATCTATGACAGGTATTTATAGAGTAAGTATCTTACTCTTCCAAACTATTATAAATGCCGATTAAAGTAAACGTAACACAATATACTGAATATGTATTATCTAAACAATTACTTTTAGAAAGATAAGTACGTGACTAAAACAAGTAAATAATCTTACCAGCTGGTCGAACAAAATTACTGTAGCCAAAATAGAGTTTTCTTCAGTAAGTTCAGTAAGCACTAGATACAAGACAGTGTCAAAGTTAAAAGAGCGGTTAAACGAAGAGTGCAAAAATAGTTTCGTGTCACGTGATAAATATCAAGTCTCGCACGCACACCACGATCTCATACTCAACTCACCCACTCACTCTGACATGTACATGTATATCGGAATCACCGATGTTATAAATAGACAGCATAACTATCGCAGGAGGCGCGGCACGGGGAACAGGGAACTAATTCAGGGTAACACAGACATTGCAGAATCATATCTATATATTATTCCATAAGCAAACAGAACAGACGAATGTTATGGAAGTTGTCTGATCATCCTGTATGAGACAACCAACAACTTTTAACCCTACGCTTGCTGAATTTTAAAATACATTTCTCCTTCTTTACCCATACCCTGTTGTATAATTACATATATCTTCGCGGTGTACACGTATTTTGCTGTGCAATGACTGCTGCGGAGTGCGCTGGTTGCGCAATCAACTTGTAAATAGTGCAGACCCTGATGAGACTGCTCCTGCAGGAGCTGTCTCATCTGGGTCTTCACTATTTACAGGTAGGTATATTGACGTGAATAGCAAGCGAAGGGTTAAAGATCCTCATGTCTGTTAATTACCTGGTGGCAATATATAGGTTCTATTGTATGCAGAAAGTATATCTCAGGCAACGTGTAGAAAAGTGATCGAATTGCACCCCTATGTATATACAATTAAACTCTGCATAGCACACGGTAAACCTTCCACCCTATGAATATTCATGTAAGAAATAAACACACCATGAATATTAATCACATGAATTTTATACTGGCAAATGAGCACAGGAAGCTTTGGTCATTGCAGAAATTGTAAAATCAGATGCTGACCTGGATAGCTAGCTCATACAGGACCCATTTGACCTAGGTCTTATGTAAGAAAAGAACAAACAACTAACACAGCCCAAAATTTGAAACATTACACAATCTTAAAGTTATCCCCCTACACTTGTTTGGGACTTCTAGACTAAAGTATGAAAAGCATTATTGGACATAATCGACAAATATATGAAATGACTACACTGTTTACACCTCATTTGATAGACCAAGACATTACATCAAGATCTGGTAGCCAATTCTTCTTCGGCAATCTAAACACATATACACATGAAGCTACTAGTAAATCAAAATGGGATGCCCAATATAGTTTTACAAAACAACAATGGAAGCAATTTTAAAAATCATCATTTGCATTAACCTTATTACAATGGTTGCAATTAAAGATTCTACGACTCGTTTTACTAATATATATATATTCTTATATACATCATATTCTCGTACATTAAAGTTGAAAGCTACCAAAATGCATAGTTTTTGCAATAAATGAAACAATCTCTTACGTCTTTTATATATGTTATAAAACTAAACGTTTCAAGAAAGATTTGATGAAACATCTGTCCTTTTTAGGACAGAATGTCATATAATTAATATCGTTACAACGTGTCTTAAACACTATATATATAGAAGTAGACTTTTTAAACAGGATATGAAACTAAACAAAAATAAACGGTGCCTCAAATCACGACTGACAGGTAGATTCATAGCCAATACTAAAGGAACAGCTGAAGAATTTGAACATATTTATGATGTGTTTAACACTACCTACAACTATTCTTGAGATATTCAAACAGACTTAACGCCTCACAATAATGAAAAATTATTTTTTAGTACAAGTAATAAATCATTACATTTTAATTTAAATGTAATGGCGCATATCTTTCTTTCCTTTCTTATTTTGCTTTCTTTAAAATGTATAGGAAATGTTTGATTACACCAAGTCATATGAATATATCCTGAAAATGGGAGATCCTTCGAAAGCAAAAGTAGCAATAAAAAAGGAGAAAATTGCAGACTCGGTTTTATTGAGTCTGTTCATGAGTGGTAATTAAACGTGCAATACTACTCACGGTCCCCATCAACGGCTTAAGCAGCATTCAATTTTCAAAACTAATAACATCAAACCTAATCCCGAAAAGTTACAGAAGGGACACGAAATTTGGGACGGATGGAAGGACATATGGACGGACTGACGGAAGGACGGACAATGCGATTACCATATGCCCATAGGCATAAAAAGAAAAGCGGAAAAGCGTTTATATGAGGGAAATGACCTGGGAATACATGTATGCATTCGTTGCAGAGTGGTTTTGCATGTACTTTATTTTAATCCTTTAAGACCAGGGTTGAATTAGAATCAGTTTTGATGTTATTAGTTTTAAACATTGAATACTGCTTAAGCCGGTGTTAGGGGGTGTGAGTAGTGTTGCACTTTTGATTACTACTCTTGAACAGACTCAACAAAACTGTGTCTGCAAATTTCTCTTTCTGCATTGCAACTTTTGCTTTCGAAGGATTACCCATTTACAGAATTTATGATATAATTGCCAGTCTTGGTCTGGACAGTTTTCACAACACCAAAGTAAGGCTTTCCTTTGCTTGCAGTCCATGCAGGTAAAGTTCTGGTTTTGATAAATCTCATGTTTTGATCGCCTTCTTGTCTAGTTTCCAGGTTAAGAACCAGAAAATAACGGTGGCAGGTTAGGAATCAGATGATGGTGTCAGCCTGCCAGGTAACAAAAACGTTTCACAAGACTAGAACAATCAACAGGAACGAAAATATAGTTAACAATAACTATTTACTACCGAAAATATTACGTTTTAATTAACCTTACGCCGACTCATTAAATGTACATCGAAATGTATTTACATACTCCGCACTTGAAACTTTATAGGTTGGATGCCTGGCCCGGTAATATTTGGAGTCATCATCGATGGAACCTGTTCTTTGTGGAAGTACACGTGTGGAGAACGACAATCGTGTAAACTTTACGACATCGTCAACTTCCGGATGGTGCTACACGCCTACGCAACCATTTCGTCTGTCCTCGCCGCCATGTTTATTGGATTCATCTATATATACTTCAAGGTCACTGGACGCAGTGAATGGCTTGGACAGAAAGATACAGTCCAAAAACAAATGAACATACCTGACATCGAGAAAGAAATTGACTTGCCAGTGGTGAGGACATATATTTTCACTGAATAGATAGATAGATATGCGGGAGGCCAGGAGGGCGGATTGAATGTACGATGGTTCATATTAATGTAGACCATAAAGGTCGAGCAACTCAAGGGAAAATGCTAGGACGATGCTAGGGGCATGAGTAGTTTTGCACTTTTAATAACTACTCAAAAACAGACTCAATAAAACCGAGTCTGCAATTTTCTCTTTTCGCATTACTACTTTTGCTTTCGAAGGATCTCCCAATTCCAGGATATATTTTTGTTATATAAATATTGCTTGTTGAAATACATACTTAACCAAGTTTTAAATTGCCACTAAGTATTTGTGCAAAATATCTAGTCCAATTTAGAACGATTAAGGTCACAATCTTCAATTATTCCACCAGCCCAAGTTGTAAAGGAGTTGCCAACAATCGGTAAATGACGAAAGACACTACACGAGTACAAAGTGTTACTAACTGTAACTAACTGGTGTGACACTACACAGGTACAAATTGTTACTAACTGTAACTAACTGGTGTGACACTACACGGGTACATATTGTTACTAACTGTAACTAACTGGTGTGACACTACACGGGTACATATTGTTACTAACTGTAACTAACTGGTGTGACAATACACGGGTACATATTGTTACTAACTGTAACTAACTGGTGTATTCACAAAATATTAAGAAAAAATGTCGTTTAGCAGTTTAGGTATATATATCTACATAACTGAGCTTATTTCCTTTAGTAAATTCTTATTTTCCTTATCAACACTCCTAGTATATTCATACCTAAATGATTTATATTGATATGCAATTGTGCATAGAGATTAGATAACTTGGAAAGCATTATCCCTTTGTGGGTTATTCTCCTTTTTTAAATTCATAAGTAAGTTATTGTGCGCAACACTTTTATAGTTTTATTGGATTTGTTTTCAAACTTGCTCAGATAACTGATATTCACAAATTGTTAGAATAGGTTAGATACATGTTACTTGAATTTTGAGTTATTCCCCTTTAATTTCCTTCGCAACATACAAGGCGGTTCAGTCCTCTTTTATTATTCAGTGTTAAGTCTTCATACGTGCGTGGATGATTGGCATTGATGTTCTGTTGTGCACATGGATAATACAATATTACATTATCCGTTGTGGAGTTATTTCAAGAAATTATTGCCCGTTAATATTCAGATTTTGTGGCAGAAATATTTTTCCAGTAGTAGGTGTCACATACAAAAATTAGTATAACACTGTAAGTTTCGTTACTGAATTATCTCCCCTTTTCTGATGCAAATTCCATTCCGCTCTGTAACTATGTTTTGCAGTAAGCAATATATAATCGATATACAAAATATAATGACAAAATATAATGACAAAACTGTTAACAAATAGTGGACCCTTGTTAGGGCGTTAATTGCTCCGCTTTGCGGAGCTCTTGTCGATGCCTTCACAAACAATGTATACACAGATCAGACAACCCAAAAGGAGCCGACTGATCAGGATCTGTTCTATTTCCTTATGAAATAACATAGATAGATCCGATTCTCCGGCGTCTACAATGGTCAAGACCACCATATACCATTATAGATAATCAAGTTATAGCTTTTTCTTAACTGAATATCCATGGGATAAAGGATTTTAAATATGTCGACTTTTCGTTTAACTCCTATCACGCTGTAATCCATCTTGTCAGTTCAAATTCTTATATTCTGTTACTTTTAGAAACTATTGACCGTTTGCTAAACAGCTCGAACCAGTACAAGTACAAGTAACTCGGCGTCTCATCCCAGTTCGAACTGTTTTGTTTTTTTGGCGTCGCATTTGAATTCATGCTATTGCATATGCAAATCAGCTCATGTTCAGCATAGTAAGGCTCATTAATGGTTCACTATTGCGTGGGTGGTCTTGATTGATTGGCTAGAATGCTGCGCTACATATAAAGAGGCGTACGCAAATATTAAAACCGTTATTTCTTCACCAAACCATATAGTGTGGACACTCTTTAAAATTGTTTGTTAAATGGTCAATAGTTTTTCAAAGGCATCTAAAATTGCAGAAGATAAGAATTTGAACAGACATTTTTATTACAGTGTGATAGGAGTTAATAGAAAAGACAACACCCTATACTGTGATCACTCTCGAAGAAAAGATTCTAAAGAATTGTCATAGTATAGGGCTGGGTGGAGAAATAAAGAAGCTCTTATTAAAAAAAATAAATTCACGCATCCTATCTGGACCCATGTCAATAATGCGATGTAATTCTTGTTTTATTTGCAGAAAAACGAAGATCCTGATGTGGAAAAGGTCGCCGAACGTGATATTGAGTCCAAAGAGTGACGATGAGAGAGACATTAAACTAGAGACGAGTCAGTATACCTGACTATTTAATTCTGGAAGTTAAAACGAAGGCTCGTCCAAAACTTACATAAACACTTTCTTCCATTTATACACCGTTTAACGCATTAAGACACGAAGCAGACCCAGATCAGATGGCTCCTGTATTAGCCGTCTAGTCACGGTATGCTCTCTGTGCTTATGAAATTGTGGCAGATTGACATTCTTCCCAATAGAGATAAGTAATGATAAAGTTATGGTGGTGCTGGAGACTTACTTTGTTTTCACTATATTTACGTAATCAAGAAATTACTGGCTATTAAGATTGTCAATAAAGCGCTGTCTGACAGCTTGGAGTTGTCGGCTTTTTCTACCAATCAGAATGCAGTAAAACCATTTTCTGCTGCTGGTTCCCTTCGTCGAGGTTGTCCGGTGTTACGAATCTAACTAGTCTTGGGGAACCATCTCTGTGGGTATAAAGCCAGTGATTGGTACATGCTTCAGTGCTCCCTCTCTACAATGACACCCTTTGGAATACGACGATTGTATGTTTTGTTCAGAGGGAGTTGTTATAGGGAGGGAAACTCAAACATAATTAGCTTGTTTGCAGATCCCCAGATAAGGTGTATTTCGAGAACTAAAACCGTTATGCCTCGATCAAACCCTATGTTGTGATCACTCTTTAGAATCTTCACAAATTGACGATTCTAAAGAGTGGTCACAACATAGGGTTTGATCAAGGCATAAAGAAAATACGATGGAAAATGGTTGTTTCTGAGCCTTGTTGTTTCGGAAACAGTGACATGTGTTGTTGTAAGGATGGAATCGTTATTGAGAGGGCCGTTGTAGGGAGGAAGCACTGTATCTCACTCCAGGTTCTGGGGTCAGATAGTTTACTTAGTTTTAGTTTCAAATTAATAGGCACTTGTGCTCCCCTGCCCTCCCCTCTCAGAATTACTAATTTTAGATACCTGATAATATATCTGTCGAACATACACTGTAGTTTTCAACCCACAACCACATATTTGAGGAAATATAATTCCTTACGAGGCGCCTTGTCAACGAGCATTGGGGAGAGAGGACGACGGCTCCGACCAGACGGATAATAAAATCTGGTGCCTAACTCCTTACGGAAACGTGTTGTCGACACGTTGTAAAGGTCTACGGAAAGACAATAGCTCCTCGCCAAAAAACTCCATAAACACTGTATGTGCAGAGACAATTTCTTGCTTGGCAATGTGGATCCCCCAGGTCGGAAGGAGACCCAGTGTCGAACCGACGAGAGAGTAGCCGCTCCTTCGGGCCAACCACTTGATTCGGTTACAAAATGATATACGATCTGAGATACAGTTTTTGCCATGGACAAACTTTCTTGTGCCCATATGCCATACTAATTTACTCAATCTTAACGATGTCATCATTTCTTATATGAATATTAGTGAAGTAAGGGGTCAAAAACAATATAAACGAATACGTTTCAAAATGCCATATTTATGTATGGACCTCGGTTGATATAAGCAAATAACTGGAGGCACGAACTATGAAACATTGTGCCATAGATCAAAGCGTGATATGTGTTTGTGTTTGAACTGACTGTGTTTCGTTCTTCAACCCTTTCCCTGATGAATATACATGTGAGAAATAATAAGTGTATGAATATTAATCAGATTAATTATTTTAATGGCACCTTGAACAAGAGAGTGTATTGCCATGGTAATAACTTTAGAACTATTTATAAATTATTTCATAAGCAAACATAGCATACTGATCAAACGGTGCCTGCAGAAGCCGTCTGGTGTGGATTTTCTCTGTTTGCAAAGGTGTCAAAAGGCGTATCCACGAGGAAAAGCTTTAGAACATAATTTACTAGCTCCACTCTTTTACAAAAACTGTGATTGTTATCAGTTTGGCGTACGTCTAACATTGCTAATGTTGGTAATAAGATTGAGAATATTTTAGACAGTGTTGGTGTGTTGTAGGATGAAGGTAATGTAGACAACTCCCAGATTAGCTTTCTGCAAGACACTCACATTGCCTTAGGTTGCCACAAGTTTTAAAAACGCTAGATATACTTATGAAGTGATCGGACTAGCGAGGGTTCACTGTAATCGTTAATATGCTGTCTGTCGGGTACCTACATCTTGTTGCGTGATCAATACTGTTGATTGTGTTTATACATGTAATGAATCAGTATCCGACAGAGGCAACGACAAAAAGGACAATGGCACAGACAACGACATAGTACGATAATGACAGAGACGAAACAAAGCACGATAATGACAGAGACAAAACGAAATACGATAATGACAGAGACACAACACCGCGTCATAACATATTACTTGACCAGATTAAACTGAGACTCAGTGCATATTCCGTATATATTCGTATGTATTGGTATGTATGGTAATCGAATTCATCCAAGTATATCCGGAAACGCTAACGGAAATTGATGAGTCTCAGTTTAAAATGGTCAAGTAATAACAGGACAGAAACAATGACAAAACACAATAATGACACAAGTAAACTTCGAAAATATATTAAAAACAATAAACCGAAACCTTGGAATATATTGACCAAAGAAAGAATAAAAAAGAGGTCGATAAAAACAAGTGGTTGCTTAATGCAGGAGGAAAATAACAAAACGCTCCTTGAGTAGCTTTATGCATAACGTTTGCCCTGTATTAAGCTACTGCCTGTCTTAAAACCAAGAATTAGTCCTAAACAGTACACTGGTGATTGCAGACGACTTATGGAATACACTTGATCAGTTGTGTTTCTATCAATAAAACTTACTGTGTTTATATGAGGTATAATTCTGGATGTTAGATGCAGGTGTTAGCTTAATGCAGGACAAAAGTAATACAGAAAGCTCCTAGAGGAGCTTTCTGCATTACTATTGACCTACATTAAGCAACCACATGCTTAAAGAGACACCCGTGGTTTTTCATTAAGTGGTCGCATTAGAGGGGTTCTACTGTATTTTTACATAAGTATACATGTCAAGAGCTAATGAATGAGACGAACGTTTTAACATGTTTGCATAGACGTTCGTTAGTTACATTAGATAAAGTACTGTTTGGATTCTTAATACATATAAGTAACCCTTTGAATGCAAGACACATGCATATTATAATTTGCAAACAGAGTATGGCTCAGATCAGAGGGTTCATAGAGGAACCGTCTGATTAGGGTATGCAATGTTTGTCAATCCAAAGGGTTAAGATACATTGCTCCTTGTGATATGTTGTTTTCTGTTCTGTAATGTATCGCGTGATAAAAGCCACGTAATCTCTTCTTCGTTTTACTTGGATCAAGTGACGTATCGGCCCAAATAAAGCATTATGTCTGTTTATATTTCTAAAATGTCCTGGTATTTATATAACCGAGCAAATGAATCACGATCAGGGTAAATATTAGATATACTTCTCATCTTTATTTGCGAACAGATTCAATCCAGATGAGACGACCGACCGACTCTGGTTCTAGATAGGATGAAAGCTGTTTGATACTCGATCAATCGTTTCTTACCAACGAATCTGGATAGGTAAGTGTTGTTCCAAGCAAGATTTTGGATCAGATATCATGTTATCGCATTAACTAAACCTCATACGCTTGTTTTGGCCTAACCGCTTGAATTATATATACTGAAAAGAAGTATTCATTAAAGAAATAGGAAACGTTAATCAATTGCTCTATGTGTTATACTGGTTTAAAAACGTGAAGTTTACAGAGGTGTCAATTATGAAAAATGGACTAAGAGTCAAACGACGGTGTATTCGCGGTGTTTGACAATTTGATATAGTATTCTAAGTCTGTGATATTTAAAACGTTGTTTGGAACTCGGGTATTTTTTTTAAAAACAAATCTTGAATTAATCGAAAGGGAATAAAAAGAACACCAGACGAGGCCCCGGCGTTGTAAAACTCTAAACTTGAATCTGGGAATCTGGGAACATGCTCAATCTTCTGATTAGTCATACCGTGAGCAATCAGATACCTGAAAATGAGCGTATGGGTATGGCAAGATTGACTTCTTGTGCTCGATATTCAAATATACTGATGCAATAACTTCATGTTTCAAATATGGATTTCCTCAAGCGGATTCCCTTCAATAAATATGGATGATGCTGTTACAAATGGGTTATTCTCCGAATATGATTTAGTTTTGATATCCTCATTTCCTTGACAAATACCGAGTTTTAGGTAACAATTTATTGAGTTTTGATGTATCTACATGCATTGTATAACACCTTATCTTTCGCGTTCTTTGCGACAAAACAGAATGTTTACTTCCTTAGACAAATACATGGGCCCATGGTTATAAAACGTTTGAGTCTGAGTTTGATATAATTCTCCAATATCTGAATGGTCAGATAATGCTCGGGGATCATCTCAGACTCAAGCAAAACGTTTTGTAAACCTGGGCATGGTTAAAACTAGGAAAACAGTATTGCAGTGGGGAGCCTACATACAGAAGAGCACATCATGAAGCACGAATTGGCACAATTACAAGACAACCCGTAGTGAAACGCACATACACATGATAAAGTGATAAACTTTAGAATAACTTTAACTTAAAGTGATAAACTTAAGTGATAAACATGACACATGGGGTCAGTGTATGTATTTGGAAACCAAAAGTACTTTATCCAGTAAAACTGACTTAATTCTATGCAAGAATGTTAAACGTATGCCTCATCTGTTAGCACTTTACCTGATAACTGATGTAAAATACCGTTTAGATGGATATTAATTTCTTGAACTCGTACAACAGCATATAAACACAGTACCCTTTGTTAATAAAAAAGAACCGATTTAGTGTATGCCATAAGTCGTTTGCTAGCATTAGTTTTACATCTAATAAAAATGTTTAGGTATGTTGATACACACCCCTTGCTTCTTCACATTACCCAGCCATGAAACCACGATTTATGTTTTATGAAAGAGTGTTCACTACAGAACTGATTATCTCGATTTTTAAAATGATCACACTGTATTGTATCAGTAACCTGGCGTAAATACTTGTAAATATAAAAATACAATAAGTTTTGGATGTTTGTCTCAGATCTCAATATGTTAAAAAGTTAACACCATGGGCTAACCTGTTGAGTACTTCGCAGGAATCTCTTTACTTGGTTTCTACTTTCATACAGCGTTCTGTTTAACTTTCACCTTGCTTTAAGGCGTCACCTGCCTTTAAACACAACTCTTTTTCAATATGTATTACAAACACACTATTTATTTATGTCATCAAACATAAAAATCTACGCCCCCCCCCCCTCAAAAAAACTGCTATGCACCACCCCTCTAATCTGAAATCCTGGATCCGCACCTAGACAGTAAACAGTACCGACCCTGATCAGCAGGCTTCTATATGATATTGGTTTACACTGTCTTCAAGTGACATTTCATGCGTGTCCGGGTTTAAACAGAATAAAACATATAGTGTTCATGCAAACAGAATTATTGCATCCCATCTGGATCAAGAATGTGTGCAAATATGTTTTCTATATCATACAAACGGTTTACGTTATGTGCCAGGAAAGCTATTGCTGTATTAATAATGTCGATTAAGCATTAAGCTATGTATGGTTCAAGCATGAAAGTTCGCTGTTATGTTTTAAAATGACCAAATGAAAACTATTAGATGTCTATAAGCAAACCTAGGATAGCGACATTAGTAATTCCAAGACTGATAAGTTACTGTAACTTCCAACATTCTTTAAACAAGAAATTTATTTAAATACAATTGAAATTCGATCTCGTACTGCTTCTTGATACTCTTATGGACAAAACAACACGGGGCGGGTTTGTCGGTGGTATAGATACAGAGGGTAAATATTGAGCAAAAACATAAGTCTTTCAAGTCTTCTAAACAGATCAGACCTATATAAGACAGTTTGTATAAATATAAGACATTTTGTATAATAGGTATCTCATAAGTTTCATTTGAAATAATGAATACATAGTAATAAGATGTTTACATTTATTGAATATCCCTTTCAATTTCAACTTAGGTACTCAAAAACATTAGTATTCAACTGTCCTTGTAAAATACACCCTTCATCAGATTTAACCTTCTACTCAATAAATATGACTTTCTAAGTCTTTGCAAACAGAGTAAAACCAGATCGGACGTCTGACCAGGGTCTGCTCTGTTTGTTTATGATATAATAAAGATATCAGTTTTCATTTTCTGCCATAGCAAAACAATTCTAGTGTCCATGTGCATTTAAAACAATCAATCCATATTCATGATGTCATAATTTATGACATGAATATTCATTGAGTAAATGATTAAACAACCAAACATCTTTATTCCAAATCTGGTTGTTATGCCTCCAACAAACAAGATACTGATTGCGTGTGGGCTCAAGTGCCGGAATGCTCATAATGAGTCCAGTAACAAGAAAGGTCGGAGTATTTTCTAAATTATGTTTTTATTGAACTGTGATTAATATATTAACATTTTCCCTCAAATAAACATATTTCCATGCCTTAGCCTACAGCATACTAAACCTTCACTAAAGAACTTCACTGGCTTCCGGTTCAGCATCGGATTGAATTCAAAATTCTGACACGTATAAGGCCATGCACAATGAATCCGCCAAGTACATTGTCGACATGCTTGACGTGTACAGGCCCCGCAGAGAATTAAGATCAGCAAGTAGTTCTTTGTCGTTGGTTGTACCAAAAAGTCGTAAGGTAAAGTACGGTGAGAGAAGTTTCATGCATGCAGCTCCCAAACTCTGGAATGCTCTTCCATCAGGCATTAGAGATGCAAGCTCACTGGCATGTTTCAAAAAATCTCTGAAAACGCATTTCTTCAACATGTATTATTAGGGCAGTTTAGAAAACGTACCCGCTAATCGTCGGTTGTCATAACTGCAGCATTGGCCACAGAGTGTTGATCCTGCCACTTCCTTATGACTGTGGACTAATAAACCCCTTTTTTTCAAATATAATGCTCCACAAATGTAGAAAATACATAAATGAATAACAAAAACCTCATCCATATTTTTATGGACTTCTAGGAATCCCCTTGCTGTTGAACGTGCGGGTGTTGTGTCAGCGGGATTCCGCTGTCCAGTTGTTGCGGTGGCCGAGGGAGTGCTGTTGTCAAACGGGGCATCCCTATATGCTTGGTACCTCTGGTAACTCCAGTTCCAATGCCGGAGGGAGCACCGTAGTGGAACAGGGCATCCCTCTACGGTATAATTCCGCGCTGGTACATTGGGAGTCTTGCTGGCATGACTTGCTACCCTGCCCTTAACCAGTGCCAGGGATTCCTGTTAAGCTGACCCAGTTTCCGTATTTTTGCTTACCAGTGAACTGGGTCGTGTAATATATGGGCAGCGGGCAAATTAAGCCTGTACGGTCTAATGCAGCATCGCGTGTCTCAGACAGTCTCGATTTGTCCGATGTGATTCCTTTGCCATTGCAGCCGGTGGGATATGTTGCAGGAACAGTATACGTGATACCTTCTTTAGCTCTACTTTGGCTGGGCTTTTTTGGGTTCCCATAATAAGACATTTTATTCTGTAATTAAACTTTGGATATACCCAATTACAACTCTATTAAAATATGATACGCTGTGTACTCCCTCATTGCCATAGCGGGTCGAATAGTGTTTGACTGGAGGGGTTGCATAGTGCGCGTATATAACAGTTGTGTATTTGTATTGCTTAGTTTATATGCATGTACTTCAAATTGATCTGTTCTGTTACCCAATTTTCCGGCAATATTTTATGTGCAGTGTTGTATGTTAAACGAATGTACCCAAGTCTGTTGAGTCTGGGTCAAAATTATGGGACGTACTGGCACTGCGCATAGAATGTTGCATTCAAGTTCTGTTTTTTTATAATCTGAGTGCGTTGACACGCCATAATAGAACATAATACGACAGACAGATAACCTTATGGAAAAGATTAGCTTATTTACCAATGTTCTAAATAAATTCTATTTTATTATTATTCTTATCTATATATAAGTATTAAATATATTTTATTTTAAATGTTCTGTAATTTATGCATTATTGTACAGTAAATGTATCTTTGTGAAGCGCTTTTTGAACTCACATATCCTGTATGAAAAGAGCGCTATATAAATGTGGTATAATAATAATAATAATAAACCTAGACATTCTCTGCGTATATATCTGATTGAACATTTTTATCTAAGCCAACATTACCTTCATTAATTTACATTTACAGTATAACCCCTCTAATGCGACCACTTAAAGAATAACCATATGTGTCTTTATACGCATTCGGTTGCTTAATGCAGGATGAACGTATAGGAGCTTCCTGCATAACTATCATCCTGCATTAAGCTACCACATGCCTCTGCAAGACAAAATTATGCCCATTTTCGGTGGTCGCATATGAGGGGGTTTACTGTATATAAAAGGTATGTAAATGAAAAATCATGAAATAATCAATTCATGCATAAATGTTCATTAGGGAAAGGGCTAAAGATATGTGTGGGTCTATATATGGTCATCACAACAATCACCACATAACCTGAACAGCACAAAACAATGAAATGTTATGTTTACTCATGTGATCTAGATATATATGTGAGTTAACAATGTGATAAATGTTTTACACATTCTGTATCTAGTACTTGCATATTGTCAACTGTTATTTTTAAATCAAAGTCATGAAGTAATATTGAATTGTATCTTTTGGTTCAACAAAAGTAATATATATATGCTATTTGATAAATGCATGGCAGTGTAAATTTAGAAATATTAATGCATTCATTTTTATAGTCATTATATACGTGCCATTTAGTCCTATTCATAAAACGGTTAACTCATTCCCACTAATAAATGCTTTTTGATGCCTTTACAAACACAACAGACCCAGATTAGAAGTGTTCATGTTGTGGAACGTTTGTCCCTGTTTCTTGTGTGTCTTTTGGTGTTTTCTGTGTTCATTTCGTGTGTGTGTGTGTGTGTGCGTTTGGGTGTGTGGTTTTGTGTGTGTGTGTCATGCTGTCTATCGGTGTTTTGGTGGTGGTTGCGTATTGCATGTGGCTTTGCCTGCTTGACTTTACTACTTTTCCATTTAGGGTCTGTCTGATCAGTATCTGCTCTGTTTGTTAAAGGTGTTTGATAAATGTGTTTTAGGGTCTGGCTGATCAGTATCTGCTCTGTTTGTTAAAGGTGTTTGTTTGATAAATGTGTTTTAATGTCTGGCTGGTCAGTATCTGCTCTGTTTGTTAAAGGTGTTTGATAAATGTGTTTCTAGGGTCTGTCTGGTCAGTATCTGCTCTGTTTGATAAATGTGTTTTTAGGGTCTGTCTGGTCAGTATCTGCTCTGTTTGATAAATGTGTTTTTAGGGTCTGGCTGATCAGTATCTGCTCTGTTTGATAAATGTGTTTCTAGGGTCTGTCTGGTCAGTATCTGCTCTGTTTGATAAATGTGTTTTTAGGGTCTGTCTGGTCAGTATCTGCTCTGTTTGATAAATGTGTTTCTAGGGTCTGGCTGATCAGTATCTGCTCTGTTTGATAAAGGTGTTTCTACAGTTCCTTATCTAGTAAAAAGAACCATGATTCATTATAAATTCCTCTCAATGATTCATTACAATTCCTCTCAATGATTTTTTATAAAGTCATGAAATCATGACAACTATTCAATGTGTTAAGTTATAGTATTGAATTTTATTTTTTGTTACAGATAGTGAAAAAAATGGAAAAGAAGTTCAAAGAGAAAATTTAATGACATTGAAAAAAAACAATATTTTACTAGACAATGAAAGGTTACGTATGTCAATAAAGAAACTCGCCAAAGAAGAAGAAAAACTACAGCATGAACTAAATTATCTTTTACTTAAACAACAGTACATTGTATCTCCAGTTGAAAATTCAGTCAGATTGTCCCTCTCTCACCAATCTGTTTCAAAGCTAATTAATACATGTTATTGCTGTAACAGTTTCACTCATGTAAAATCATTGAATAATAAAAAAAATCCATTTAACCCTTTCCTCCATGAATACTCGATTCTACACCTGTGCAAACAGAGTAGACCCTTATTAGACAGCTAATATATATGTGCTATCTGATCAGGGTCTGCTCTGTATCCTTATGCTATAGTATAGATATGAGTCTACAGTTTGTTCATGGTCAATAAATGAGAATAAATGAATCTTTACTAAGTTTCAAACTGCAACATAAATACACAGTTGGAAGTAAAATAGTGAAATAAATGACAGAGTTTCCCTCTCTAACAAATCTCTTTCATGGCTACAGCAGTTTCATCCATGTCAGAGATTTGAATAAAACAGTTTCTATGTAATATAGCTTTACTCGGAGCTGTCTGATTAGATCAATATCTGCCAGCTAATATGGATTATTCTGGATAAACCTATGCATTTGCTATTAATATACTGTAAATTTGAAAGTATTATCTCATGCATATACAGATAGAGTAGCAATAATTATTGACCAAACCGTTGGTATTTTGAAAGAAGGTTTCCTTGTCAGTATCAACATCAAATTGTCAGTATCAACATCCTCTATCTGGTCCATTCTGTCAATAGCAATATTATGTAAAACACAACATGCAAGATCAGAATTGTGAATATTTACAAAGTTTCAAACTATCAAATATCATAAATATATTCACGATGAAGAACATATTTGCAAGACAATATATAGTTTGACAGAAATACCAAATTTTCAAACAGAGCAAACCCAAATCAAACAGCCCAATGCTTACTGTCTGTGTGATAAAGTGGACCTAGATGGAAATGGTAAGCAAAATGACATATTTCCATTTTTGCAAACAGAGCAGACCCTTATCAAACATCCCATTTCTGATTACAGAGGGTGAATTCTGAAATGTTTGAAATTCTTGTCATGCACTTAATATTTATATCAATAATTGTTGGTACTTTTATGGCGTATAAAGTGTCATTGCAAGAACATGTATGATAATATTAAAAATAAGTTTGGCAAGTGAAATGTCTGAAGCCATTCCCATCATTGGCAGCTTCACATGAAGGTTATCAGCAAGAACATTCAAATTGTCAGTATCAGCTTCCTCTATCTGGTCCCTTCTGTCAATAGCATTATGGTGCAAAACATGTAACAAGCAATAATCATAACAGCAGATTTGGCAGGAACTACTCTTAGACATGAATGGAGACATGGAAACCTCCTTTTCAAAATACCAAAGGTTTGCTCAATTGTTACTCTTGCTCTGCATAATGATCTATTAAAAGCTCTCTCTTGATCTGTGTCTGGAGTATGGAATGGAGTCATTAAAAATCTTCTGCATGGGTACCCTGAATCGCCAAGAATGAGACCATCAAATAACCTGCAGGATATTAAAAGAATATAACATACAATGTCAGTTTGAAACATTGAATGATATTGGGTATAATAATTGATGTATTTTCTTTATTTGTATGGTATTTAACAAAAGTTCTTTTGATACTATTTCTTTTCTTGAATCAGTAACCATTCTATAGTATTTTAAAACACAACACTTGAAAAGTATACCACACATGTCTAACTGGCATTGCAATGTGATGATAACAAATCCCAATGATAGAAAATTCTGTAATCAGAATATTGGAATGCTAATACAAAATATGGATATTTTCAAGAAAATATAAGATAATAGTCTTGATTCTACAGTATTATGTCAAAATCAATTTAAGTATTAAAGTTTAGACGATTTTAACCTAAATATTTAATTCATATTCATGATGACTTAATTTTAGTCATACATTCTGAAAGGGTGTGATCCCCCGAGAGCAAAATTTGCAACATAAAAAGAGAAAATTGCAGACTCGGTTTTATTGAGTCTGATCATGAACAGTAATTGAAAGTGCAACACTGCTCACGCCCCCTAGCACCGGCTTAAGCGGTATTCAATTTTCAGAACAAGAAGTACTAAAAGTCATGATCTCGAAGGATCAGAAGGTATAACAACACTGAGAATGAAGTACGGGGCGACGCTTTAAGGCCGCCACACAAGCACTTAACACTTGCTGCTGTGAAGATTATGAATTCTGAAGGGAGATGATCCCCCAAGAGCAAAAATTGCGACACAAAAACAGAAAATTGCAGACTCGGTTTTATTGAGTCTGTTAATGAACAGTAATTGAACGTGCAACACTGCTCACGCCCCCTAGCATCGGCTTAAGCGGTATTCAATTTTCAGAACAAGAAGTACTGAAATTCATGATCTCGAAGGATCAGAAGGTATAACAACACTGAGAATGAAGTACGGGGCGACGTTTTACGGCCGCCACACAAGCACTTAACACCTGCTGTTGTAAAGATTATAAATTCTGAAGGGAGGTGATCCCCCAAGAGCAAAAATTGCGAAACAAAAAGAGAAAATTGCAGACTCGGTTTTAATGAGTCTGTTAATGAACAGTAATTGAAAGTGCAACACTGCTTACGCCCCCTAGCATCGGCTTAAGCGGTATTAAATTTTCAGAACAAGAAGTACTGAAATTCATGATCTCGAAGGATCAGAAGGTATAACAACACTGAGAATGAAGTACGGGGCGACGTTTTACGGCCGCCACACAAGCACTTAACATCTGCTGTTGTAAAGATTATAAATTCTGAAGGGAGGTGATCCCCCAAGAGCAAAAATCGCGACACAAAAAGAGAAAATTGCAGACTCGGTTTTATTGAGTCTGTTAATGAACAGTAATTGAAAGTGCAACACTGCTCACACCCCCTATGTAAATACAGCAAGTATTAAATCACTATCACGGAAAACACAAACACAATCGGCTATTTCAGTAGGTCGGCATATTAGATTAGGGACGGCTCAAACCGTGTTTCAAATATTTGAGAAAAAAATCAAGCGTTGAGCTGAATTTTTTCTCTAGAGGTGTTTGTGAAAGTCGTCTTGAGGAAATCTCAAATTTAAACTCACGATTTGAGATTTCTAAGGTATTTGAGCTTAAGATTGAGTCTGGCATGTTTTGTGCAAGCGGGCATGGACTCCTGGATATAATCATATCATGCCGTTGCAACTTCACTGGCTTCCGGTTCAACATCGAATTGAATTCAAAATCCTAACACATACAAAGTCATGCATAAAGTTCATTGTCGCCTCGCAGAGATTTGAGGTCAGCAAGTAATTCATTATTGTTGGTTGTACCAATAAGTCGTATGGTAAAATACTCGTGTATTACTAGAACAGTTTAGGATACGTAGCAAAAAGTTATTAATTATGATAACAACTGCAATAGTCAATCAGTGTCAATTAGTGCGATATTATTCCTTTGCCTTTTTGCTTATGGGATATGTCGTAGGAACAGTATACGGGATACGTCATCTAAGCCTTTTGGTTTCCTAAAAAGGGGGGGGTAACTCCCTAATTAATCTTTGGATATACACTATTACGTACAACTCGGTTAAATAGTTATGGAGGTATGTAGCAAAAAAAAGGCTATCCTTTGTACACATACACGTTGTCATAGAGGATCGAATAATGTTTGTCTAGACAGGGCTGCATATTGGTTTTAACTCCCTAAATATAATTTGGATATACCCTAGTACAATTCCGTTAAAACAATTATGGAGGATTGTAGCAAATAAGGGCCATCCTTTGTACACAGACTCGTTGCCATATGGGGTCGAATAGTGTGTTGTCTGAAGAGGGTTTCATATTGGACGTATATAGCGTTTGTTTGTTTGAACGTTTGTATCGCATTGTGTAGTTTATACGCATGAACTAAAAATCGACCTATTTTGTTACCCATTGTCCTACGTACGTAAGCAATATTGTTTAGTGTAGTGTTGTATGCATACACCCAAGTTTTGGCCATATTGACACTGTGCATAAAAGGTTAAATTTGAGTGTTTGTGATCTGAGTGCGCTGACACAAAATAATGAACATATCGAAAAAGGATGATGTGGGTTTACCTGTGATTCTTTAAATTAATTCCAAATTTATTATTCTTATCGATATCTACATTAGTATTTATTAAATATATTTGTTTTGATTATTGTATATGCATTGAATATACTCAATTTCGTAAATGTAATTTATTCATGTGTGCATCCTGTGTGTAAAGATCGATATATAAATGTGGTATAATAATAATATTATATTTAATTATTTTATTTCTCTTTTACTTCATGAATAATCATGTACAACTAATAGATTAAATGAATATCAATTACTGTAAAACCTCTCTATAACGGCTACTTCGTTGGTATTTAGGTTTCACACAAAATACTTGATGCAATTTAGTGGCCGTTATAAAGAGGTTTCACTATAATTGCTTTTTATACTGGATAATTAACAAGGGAAGTTTGTGATCTGGGCTTTCTGTTTGCAAGGCGCTAAAAGAGTATCTATTGGGTAAGGTTAAGCATTTAGTGATGAGTTGAATACGGGAAACAAGATCACTGACAGTGTAGTTCCAGCTCAAAAGGTTCCTATGGGATAAATTTTTATTCCATTAGTAAGATATTTTAAAACAATATACCTGTAGGTAACATATTTTATTCCATTAACAGGATTTCACAGCACAAAGAGTTACGTAAATGATAACATCAACTGTCTACTGAAAATGTTTCCTGTCTCATTTTTATGACAGTTTTTTTGTATTTCCTTGATGAATTGAAGGTTTCATCTCAAAACAACTGCGACTCATTTGTGTTATTCTGAGCTTGAATGTTTAACAATTTATACATATACAAAAAACTACTGCTGTCGCACCGTACTTCACTTTCCGTGTTAATATAGTTATTCTGTTTCATTAGTGGTATAAGTTTTGAAAACTTATTACTGCTTAAGCCGGTACTAGGTATGGTCATGAGTAGTATTGAATTTTGAATTACTACTCAAGAACAGACTCAATAAAACCGAGTCTGCACTATGCTCTTTCGGCATTTCTACATTTGTTTTTGCAGGATTACCCACTTTCAGTATATATTGATTTTGTTTTTGTTTTTTTACGTCGATTTAACGTTGTTTCCAGCATATATCATCCAAGTAGAACCGCCGACCTACCAAAAGCCAACCGGAAGGAATCTTCACATAAAAATTCCGAATTCCCAGACCAGGATTCGAATTCTCAGCGATGAGGGACTAAAGGATTATCAGTCGAAGACCATAACCACATAACCACAGTGGGTTAGGTATTAGACATTCAGAAGTACATTGGCGAATGTACTGCTGCAGTGCGTTAGAACGTATTTGCTAAATTCAAATTCTAAATCCAATTTTGCGACCAAGTTTCAAGGTTGTAAATAGGCATACTTTAACAAAAAACCTTAACCAAATATTCTAAATTAAAAAGGGACATAATTGTGTCTAAATGCTTGACAGAGTTACATTGTATTTACTCTTGCCTACAGATGAAGTTTCTGATGGTGAACAAATGTTTCAAATTTAAAAGGTTTATCTGAAAGGATTATGTAAATAAGTGGACTTTAACCAAAACCTTAACCAATAATTCCAAGCTAAAAAGCGTCATAATATGTCAAAATGTTCGACAGAGTTATGTTCTCTTGCCTACATGTGAAGCTTGTAATGGTGAACTAGTGTTCCAAGTTTAAAAGCTTAATCTGAAATGGTTGTGTAAATAAGTGGACTTTAACCTAAAATTTAACCAACATTTCTAAGTTAAAAGGGGCATAATTCTGTCAAAATGTTGGACAGAGTTATGTACTCTTGCCTACAGGTGAAACTTGTGATGGTGAACAAGTTTTCAAAGGTTCAAAGCTTTATCTCAAAGGGTTATGTAAATAAGTGGACTTTAACTAACACCTTAACCAAAATTTCTAAGTTAAAAAGGGGAATAATTCTGTCAAAATGTTTGACAGAGTTATGTACTCTTGTCTACAGGTGTGGATTGTGATAGTGTACAAGTGTTCAAAGTTTAAAAGCTTTATCTCAAAGGGTTATGTAAATAAAAGGACTTTAACATAGCCTTAACCAAAAATTCTAAGTTAAAAAGGGCATAATTCGGTCAAAATGCTTAACAGAGCTATTTACTCTTGCCTACAGGTGAAGGTTGTGACGGTGAACAAGTGTTCCAAGTTTCAAAGCTTTATTACAAAGTGTTATGTAAATAAGTTGACTTGTTCCACATAAATTGAGGTTAACATTTTTGCTTAAGTCCAATTAAGCGACCTTGACCTTGGATAAACGAGTTAGGACTTGGCAGGCTACTGTAGCATGTCTAGATAAACATAGTTTTTAAATTTGGGAAGGATCCACCAAGCGGAACTTGAGTTAGAGATGTTACAGACAGACAGACTGGTTAACATTTTTGCTAAACGCAAATTCTAAGTCCAATTGTGTGACCTTGACCTTGAAAAACAAACCGGGACATAGCAGGCTACTGTAGAATGTCAAGATAAACATTGTGTTCAGATTGCAGAAGGATCCATCAAGCGGAACTTGAATTAGAGATGTTACAGACGGACAAACAGACAGACACACAGACAGCGCCATTCCATAATACGTCCCGTTTTTTTCAAAAGGGCGTATAAAATTAGTTTTTCAGCGAATCCACTGCTGCAGTGCATTGGCGAATGTACTGCTGCAGTACGTTAAACATTCAGAAGTACATTCGCGAATGTACTGCAACAGTACATTTTACATTCAGAGGTACATTCAGAAAAATATTCGCTTTTCAGCGCATCCACTGCTGCAGTGTGTTAGGCATTCAGAAGTACATTGGCGAATGTACTGTTGCAGTATGTTAGACATTCAGAAGTACATTCGCGAATGTACTGCAGCAGTACATTAGACATTCAGAAGTACATTCGGAAAAAATTGTTTTTCAGCGAATCCACTGCTGCAGTGTGTTAGGCATTCAGAGGCATTCAGAAGTACATTGGCGAATGTACTGCTGCAGTACGTTAGACATTCAGAAGTACATTGGCAAACGTACTGCAGCAGTACATTAGACATTCAGAAGTACATTCGGAAAAATTAGTTTTTCAGCGAATCCACTGCCGCAGTGTGTTAGGCATTTAGAAGTACATTGGCGAATGTACTGCTGCAGTACGTTAGACATACAGAAGTACATTGGCGAATGCACTGCAGCAGTACATTAGATATTCAGAAGTACATTCGGAAAATATAGTTTTTCAGTGAATCCTCTGCTGCAGTGTGTTAGGAATTCAGAAGGACATTAGCGAATGTACTGCAGCAGTAAATTAGACATTAAGAAGTACATTCGGAAAAAAATAGTTTTTCAGCGATTCCAATGCTGCAGTGTGTTAGACATTCAGAAGTACATCGGCGAATGTACTGCTTCAGTACGTTAGACATTCAGAAGTACATTGGCAAATGTACTGCAGCAGTACATAATACATTCAGAAGTACATTCGGAAAAAATAGTTTTTCAGCGAATCCACTGCTGCAGTGTGTTTGGCATTCAGAAGTACATCGGCGAGTGCACTGCTGTAGTACGTTAGACATTCAGAAGTACATTCATGAATGTACTGCAGCAGTACATTGGACATTCAGAAGTACATTCGGAAAAAATAGTTTTTCAGCGAATCCACTCTTGCAGTGTGTTAGGCATTCAGAATTACATTGGCGAATGTACTGCTGCAGTACGTTAGACATTCAGAAGAACATTGGCGAACGTACTGCAGCAGTGAATTAGACAATCAGAAGAACATTCGGAAAATTCGGTTTTCTGCGAATTCAATGCAGCAGTGTGTTAGACATTCAGAAGTACATAGGCGAACGTACTGCAGCAGTACATTAGACATTCTGAAGTACATTCGGAAAAATAGTTTTTCAGCGAATCCACTGCTGCAGTGTGTTAGGCATTCAGAAGTACACTGGCGAATGCACTGCTGCAGTACGTTAGACATCCAGAAACACATTTGCGAATGTACTGCATCAGTACATTAGACATTCAGAAAAACATTCGGAAAAATCAGTTTTTCAGCTAATCCACTGCTCAAGTGTGTTAGGCATTCAGCAGTTCATTGGCGAATGTACTGCAGCAGTACATTAGACATTCAGAAGTACATTCGGAAAAAAATGTTTTTCAGCGAATCCACTGCTGCAGTGTGTTAGGCATTCAGAGGCATTCAGAAGTACACTGGCGAATGTACTGCTGCAGTACGTTAGACATTCAGAAGTACATTGGCAAATGTACTGCAGCAGTACATTAGACATTCAGAAGTACATTCGGAAAAATTAGTTTTTCAGCGAATCCACTGCCGCAGTGTGTTAGGCATTTAGAAGTACATTGGCGAATGTACTGCTGCAGTACGTTACACATACAGAAGTACATTGGCGAATGTACTGCAGCAGTACATTAGAATTTCAGAAGTACATTCGGAAGATATAGTTTTTCAGTGAATCCACTGCTGCAGTGTGTTAGGAATTCAGAAGGACGTTAGCGAATGTACTGCAGCAGTAAATTAGACATTAAGAAGTACATTCGGAAAAAAATAGTTTTTCAGCGATTCCAATGCTGCAGTATGTTAGACATTCAGAAGTACATCGGCATATGTACTGCTTCAGTACGTTAGACATTCAGAAGTACATTGGCAAATGTACTGCAGCAGTACATAATACATTCAGAAGTACATTCGGAAAAATTAGTTTTTCAGCGAATCCACTGCTGCAGTGTGTTTGGCATTCAGAAGTACATCGGCGAGTGCACTGCTGTAGTACGTTAGACATTCAGAAGTACATTCATGAATGTACTGCAGCAGTACATTAGACATTCAGAAGTACATTCGGAAAAAATAGTTTTTCAGCGAATCCACTCTTGCAGTGTGTTAGGCATTCAGAATTACATTGGCGAATGTACTGCTGCAGTACGTTAGACATTCAGAAGTACATTGGCGAACGTACTCAGCAGTGAATTAGACATTCAGAAGAACATTCGGAAAAAATCGGTTTTCTGCGAATTCACTGCTGCAGTGTGTTAGACATTCAGAAGTACATAGGCGAATGTACTGCAGCAGTACATTAGACATTCAGAAGTACATTCGGAAGAATAGCTTTTCAGCGAATCCACTGCTGCAGTGTGTTAGGCATTCAGAAGTACACTGGCGAATGCACTGCTGCAGTACGTTTGACATCCAGAAACACATTTGCGAATGTACTGCATCAGTACATTTGATATTCAGAAGAACATTCGGAAAAATCAGTTTTTCAGCAAATCCACTGCTGCAGTGTGTTAGGCATTCAGCAGTTCATTGGCGAATGTATTGCTTCAGTACGTTAGACATTCAGAAGTACATTGGCAAATGACATTCAGAAGTACATTCGGAAAAAAATAGATTTTCAGCGAATCAACCGCTGCAGTGTGTTAGGCATTCAGAATTACATTGGCGAATATACTGCTGCAGTACGTTAGCTATTCCCGAATGTACTGCAACAGTACATTGGACATTCAGAAGTACATTCGGAAAAAATATTTTTTCCCCTGCTGTAGTGTGTTAGGCATTCATCAGTATATTAGCGGATGTACTGCAGCAGTACATTAGATATTCTGCAGTACATTCGGAAAAAATAGTTTTTTAGCGAATCAACAGCTGCAGTGTGTTAGACTTTCAGCAGTACTGTGTTCCCGACCCGGCAAATTGTCCAACTTCGAAATTAAACACTTGTTAATTTCCCCGCTGAAGCACGGGACTCGACTGCCCCGGCGCGCATGGCTCCGTCCCCGTGTTTGCTAGGGAACCGGCTGCTGCGAGCTGCGCTGCTCGGTCCCCTGAAATGTTACCGTATTAGCGTGGCAGCGGGCTTCCCCGGCAAAATAGCCCGGTTCTGTGGAAGGTCCTGGTGCAGCACGGGAGCCGACTGTCCTGGCGCTCGCGGCTCCGTCTCCGTTGTAGATTCCCGTGTTGGCACGGGATCCGGCTGCGCAGGCTGCGCGGATCGGTCCCATAAAATATCAACGTGTTAGCACGGCACCGGACTTCCCCGGCCAGCGCCGCTGCAAGACGCCGTTGAAGTACGGTAGCCGACATTCGCCAATGTACTGCAGCAGTACATTAGATATTCAGAAGTAAATTCGGAAAAATAGTTTTTCAGCGAATCCACTGCTGCAGTGTGTTAGTCATTCGGCAGTACATTGGCGAATGTACTGCTGCAGTACATTAGACATTCAGCAGTAAATTCGGAAAAATTGTCTTTCAGTGAATCCACTGCTGCAGTATGTTAGGCATTCAGCAGTACATTGGCGAAAGTTCTGCAGCAGTACATTAGACATTCAGCAGTACATTCGGGTAAGTAGTTTGTAGCGAATCCACTGCTGCAGTGTGTTAGACATTCAGCAGTACTGTGATCCCGGCCCGGCAAAATTGTCCAAGGTGGGAATTAGACACTTGTTAGACAAATTTTCCGACTTGATAGAAATGTCTGTCTAAATCGGACAATATTTTGACATTTTTCCCCGTGTTCTCACGGCAGCAGGCTACCCCAGCCTGCGCGATTTTGTCCTGTGAAAGGTCCTCGTTGAAACACGGGATCGGACTGCCATGTCGCGCATTGCTCCGTCCCCGGAAAGATAACCGAGCCGCGCAGCCTTGGCAGCCGGATCCCGTGCGAACACGAGAATCTACCACGGAGACAGAGCCGCGAACGCCAGGACAGTCGGCTCCCGTGCTGCACCAAGGAACCTTCCACGGAACCGAGCTATTTTGCCGGGGATGCCCGCTGCCACGCTAATACGGTAACCTTACACGGGACCGAGCAGCGCAGCTCGCAGCAGCTGGTTTCCGTGCAAACACGGAGATCTAACACGGGGACGAAGCCATGCGCGCTTGGGCAGGCGAGTCCCGTGCTTCAACAGAGACTTCCACGGGACAGGGCCACGTAGGCCTGTGCATCCCGCTGCCATGAGAACACGGGGGATGTCTAAATATTGTTAAATTTAGACATAAGACATTTCTATCAAGTCTGAAAAAGTACCTAAAAGTGTCTGAAAGTTTCGAAGTTGGACAATTTGCTTGGCCTTGAAAAATGCCTAAATATTGTTCAATTTAGACATAAGACATTATATCAAGTCGGTAAAATGTCTAGTAAGTGTATAATTTTGACATTTGACAATGTGTCGGAACGGGAAAAATGTCTATATATTGTCCAATTTAGACATTATACATTTCTATCCAGTCAGGAGATTTGTCTAACAAGTGTCTAATTTCGACATTGGACAATTTGCCAGGCCGGGAACACTGGGTCTAACTCGGTACAGAGGTAAACTCCTGTGCTTCAATGGAGATCTTTCACGAGACAGAGCCGCACAAGTCGGGACAGCCCGCTGCTGAGAGATAATTGGGGAAAATGTTTAAATATTGTCCAATTTAGATATTAGAAATTTCTATCAAATCGGGAAAGAAAGTCTAACAATTGTCTAATTTCGACGTTGGACACATTGCCGGGCCGCGTACACTGGGCCTAATACGGGACGATGCCGGGTGGGCCGGGGCAGTCGACTCCCGTGCTTCAACGAGGCCGGGAAAACCCGATGCCCTGCTAACACGGTGATCTTTCACGGGACGGAGCCGCGCTGCCCGTGGCAGCCTGGTGCCAAGTGAGCAAGGGGATCTAGCACAGGGACGGAGACGCGCGCCAGGGCAGTCGGCTCCCGTGATTCAACGAGGACCTTCTACGGGACAGATCCTCGCAGGCTGTGTCAGCCTGCTGCCGCGATAACACGGGGGATCTACCACGGGGACGAAGCCGCGCTCTTCGGGGCAGTTTTAGAACACGGAGTGGGGGTTCTGAATATTATCCAATTTAGACATTAGACATTCCTTTCAAGGTAATCTTTCCGGGACCGAGCCTGGCAGCCTGCCTGTGGAAGCCGGATCCCATGCGAACACGGGGATCTAGCACAGGGACGGAGCCGCGCGCGCCAGGGCAGTCGGATCTGGTGCTTCAACGAAGACCTTTCACGGGACAGAGCCGAGCTGAGACAGCTGAGACAGCCTGCTCACGTGCGAACACAGGGATCTACCAAGGGGAAGGAGCAATGCGCGCAAGGACAATGGGCTCCCGTGCTTCAACGGGGACCTTCAACAGGACAGAATCGCACAGGCCGTGGTAGCCCGATGCCGTGAGAACACGGGGAAAAATGTCAAAATATTGTCCAATTTAGACAGACATTTCTATCAAAGTGGAAAATTTGTCTAACAAGTGTCTAATGTCGAAGTTGGACAATTTTTCGGGCCTGGAACACAGTACTGCTGAATTTCTAACACACAGTAGCAGTGGATTCGCTGAAAAACTATGTTTTCCGAATGTACTGCTGAATGTCTAATGTACTGCTGCAGTACATCCGCTAATGTACTGCTGAATGCCTAACATACTTCAGCAGTGGATTCGCTGAAACATTTTTTTCCGAATGTACTTCTGAATGTCTAATGTACTGTTGCAGTACATCCGCCAATGTACTGCTGAATGCCTAACACACTGCAGCAGTGGATTCGCTGAAAAACTATTTTTTCCGAATGTACTTCTGAATATCTAATGTACAGCTGTAATACATTCGCGAATGTACTTCTGAATGGCTAACGTACTGCAGCAGTACATTCGCCAATGTAATTCTGAATGCCTAACACACTGCAGCAGTGGATTCGCTGAAAAAACTATTTTTCCGAATGTACTTCTGAATGTCTAATTTACTGCTGCAGTACATTTGCGAATGTACCGCTGAATGTCTAACGTACTGCAGCAGTACATTCGCCAATGTACTTTTGAATGACTAACACACTGCAGCAGTGGATTCGCTGAAAAACTATTTTTTCCGAATGCACTTCTGAATGTCTAATGTACTGCTGCAGTACATTCGCGAATGTACTTCTGAATGTCTAACGCACTGCAGCAGTACATTCGCCAATGTACTTCTGAATGTCTTATACCTAACCCACTGCCAGCTTCATAAAAACAGGTATGTAGGCAACCAGGCAGGCAGACTGGTAGGCAAGCAAGTAGGAAGGTATCTTTAGAAAAGGTAAAGTTGCTGATAAGCATGCTTGTAAACTCACTTCTGTTTAGTAATTAGAATGACACTAATGACGTACTTTTGAAACATTTTAGCCGGAACGTGTATAAGGGAATTAGAATGAAACGTGTAAGTTAGATTGAAACTAATTACCGGTATATGTGGAATGACATAATATTGAAACATTGTAGCCCCCTATATGTCCTTTGGGGAAGTGAATACCACTGTAGTAAAGTGGAGTGACACTGATTATAGGTAAAATGACATACTTTTGAGACATTGTAGCCACTATATGCCCTTTGCGATATAGAACGACACTGTTGTAAGGTTGAATGACACTGACTATAGGTAGAATGACAGATGTTTAGACAGTTATAACTCTTATATCCCCATTGGTAAATGAAATGACACTATCTTGAATGATACCGAATATAAGTGGAATGGCATACTTTTAGGACATCATATAACCCCTGTAAGAATTTGGGAAATGGAGTTATACTATATTAATGTGGAATAACATATGTTTGAGACATTATAGCCCCTCTATTGTCTTTCCGAAATAGTATGACAATGAATATGAGTTGAATGCCATATCTTTAGATATTCCCTTTGGAAAATAGAAGGACACTGTTTTAGTATGAAGTTATATATTTTTGAGACATTATAGCCACCATTCTGTCCTCTTTGCGAAATAGAATGACACTGTTTATGTTGGAAAGATACTGATTATAGTTTGAATGACATACATGTGAGCCCCTAAATCACATTAATAGATCTAAAAACAATTTTAAACTGAAATGACAATGACTATAGGTAGAATATCATACTTTTTGAGAAATTATATATCTTATGTCTTCTTTGGAAAATCGAATGATTCAATGTTCAGGTGAAATGACACTGAATATAGATTTAATGACATTTTTTCAAGACATTATATCTTGTATGTCTCATTTAAAAACTGGAATGACACTGTTTTAATGTTGAATGGCATACCAATGAGACGTTATATCCCTTACATCTCCTCGAAATTATGATAACGCAATTACAGGGTGGAATGACATTGAATTTGTATGAAATGACATGTTTTTCATACATTATTTCCACCTATTATTAGCGTCATTCCATTTTACAACAGTGTCATTCAATTTCCAAAATTGCATATAGAGGCTACAATGTTTCAAAAGTATGTCTTTCAAACTAAACTTAGTGTCATTCTACGTTAAAAAAGTGTTATTCTAGTTCTCATTGGACATATGAGGGCTACAGTGTCTCCAAAATTATATCATATAACTTATAATTTATTTCATTCCACCTTACAGCAGTGTCATTCAATTTCACCAAGGGCACGTAGGGTCTACAATGTCTCAGAACCATGTCATTCCACCTATAATTATTGCCATTCTATCTTACAGCACTGTCTCAAAAATATATTCTTCCACCTATAATCAGAGTCGTTCTACATTACAACAAATGAATGTGCTATTGTAACGGTTAATCTAATTAATATCCGTGATATCATTATTTCCTACACGAATGTTCATGGAGTAAATGGTTAAATGGTATACAAATCAATAGTCAAACACGTGATAGCAGTTGCACATACAACAGAACCTCCATATCTCGGACTCGAATAACTCGAACTTCTGGATAAATCAAATTCTAAAGTTCGGTACTAAAATTATCACTACGTATATCTAAAACACGTGTGACTGCTTAGTGCAGGCCCACGTATTTGGCATTACAATATACCTGCATTAAGCTTTGGATTTGAGAAATTATCCAGATTAGAAACAGGATAATTGAAACTTCTGTTATCTCGAAGTAATTTGCATGGTGAAATCACAAGTAGTATTAATACTAAGTATGGTCCAAGTTCGAAATATCGAAGTTCAACTGTAATTTGAATCAAGATGAGACAGCGAGTAGCTTGTTATCAATGACTCAATTCTGTATCTATTTATTATGGGATAAATTAACAACAAACACGTTTTTTATTTTACTGCATACATGTTTCGATTTACATCTTCATCAGTGCATAACAACTATAATATACTTAACGTCACGGAAGTGACGTCATCGTATAAACAATGGCGGGAAAATTAAACGTAACGTTACGACGAGTTTATCCCTTTACTCCATAGATACGCATTTCTACGCCTTTGCAAACAGAGTAGACCTAGATCAGACGGCTCATATCGGAACTATCTGATCAGGATCTGCTCTGCTTGCTGATGATAAAAAATAGTTATGAGTAATTCATATTATTGGCGTAAATATTTCTTACATGAATATTCAAGGAGGAAAGGGTTAAGAATGTCTGAAAATGCATACAGGCGGATTGCAAGAATACGAATAATTCCTATAGAGATATATATAAAAGCCAAAAATAGGAAATAACGACTGTATGCCTCTGTAACGTTATGTTAATTAACAGGAAAATATGTGTATCAAGTATATTTAATAGTACAATTAGATATCATATATAACTTTTAGATATCAAATATAGCTTTTGCATTTAGACCTTTCGGTGTAAGAGTGTCCATTTTATGGATCCAGTATGTTTCTTTGCAAAGTCTTTCTAAATTATCATTAACAACATCGAAAGGCATAAATGTAAAGTCATCTAAAGAGTGGTTCTCAGAATTAAAGTGTGTTGCAACAGTGGTAGAAAATCTTGAATCGATGAAACCATTTATATCGAATCTATGGCTGTTCATACGTCTAGAAACAGGTTGCATAGTTTGACCAATATATTGTATGTTACATTTCTTACACGATATCAAATAAATGACATTATTTGTAGAACAGTTGGTATTATATCTAAGGTTATAAGTGTCATCTGAAATATTACTCGTGAAGGAAGAACTTGAAATTATATTCTTACAATGAGAACATCTATTTCTATTACAAATCGATGATGCACAAGTATGTTGTTGGGAAGAAAAATTTGAATTCACTAAATGATCCCGTAAATTACGCGGTCTCTTGTAAGCTATAATTGGTATGTAATTATCATAAACATATTTCACATTTTCATTTTTTGATAACTTAAGTAAGTCCCAATATTTATTTATCACTAAACCTATATTCGGCAAAGACGGATCATATGTGACCACAAAAGGAATGACACTATTATTAAATTCCTTATTTGACGACGGCATCAGTGCATCATTTTGTGAAAGTTGAGTGATCTTTATTGGCATTTGTACAGAAGTAAAACACAATGCCACTATGAAACAAGAAGATTTAACACTTTTCTGTGCGGGAAACGAGGTACTAATGTCCTTTATTAACAGCATAGACCCAGATTAGAAGACTGCATCGTGAGACCTCTCACCGGGATCTGCATTGTCTTGTAACTTTTTTTTCTTGAAAATATCTGTGATTGTTTAGGTTAAACTTGACCTTTTTGCATTTTGGCATTCAGCTTTGAAAGTTATTTTTATCAGATAGAAAATGAAAGTACTGATAGGACGGGATGATATCCTATGGAGCAAATGCCCTATTTATCACAATTGTTTCATAAAGTGATTTTTACAGAGGCGTTAAAAGGCGTCAATATGAGGGAATGGGTTATTTATGGTCAATCTGAATTGGACATACACTGTTTGCAAATGACATAACATGCGTGTCTGGGTTTGAAACTGATAAAAAATATATTGCAAATGGAAGATGAATTATTGAGCATCTCATCCGGATCCAAACTCGTATGCTAAGGTTGACGTTATGCTTGGAAAACCAATGACTGTATCAATAACCACACATATTTCCAGTATTACGCTTAATGTGATTGTATGTGCCAATGAGGACTGTACTCGCACATGTATCAATGACCACACCCAGTATTACGCTAAATTTGATTTATGTGCCAATGAGGACCAATCGCTCTCGGTTCAGTTAAAACATAAATTGTTACAAATTATTCCATATCATGTTAAAAGGTATGTTTTGTACAAGGAGGACTGTGGTTATTGAATAATAAAAACTTCAATAATTTCAATAACTTAATAGAGTGCCAAGGAGCACGCACTATAGCTTTTGAACAATTAAACACACAATAATCAGAGTGTTGTAATGTCATGCTTAGTGTTACATTTTGTGCAAAGGAGGAAATATAGTTTTATTGCTAGTGAACAATTAAACCATCATTACTTACAATGCCCACTAATAATAACAATATTTTAATAGCATGCTAAAGGTTTAAAAATGTTCAAAGGAGGACTGTGTATTTTGGACAATAAAATCATCAATATCCATATCGTTTTAATAGCATGTTACATAAAAATAACATCACGAACATTACATGCAATAAATTAATTGTTTATATTCGCATATGTATACGGTACATTTTGGCTCAATCACAAACTGTAGAATTAGATTTGTCATACCATCAGTAAACAGGGCATACTCTATATGGGTAAAAGAAGCTTTATCAGCATTACATGCTACAAATGATGTTTTTCTCGGGCAAATACTTTCTGGGTTAAATCGGTAAAAGTACAAAAATGAGTCATGCAGGAAACACCACATACAGAACAAACAGTCGCCCGAACAACAACACAAGGAAACAGCAAATGTACATTACTATAAAAACATCAAGAGACGCACAAAGACAAAACAAACATACACTAGGGGATAGATGGAAGTACAGCTTTGGAACGGTCAGTGACAAAAGTCGCTGGGGGTTAAACCGGTTTATGGGCGCCCAAACTCACACTTGTTCCATCCCCACCCTTAAAGAAAAAGTTTATCTTTAATTTAATCATGAGGAAGGGTTGTGTACAAAGTAGAAAAATCGTATGTGCTTACAGTAGATGCAATTTTAGTTTGTTTAAGACTTCTGAAGAGTTCTTAATAGACCAGAAGAGGTTTATTCAAGATTCTTTACAAGTCTTATCACAATAGAATTGTACATGTTCTTTCATTTTCGTTAAACAAGAAGTCAAAAGTATAGATAATTAGGTAGTTGTATAAGAACTATAATTTGCAATGAAACGCGCTTGATATGTTTTTTATGTAGTTTTGGTAACCAATACATTGTAGGAAGTTTATGTGGTATAATTTTTATATCAGTTGTTCACACTTTTTTTGACATGTCTGAAACGATGGTCTTTTCGTCAG
Organism: Azorinus chamasolen; assembly: GCA_963576725.1. Classification (NCBI taxonomy): domain Eukaryota; kingdom Metazoa; phylum Mollusca; class Bivalvia; order Cardiida; family Solecurtidae; genus Azorinus; species Azorinus chamasolen. Next base: position 46,916,184 of record OY755252.1, on the reverse strand, counting down.
TAGTTACTGAAATGTTTGACCTGGTATTAAATTTTTGTAAAGCCTCAGCAATCTGATCTCTATAAAAGTTAAAATCTATCAAGGATGATATTCTATATTTGGGACCTTTATTCAAAAGAAATCGTAGACGTTTATCTTTAATTATCTCAAAATCACCAGTAATCACATGACCAGCTGGAGAATAGCAAACTTTTGAAGTGGAACAATCTCAATTATCAGGAATATTATAATTAAAATTAAGGTCGGCAACAATTTTATTATAGTTGAAAACATGTATTTCTGATGGATTTGTTATATTTGAAGCAGATAATAGGTAGTTCTGTATTTAGTAATAGGGTCAATTGCATTTTTGTCTCTAAAGATACTCTGGAGCTGAAAAAAATCAATACCTTTATTTATAAATGGAACTTTCAAAAGGAATCTATATTATTCAGATAATTTGTCAATGTGCGGTCTGAGAATATGTAGAGTAACGCTTTATATCAAGCTAGCCGTTCCTGTGAGAGGATTTGATCTAAAAATGATTTTATCGGCTTGCTCGTCAAATTCTTTTAATGAAGATATTGATAAGGAGGAAAGTCTAGAAAGCATGACATGTTTGTCAGAAGTTAGATGTAAAGTATGTAGATCAAGAATAGTCATCTTCGTACGATAGTTTCGTTTAAAACATATAATGTATTATCAGTTTTATACGAATGCCATGTGATCGGGATTTGCGTTTCCTTATAGACAAAATAGAAACAAATATCTATTTCAGGATCTTTTGAAATATTTCCAGTCTGGTCAATATTATCATTTAAGCCTAAATGAAAGGTGTTTGCAAATTCTTAAACCAATTTAATTCAGATTTAAAGTTAGCTTTCGATTTAAAACTGCTGGTAGCATCCTTATCATATAATAGATCTTCTACAGGTTGTACTTAAACATCTTTAAAAGAATGGCCAGACTTCCTAAAGTGTTGGTATAAAAAAAGCTTTTTAGTTCACGATATCGACACTGATATGCGTGCTCCCGGAAATATCCTGTTTTTATTTATGGCGGTCTTAGCATATGATATTTGCAGATGTCTATATTAACAGGGATCCAAATATTCTACGAATTCGCATACGAGGGGTGTTCCATAAATAATGTCATCTGTGCTTTATTTCGCGGAAATCGTGCAATTCATGCACAGAACCACCTCGTGTCGATTGAGTGATCACTGGCTCGTGACACAGGTAAATATCTCGTCCACACGTTCACTTGCCTCGGTACAGTGTACATCGTTTCATAGCCTATTCGTTAGACTATACACAAAATGACAGGAAAACGAGCTGAAAATGTTCTTGAAATTAGGGCCTATATAAAAGGTAGGTCATTACTCGGCATAAAGGCTGTAGATATTCACCGCGAGGTGTGTGACATTTATGGGGAGGGCCAAATGTCCCACAGGACTGTTTGCAGGTGCTGAAAGATGCTGCTCGCCCAGGTCGTCCTGCAACAACTACGACCAAAGGTAACATAGAAAAAATCCGAAATATCCTCAAAACTGATGCTCGATTCACCGTAAGACAATTGGCTCGAATGACAAACTTGTCGTTAGCAAGAGTTCATGCAATTTTGAAGAAACACCTAAAAGTTAGAAAGATAAATGCAAGATGGATACCCCATTTGTTAACGGATGAGCAAAAGAAGACGCGTGTAACAATGGCAAAAACACTTCTCAAAATGTACCCAAAATATAGTAAAAAGGCTTTTGATAATATAGTCACTGGTGATGAGACCTGGGTGTATTATTTTGAACCAAAGCGGAAGGTTTCCAACCGAATATGGGCCACTAAAAATGCCAGACGCCCAAGTATTGCCAAACGAATACGAACGGTAAATAAGGTTTTGTATGCTATTTTTTCACTAATAAGGGTCCAGCTATTCAAATCCGGTGCCAAAAGGCAGAACGGTCACAGGCAAGTTCTATAAAAACGTTGTTCTGAGAAAATTGAAGAACTACTACAAAAGTAGCCGCCCCAAAACAGGACTTAAGTATGTCCGGCTTTTGCATGATAATGCACCCGCTCACAAGGCACGTATTGTGACTGACTTTTTTGAATCAGAGAAGGTTACCGTCCTTCCGCACCCTCCGTATTCGCCAGACTTGGTCCCCTGCGACTATTTTCTCTTTCCAAAACTTAAATATCATTTATCTGGAAGGAGATACAATTCGAGAAATGCCCTTGGATCTGCTGTTTATCAGTGTCTGATGGGTGTCCCCATTGAAGAGTATGAAAAATGCTTCCAAAAATGGATTGACCGGCTAAAAAGGTGTATTCTGGCTGGCGGAGAGTATTTTGAAGGGCAGAGCAAATTAAAATGAACAAAAGCACTTCCGCTATATGAGCACCGATGCAAGTGACATTATTTTTGGAACACCCCTCGTATCAACCACGGCTTGATTCGTCATGTGCTACGTCTTTTACACTGCAAATAATGTTTTCATTAACTGTTTTAACAGCTTTCTGTCGAGTGTGTTATCTTTTATACAGTTTTATACAGCTCTGTTGCTATTCTATTACGAGTATTATCTCCAAGTGTAATCTGTGGAACATTACATTTATTTTATTTTAATTTTGCAAAATATTTGATACAGTTTATAAAATATTGTTAACATAATACTAACATTATCATTCTCTGTAATTAATGCCCTTTTTAGTTGATTTATTCAAAGACGTTCGGCCAATGAGGGAATGGGTAAATGGCGCAACGAGGTTCCTTTGGCCTGACGGGACAGTCTGTGCTTTTATTAAATGACTTTCTAAATGGAAGCAGTATCACATGTATGTAATTCGCTCCTGTAGGATTGCTCGACATATTGGTCTGGTCGTCTTTTACATCCTTTCTTTTATTGCGCATCCGGAATGGTCGTGGTTTGCGCTTTGCTTTAAATGTGTTTAATGCGCATAACATCTTTCTCGTTAACCCGTATCAAGATCCATGTGAACAGTCGATTTAACTTGGTCCTGATCATGGTATAATTTAGACTGTTGAGTCCATCTGACAAGTAACTCCTGTTCGTATCTTTCAGCAGCATTTGTCTGAAAGAATGTGAAAACAGTTACATGTGTAAAGCCACAGAAATACAAACGAGGTTAACGCTGTTCGTGTCAAATGACCACAGGAATAACGGTCTTGTTTCGCATGAAAATTATTCATGGCGATTAATACCGTCATAGAATGGAAAGTATCGAATATGGGTATGGCTTTATGCCTTTACTACAGATTATGATCTTGTGTGTTTGTGTGCGAGCGTGTGTGTGTGTGTGTGTTTGTGTGTGTTGTTGTATATGTGTTACTTACTTTCTGTCGTTGTTTTGGTTATGTTTGCGTTTTGTGTGTCTTATCCTGTTTGACTTTACTACGTTTTCATTAATGAAGTTACACTGACACGTTTTACTCAGGATGCCAATGGGGTCTACCATGCACCCCTAGACGTTTTTATGGGTACCAAAATGTTCAGAAAAGTCTCCTGAATCAGAATCGCGAATTTAGTCAAGTTTAAATTAATTTAGGCTATGTGTATTCTAACCGTTTCAATGGCACCTCACCCAGTTTTCGTAGTGATGACCCGCACAAGTAGTTAAACTGCATTTAAAGTTATTTTCTGATATTTGTAGGATAAAAAACGAAAGTTTTACGTTATTTCTATACTGTTTTACTATTTTTAATGTTCTCATCAATAATCATGAGTATGCAAATAATGTAATTTAAAAAACCAGTTGGAAATAAAAGCACAATGTATTATCTTCAATTTAGTACCAGTTTTATAGGTTTAGGACAAAAACTGACTGTGATATGGGCGAATTTGCAGGTATAGGTAATCGTTACGAAAACTTAGGGGGAGGGGTATGGAAACGGTTAAAATACACATAGCCTAAAATAATTTAAACTTGAGTACATTCGCGATTCTGATTCAGGAGACACTTTTCTGGGCATTTTGGTACCTATGAAAAAAGTCTAGGGGAGGGGGTGCATAGTAGACCCCATTGGCTCCCTGAGTATTTGTTTTATTCAAGTGGAGCATAATAACATTATACAAGTATTGTCCTTTTCAAGCCCTGTCGACCCACATGAGGTGGTTCCTAGAGTAGCCTTCCCACCGATGTCTGCATTATTCATGATGTTTAAGAAATAATAAATTCATACCAGTGTTCTATCGTGCAATCGAACACTGGCAGGAGTTGAGATGCGTAGTAATTAAATTACGAGGCCGATAGGCCGAGTGATTTAATTATAAGCATCTCAACGACCACCCGTGTTCGATTGTACGATAAAACACTGGTATAAATATTTATTATTTCGATTCTAACACTTCAATTTAACTATAATTTGCCCCGCCACAACGGCACTACGTTTCTTGTCGTACGAATTTTCGAAGCCATATTACGTCACGTTACGCCGTTACAGCGCGTGCGGTGTTTTATTGAGAATTCAAACATAGATACGTCCCTTCTTTGTTTATGTAGATGTGTGCGCGAGGTGTGTTAGAATACAGTTTTCCCCAAAAACTCCATAAATATTCTCGGTAATCTAGGCCCATTTGAAATTTGGAAAAGTCCGTTTGAAGCTTCAGTGTCGAATAGATTATATGGCACACACGGAATAGGTTATATGGTACACACTATTGAAAGGTAACCACCAGATCCACGTGCTTTAAATATTAAAGGTATATAGCGGAGTTTGACCTTGCAAAATTAAATAAATCAAATTCATGAAACGTATAATTATGTTTATATATATCTGCAGTAACGTCTCGTTAATGTGATTATACGGTAAACGCCCTCTAATGCGACCACCTAAAAAGGTATAATTCTGAGCGGTAGAGGCAGATGGTAGCTAAATGCATGACAAAACTAATGCAGAAAGCCCCTAGAGGAGCTTATAACGCCACCCATATTTGTTCATTAAGTGGTCGCATTAGAGGGGGTTTACTGTATACATTACTAACACGACAACCTGCAGATGCAGGTGGCTGTGTAATGCAAATCAAAAAAACACCGAAAGCTCCTTAACCCATTCCCTCATAGACTATTTTACTCCCAACCTCTTTGAATAAAATCTACGGAAAAGGAGCATTTACTCGAATTACTGAAATTGATGAAAACGTTTAGTTGGAAACGATTGTGATAAATAGAGAATTTGCTCCAAAAGAGCAAATGTTCCCTTTATCACAATGGTTTGAAGACGCGACTTTTATAGAGGCGTAGAACGGCGTGATTTTAGAGGAAAGGGTTAATAAGCTTCCAGAATAAACTTATTATTAAGCTACCATCGGTTTGGAAATTCATAATAACATTTTTATGTGAGTGGTCGTATTAGCTTAGCGAGGGTTAGTGTATTTCGACTTTCAATTTGATTAAAAGGTGTTAGAATATACACTATTAGTAACCCTTTATTAGCTTGTTTGGAACTGTTTCTGTTTGTAAAAAAATCAGGCCATCTGGTGAGATACAAACTCGGGAGTTATATGGTCAACTGCGGTGTTGCATTTGTGAACGAGACAAAATATAAAGAGCCAACTATTGATATATATATATATATATATATATATATATATATATATATATATATATATATATATATATATATATATATATATTAAAAAAGACTAAATGTTATATGGCTTTATAATCTTTAATTAATAACTTAAAAATGCGCGACGCGTTTCATCAGATCATCAGGCGCAATATTATGACGTCATGACTTTGTTGTCATGACGTCGATGTCACTACTTCCTGTAAGGCTGGTAACTCTGTCAGACAAATGTTTGAATTAGAAATTAATTGCATTGAGGGTTGGTTTAAATTTTTGTATAAAATATTTTTCTTTTTCTAGCCTAGCTGAAACACTATCTGTCTTTAATTTAAAAAAGGGAAATATTTCATATTGAAGGGTTTTGATTCCGCATTTTTCTAAATGTTCGCTTAAAGGAGTTTGTCTTGTTGAAGGGTCTCTAATTTGCTGTGAATGGATAGTTCTTCTTGTTCTCAGTTTGTCTCCAGTTTGTCCTATATAAAACTCTCTGCATCCAGTGCATGTAAGAACATATAAAACATTTCTTACATCACAAGACATTGGTTGATTTACATAAAATTTTGATCCTTTAAAATTGTAAGAATCACTTTCTCTAATATGTTGACATTTTAGACATGTTTGAGTCTGTGTGTAATATTGATAAATTAGCTTTTATTTTATGAAACAGTTCTTGGTTTTTTGGATTAAATGTTGAAATGTATGGAAGAGTAGTAGATGTATTTTTAGCTCTGGGTTTTAGAAGGTCTGACTTAGGGATTTGCTTTGCTTTTTGTATGCTATCTTGTAAAAGCAGTTTAGGATAACCTCTTGTACTTAAAGTGTCTTGTAATTCTTGAAGTCTTTTATTCCTAACTCTGTCACATGAAACTATGGTGCAAATTCTTTTTGCCAAATTATAAGGTATGTTTACCTTTGTGTGTTTCGGGTGACATGATTTGAAATTAAGGTATTGCATAGAATCAGTTGGTTTGTAAAAAATGTCAGTCATTAATTTGGTGTCTGTTATTTTTACTAATACATCTAAGAAAGGTAATGAAGTGCTGCTATATTCTACTGTAAACTCAATGTCTGGGTGTAATTCATTTAATATATTGTGAAAAGTTTTTAAATCACTGATTGAATATTTCCATAAAATGAAACAATCATCAAGAAATCTTTTCCAAAAGGTTTTTATGTAATCAGAAAAATGTTTGCCATGGGACTTTTCCAATGTTTCATATAGTCTTTCTTCTAGGTATGCTAAAACTAAAGTTGCATAGGTGGGAGCAAATTTTGTACCCATGGCTGTTCCTTTAATCTGTTTGTAAAAAATGTCATTAAATGAAAAAATATTATTTTCTAGAATTGTTTTTATCCCACTTAGAATGAAATCTTTAGAAAATCTGCTGTGTACAAGTTCAGGGTGCTTATTTAACCAAAACTCCATTGCTTGTAAACCCAACTGATGAGATATGTTTGTATATAAACTTTTTACATCAAACGAAACCAAGTATGTGTTTGTATCAACTGATACGGGTAGATGGTTCAAAAAGTCAATGGCATCTCTTATAAAACTGCTAACTTCTTGTGTAAATGGTTTCAAGAGAATATCAATTAAATTACTTAACCTGTGAGTTTCACATATAGGACCTGCTACTATTGGTCTGAAAGTTAAATCTTCGGGGTCTTGTATTTCAATATATTCCGAATTTGATACTTTACATTTTGCTGTTATCTCTGCACTTTTGTGTATTTTTGGAAGGCCATAAAATGAACTGGATTTTGATATATATAGCCTTTCCGGTTGTATTCTATTGCCAGTTATATATATGGATATTTTGCTCAAACTGGTGTTAAATGGGTCTTAAATATTATTATATATGTTTATTTATACATGATTTATTGGTGCATATAGCTATATTAACTAGAACGCATGTGCAGTTATGTGATGAATATCATTCCTCTGATAGCTGGTGGAAATCCAAGGATGCGAAGCATTTACAGAATGTGATGTTTAACCCTTCGCTTGCTAATCGCGTCAATATACCTACCTGTAAATAGTGAAGACCCAGATGAGACAGCTCCTGCAGGAGCTGTCTCATCAGGGTCTGCACTATTTACAAGTTGATTGTGCTACTAGTGCACTCCGCAGCAGTGATTGCACAGCGAAATACTTGTACACAGTGAAGATATATGTAATTATACAACAGGGCATGGGTAAAGAAGGAGATGTGTATTTTAAAACTCAGCAAGCGAAGAGTTAGCATATATGTTTTGTTCCTGTGTATTACTCCAGCAGCGGACCAGAACACTTTATATAAAGCTGAACTTCGGTATCGTGAACTCGGATAACTCGAATTTCGAGATAATTCGAATTAAAAGGTCGGTTCTTTAAAACTTTATGAGTCAGAATCTTCTTAAGTATATTACTGTACATATATAGAAATACATATGACAGTTCAATCAATGTCGAAAGAAATGCGTTCAGTGTTACATTAGACCTGAATTAAGCGATGATCTGGTAAGATTGTAAATCGAATGACTCTAATCTCTGTTATCTAGAGCAAAGTTGTATGGTTCCTTAAATTTCGAAATATCAAAGTTCAACTTAGAGGGCTACCTAACTACTATTTCTGTGAAAGATGTTTAAAATCCATCAAGTAATTTAAAGACATTTTCGATGAAATCTGTTTTAGCTCCTGTAACCTACCTATACAGCGGACGTATATAGAAGCACGTGCAGATCGTTCCTGTAACCGGTAACATATGTTGATCAAAGCGCCGCAGGCGCTGTAGGCCTGGGCATAAGAAGGGATGATCGTGTGTTCAAGAAGTTTTGGGGTTTGATTTTCCATGTAAACAATACAAAGTCCAATAACTATGCAGAATATCATTGAACCGGAACAGGAATAATATATACACAACTATGCATGGCGCTGATCAATCCTATGAAGTTTCAGGAAAATCCTACCAAAGATTTTGGAGAAACCGCAGAGACAAAATGTTCCATGTAAACAATTCAAAGTCCCATAACACTGCAGAAAATCATCGAGCCGGGACAAGAAAAAGATATGCACAACTAGGCATGGTGCTAATCAAAATATTTTGAAGTTTCATGTAAATATGACCAAACGTTTTCCAGAAACAGCGCGGACAACAATGTTCATGTAAAAAATCAAACTGGAACAGGAATAAGATATGTACAACTAGGCATGGTGCTGATCAATCCTATAAAGTTTCGATGAAAATCTGACCAAAGGTTTTGGAGAAACCGCCTCTGTTATCTCGAAGAGTTAAAACGTGAAATAACTTTAATACACAACGAATAATTACTAACAGTCAAAAAGAAATCTGAGCAATTTCAGCAAATTAGTATATTAACATTTTTTATTCATATTAATTATTTCGATTGACCAACCGCCTCACACATTTGAAAATATACAAAGTACTGATTTTTATAAGGTATTAAATAAACAAAATGAAGTTTAGAAGTGAAATAACTTTGATACACAACAAATTATTACTAATGGGCCCGTCACACCATGACGTTCTGGTCAGCGTTCTCTAGCGTTTGAATAAACGTTGGTAGTCGCCCATGGTCGCTGGGATAGCGCCAGAAGAGCGTTGTGTGGACGCTTGTGAACGCTTGTGAACGCTAGTGAACGTCGGTGATCGCCGGGAATCGGCGGAGAACGCTGGTCCGGAAAAAAAGTTTTGAACATGCACAAAAGTTCTCACGGAGACCAGCGTTCTTCAACGTTTGATTTTAAACGCTGGAGAACGTTTAAGAGCGTTAATGGAACGTTTGACTAACGTTCGATGAGCGTTGCACGCGTTCGGATATCGTTAGTCAGTCGTTACTCTAGCGTTACTTGGTTGTAACTAATCGTTTGCTTGCAGTGAACGACTCATTGGCGACCTGTCAATGACCGCTGAACGGTCCCCTAACGCACGCAGCGTGTGACTAAAGTCAAACGAACGTCAAAACGCTATTCTGTCGTTATTTACACGTAAGTCACACGCTCAACACGCTCGTCTAACGTTCGTAAATCGTTCGTTGTGCGCGAGTAGCACGTTAGCACACGCTAATAATGTTCAGGAGTATCTTACTTGGTCGCTGTTACACGCTTCTCATGCGTAAGACACACACTAGTCATGCGTTAGGTACACGTTTAGCACACGCCAGATGTGTCATCCTCACTCTCGAACGCTCAAATTGAACGATTGAAATGTTCAGAGAACGTTGACAGAACGGCCCCTTAACAGTCAAAAAGGGAGATAATCCTGTATATACAGAGATACATCAACTCGCTTACCTAGCGATATACTACAGGTTTTCTTGACAGAGGTTGGCTCTAAAAATAGTTTAGGGGTGATGGGGTAAGAACGAGTTAAATGTACCCAACAGGGCCACAAAAGTACTCAACAATATAGATGGAATGAATAGAATTTAGCGTTATCTATTGCTCTCCATACAATTTCATTCAATACAACCAAGCTTTTCCGTAAGTAATCGGACATTTCCGTACAATGTCGCATTATATTTGTGCACTATGCTGTGCGTAGAAATCTGTAGGCATGAAACAATACATTTATATGCCAAACTCCCACTCATTGTTTTTTCACTCTTAAAATCGCATTTTTACCAATCGTTATTAGTAAATGTTAACAAACTTTAAATGTTGAAGCCCAAACAAATTGGAACTTCACCGATCTATTTGCTTAAGCGTATTGGCATTTTGTGCAAGCGGTAAATCGCACTTTTCCACGGTTTTCTTCGGAAATGTTTGGGAAGGGGTTGAAAATGTGGCATGACTACTATGGTCTTTGGCTTGGCAAGCCAACCCAGGCCAAAAACCAAGTCAGTGCTTCATGAGGATATGCCGCTTGAAGAAAGTTTTGACGTATAAAGAAAAAGGACACGGGGCAATCCTAATAGCTCACGTTGACAGAAAAGCTTAAATGTGTTTTTTCTCGTTCTTTATGACGAGTAGGATAAAATATAAGTTTCCACATGAACCTATTACAAACAAGTTTTGATACGGCTACCTGTTATCATTATCGGTGTCGATCCAAATAAGTTCAAGCTCACCTTTTCGGATTGGCTTTGTCCTTTTTATGTTTCAGCATTTTGTATCTGGCTATTTGAGATGAATATCTCGTTACATTTAGTTTACTGTTCACTATTCTGAAACAAACATTGATGGATACAAGTATCACTATCAGTAGCAATATCAGAACTGGTTCAGTATCAGTAGCAGTACCAGCATTAACACCAGTGACAGTACTATAAGAGTATCCGTACCAGTAGAAGTATCAGCAATATACCAGTATCTTAACAGTAGTAGCACCAATACTAACATCAAAACCAGCACCAGTATAAATACCAGTAGCAGTATCATTATTTACATCAGTACCAGCACCAGTATCGATACCAGTAGCAGTATCATTATTTACATCAGTACCAGCACCAGTATCAATACTAGTAGCAGTATCATTATTTACATCAAAACCAGCACCAGTATCAATACCAGTAGCAGTATCATTATTTATATCAAAATCAGCACCAGTATAAATACCAGTAGCAGTATCATTATTTACATCAAAACCAGCACCAGTATAAATACCAGTAGCAGTATCATTATTTACATCAAAACCAGCACCAGTATCAATACCAGTAGCAGTATTTACACCAGTGTCAGTACCATAGCAGCATCAATACTAGTAGCAGTAGCAGTGCTATACCAATATCAATGTATCAGTACTACACTGGTATCAGTGCCAGTACCAACTGCCAATTTATTTATTTGTAACATTGTCAGTACTATACTAGTATCAGTAGCAGTATCAATACAAACATCAGTACCAGCATCAGTATCAGTACTATTAGCAGTGTCAGTACTATGCCAGCATCAGTACTCGTAGCAGTATCAGTACTATACCAATATCAGTACTTGTAACAGTATCAGTACTTTACTAGTATGAGTACCAATAGCAGTATCAATACTAACATCACTACCACCACCAGTATCAGTACCAGTGGCAGTGTCAGTACTATACCAGTACCATGAGCTGTGTCAATAGATCAGTATCAGTACTTCTATCAGTACCAGTTCTTTCATCAGCATCATTACTCTATCAACATCAGTACCAGTAGCAATCGTAAACAGGTCTTAAGGGGTTGTAAAGCATAGTGGAGCTGGGCCTTTAAGTATTCAAGTTAACCCATAGCCCACCAGTCACAACTATAGTTGCATTTACAAACAGTATAAACGCATATGACAGAGCTCCTATAGGAGCTCATCTACTGGGTTTGCATTGTTTGTCATGGAAAATGCATTTATCCTGTATATGTTTATATACATATTTGCCCAATTAATAATGAAAGAGTGCATAGTGATAAACCTATGTGACGAGCTAGAAAAGAAGACTTGACTCAATGAAGATACATCAAATCAGTTAGTAGAAAATGTGCTTATGCTGAACATTACAAATCAGAATTCTGTCTACAGTTTAAAAGTTAAAAGAATGGTTGGATATATTTGCTTCATTTGAAACAATAGAGTCAATACATAACTCGTGAACTTCAGAAACAGGACGGTTTAACCTTACACCTGCGTAGCAAACGTTTGTTGGTAGAAAACATATTGAATTCCTTTCATTTCTCTTCAATAATGAGATCACTGTATGTCTTAAAATCCCTGTGTATTCACACTAAGCTTGATCCATTTGAATTTTGGAATAGTCTATTTGAAAGTTAAGCCTTACCGTTTGTACATGTCGTCATCTTCTCCACCCCAACCGAAGTATCGGTTCGAAAATCCATTAATTTTCACGAAGTGTTCTCTTGTAATAGCACTTACACCTCCAAAAAGCTTGACATAGGGCAGTCTAGAACGATATACACATAACTATAATATACATCAGCAACTTATCTGGAGCGCTGATTTGCATGCAGCGACCATAACAGAACTGTCTAAAGTTTTAATCTCCAAGGCAGATGGTAGCCTTATGCAAAAGCCCATATTTTTTCATTTTCATATAATATTATATTTATTATTTCGTTTTCGTTTCACATGAAAACCCAACAAAATTGCATTAGGTTATTCTATTTAATCATAAAGAAAATTACACGTGCAAGACATCCCATGGCAGCAAAACAAAGTTACGCTAATACGATCACTCCAAAATAAGTCCAACTCTGGATCAGATTTAAAAAGGTGGTACAGTAAAACCTCTCTATAACGGCCACTAAATTACATCAAGTATTTTGTGTTAAAGGCAGGTGGCTGTTTAAAGCAATGTGAAAGTAAAACTGAACGCTCCTATAGGAGCGTTCTGTTTTATTTTCACCTGCCCTAAATACTAACTAATTGTTTTAATTAGTTAATTAGTTAGTTAATTTAGTGACTGTTATAAAGAGGTTTTCCTGTAGTTTAATGCAGGGCAAACGTTATGCATAAATTTTCTATATTTTGCCCTGTGTTTTTGTTAACTGAATTTCTAATTTAACACAGGTTTTGGCCAACTGCAGAACAAAGATAATGCAGAAAGCGTACATATCAGCATTATGTATGACTTGCGTTTTGCTTTAACCCTTTCACCGCCGATGTCGCATAAATGCACCATAACAAATAGTGCAGTCCCAGATAAGACGCCGCCTTTTCAAATCGGCACCTGATCAGGTACTTCACTTTTTTCTCAACCTCTTTTTCTATATATGTGCTTTATTCCTTTGAAATTTGCATTTATTTATCTAATTTCCTTATTGTACCGAATGATGTAATAATAAAAAAAAGTGTGTCTATGGGACACGGATGCCCCCGCTGGCAAACAGGAAGTAGATGAACTACAGACCTGAAAAGAGGAGATACGGTACAACTCACTATGATTATGCTTCAGACCAAATATCAAATCATTCCAGCTTACACAAGCCAAAAAATATTTGACGAAAGATTTTGAGGACGGACGTACGGACGTACGGGGACGTACGGGACGGACAAGGGTAAAACTTAATGCCCCGCCGCATTAAGTCATTGAGGCTTATACCTATAATACTTCATAAACCAACATAGTGGACCCTGATCAGACGGCTCCTGTATCTGATCTGGGTCTACTCTGATTGCAAGCAAAGACGTACACATGCCTACTGATGGTGTACAGAGGTTACTTCAGTGATGTCCAGCTAATTACAGATGGGGACAGTTTCCTGTGCAGGGAACACATTGAAAATACTTCAGTACTTTCATGATACGCGAACCTTCACATGGCAATAGTCAAACCTTCATTTCATAAAAATACACAAGTACAAGCCTTCACATGGTAATAGCCAAGCCTTCATTTCAGGAAAATACTCAAGTACGAGCATTCACATGACAATAGTGAGGCCCTCATTTCATGAAAATACCCAACTACGAGTCTTCACATGATACTAGTCAAGCATTCATATGAAAAATATTTGGTGTTCAAGTAATGCATGAGCCTTCACATAATAATACTCAATGCCATCACCAGATCATACACAAGCCGTCACATTGTGATTCCGTTGCGACAATGCAGAGTTTGGCTAAGAATTACGATTCTCACGGACCGGTGTCCCTCTTATTATAGTTTATTAGTGGTACAGGTGGTAGATTAACCCATTACCTCATAGGCTATTTTTAGATACAACCTCTTTGAATAAATATACCGAAAATGAGCATTAACTAGAGAAAAGGAACATTTTAGAATTTCGTAGTTTGAAACCATTGTGATAAATAGAGCATTTGCTCCTATAGGAGCAAATGCTCTATTTATCACAATGGTTTCACAAAGTGACTTATACAAAGTCGTCAATATGAGGGAATGGGTTAATGCTGGTCAAAAGTAATGCAGAAAGCTTCTATCCCTGCATTAAATTTGGCCTGCATTAAATCAAACCTAGATAAGTTTTAGACCCAACCTCTTTGATTAAACTACCGAAAAGTGTAAATTTGATACCATTATGATATATACAGCATTATACAGCATAAACGCGTGTATTTCAAACGTGTTTTACAGAGGCGCAAAACGTCAAGGCGTCAGTCGGAGATAATTGGTTAAGCAGCCACCTACATGTTACGATTCATTTGCCCAATCAAGTTATGGTCGTGTAAGGTAGGTTCTGCTGTGCTAGCATGTGTATATGTATAGACGTACTTATAGCCAAATTTGTCGACAGCCACAGACATGTGACGTGGGTTCTTGGGACACGTGTACAAATTTCGGTCGTCCTCTGGAATAAGGTCCACGTCGTGGAAGATAAAACACTGGTAATCATGATGTTTCAGGGCCTCGACGAACCCCACATTCATAAGCAGCGCCCTATTGAACTTCACACCAGAAGCCTGAAACAACCAGCGATACACAATTTCATATGCGACTATTTTGGATCTAGTTTTACTTGCAAATGCTATTCATATAGAGAACTGCGGTTACGAACGCTTAGCCTGTCGTACAAAACATTTTACACAAGCTTCCATCCTCTATATTTTCAAAATTCAAACAATAATCAATATGTCTACCAAAATACAATCGGTGTGTCAAACAGTTTAGATCCGGATGTGACGTCAAGAAAACTGTTTACAAAGGTGTTAACTGATTGTTCCCTTTGTCGCTCAATGTACACGCCTAGTATGGAATAGTTTGAACCGACGTTATGTGTTCAGAGTTATACGGGTTTAACCATTTCACCGCCGGTGTCGCATAAATACACCACGACAAATAGTGCAGTTCCAGATCAGACGCCGCCTTTTCAAGGCGGCGTCTGATCAGAGACTTCACTTTTTTTTCTCAAACTCTTTTTCAATATATGTGCTTTATTCCATTGAGATTTGCATTTATTTATCTCCTTTACTCATTATGACGTTTCTGCTTTTACAGTTTCTTATGTTTAGTAACCACGTGGTTACTTAAATGAGACCCTAATGTACTAAATATTTGCTGGAGAAAGTTGTTAAACCCTTTACCACATAGGCTATTTTTAGACACAACCTCTTTGAATAAATATACCGAAAAGGAGCATTAACTAGATAAAAGGAAAATTTTAGATTTTTCTAGTTTGAGACCATTGTGATAAATAGAGCATTTGCTCCTATAGGAGCAAATGCTCTATTTATCACAATGGTTTCATAAAATGACTTTTACAGAGTCGTCAAAAGTCGTCAATATGAGGGAATAGCTTAATGGTCCATAATAAACCTTCATTATTTCTTTTGCCTTCTTACTGTCATTTGCGAACAGCAAAATGTCAAACTGAAACGTATGATCCAACTTAAAGCTGCCTCTGACATTAACGAGAACTGTACCAGATTTATACTAGATTAGTTCTCCGTTCTGCTAGGAGAATGTTTGGTTAAGTTGAAACATTGTTACACTTATTCCCTTCGTATCCATACGTTCTAATGAGTATTAATCCCGGTCTTTAAGGTACATGTATGTGGAAACTAAATGCATGGTCAACGTCAAATAGAAAATCATACAATCAAATTAATGACTACTTATAAAGAGATCAATTCATACATAAATCTTTATTAGAGAAAGGGTTTAGGCACGCTTCACTGTCAATGATACTTGCACTCGAATACTATATTGTGCGTCAATCACATACATTATAAATACGTTATAGAATATATACGGCTCAGAACCTTTAGCCTGTTGAACAAATTATTTTTACAGAAATTTTTACCTACTTCATTTTCAAAATTCAAGCTATAATTATTTTGTCTACAAAAATGCAATCAAGGTGTCAAACAGTTTGGATCCTGATGAGACGCCGAGTGGCGTCTCATCTGGATCCAAACTGTTTTCATAGGTATTCACTCATCCGCCTATAGCAACCTAAAGGTTAAGCCCAGATCCGAGAGATTCCATGAGATAAAACATGGTCAGAACTGGCTATATCACTCATGACCCGGGCTCCATCTTTATGTTGTCTTAAATCCCATCTGCTTTTTATATGCCCCAATGCCATCTATTTTTTATATATCCCAATGCGACCTGATCTCGTATATATCTCATTATGTTATCTGTTCTTTATATATCCCTTATGCCAACTGTTCGTTATGTACACCTAATGTCATCTAGTCTATACATACCCAAACTACATTCTGTTTTATATACTCCAAATGCTGTATGGCTTTATGGTATTTTACGTCCCATAATAGCTTATACCCTTATGGTATCTATTTTATACCCTTGATGTCACCTGGTCTTTACATACAACAAAAATAATTATATATTTCCTAATTCCCTCTAAGATGTATATACCCCTAATACTTCTGGTCTATATGCACTCCCTAATGTCATCTGGTCTTTGCATACCCCAAATGCATATCATTACCAAGATTCACTGGGCTTTATCAGGAAAAAACGATGTCCAGGTTGTAGAAATAACCACCATTGATGTGAAACAAATTAATAGCATGTATAAAAGGGATTAAATATATTTCCATTAAAATTCTCATATATTTAATACCAATACATATTTTAAGAGACATTTTGACCAAAATATACACAGATATATACAGAGCTGCTTATTAATATTTTAAATTGTCTCTTTACTTTAATTGAACTACAAAATTGAACCCGGGTTCGGTTATTTTTTGACACTCCGTATTCTCCAAATACCTTATGACCTTTATATACCCTAAATGCCTCCTGGTCTCTATATACCAAAACTGGCATTAGGTCTTTATATAATCCTTTATATATACGCCTTAAAATGCATTTAATTAATGTGCCCCCTGTATTATCCTACAATAATTGTATGTATCCAATGTTGATATCGCACACGTTAAACCTTATATAACTGCCACACGTGTCGATCTTCTAATGACATCTAACCTGTATATACAATTAATGTCATCTGGTTCGGCGTTTATACACTTCCTATTGCCTTCTAGTCTTTATACACCCCAAATCCCCACTGGTCTATACCAAAATGCTTTCTTAACCTATTAAGTTTTTGTGTGGCGGCCGTAAAATGTCGCCCGTACTTCATTCTCAGTGTTGTTATACACCCCATATTATGTTCTGGTCTTTATATATTCCCTAATGTACTCTGGTCTTTATGTACCACTTTTGTTAACTGGTCTTTATATAACTCGTAGGATGTAAACAGAGTTTACTCGATAGTTGAATAAATGTCCAATATTCTTTGTCAGCTGCATAACGCCATTGTATGTACTAGGATTCCGTGTGAACGACACGATAATAGCTGCTTAACGTTATTGTATGTACTAGGTTCCCTGTGAAAGACACGAAAATAGCTGCTTAACGTTATTGTATGTACTAGTTTCCCTTGAACGACACGAGACTAGCTGCTTAACGTTATTGTATGTACTAGGTTCCATTTGAGTGACATGTATATTCCTTAAAATATTTTGTAGGAATGACACATGACTAGATTGCACTTTACTGCATTTTACTACATGTATAAAGATTCCGTGTGAGCGACACTTAAATTACTTCCCATTATTTGACTACATGTACAAAGAGTTCACGTGAGCGACACAAGATTATAATGTTCACTATTTAACTGCACGTACATAGATGCCATTGGAGCAACACATACCTCAGCTACTTCCTGTTTCGGCTACATGCTTTGAGTGATATTTTACAACTTAGTAACCACTTCTAAATGCATTAGGTATGAAAGAACGTGCCGAGGGTACTCACCATTTCGACCACATAGATACCATAATCAAGCTGTTGGCGCTCCAGGAAAGGGTGGAGGTTTTGAAGGAAGAGTTTTAGGTGGATTTCACGGTCCCTGAATGGTATGATGATGGCGACTCGGCTCCTTGCTATACAGTCCCGGGGTTTGAATCGCCCACCTAGTTCTACTCTCTGGTTTTCTTCCTCTAGATATACCCAGGAAGGAATCGATGTGTTGACTGATACTTTTCCCTCTGTTTAAAAGTAATTGTACACTGTCGTACACAAAAAGGTAACTCTTTACCTGCTGTGAAAACTATATTTTGCTCTAACTCCATTCCCGTTTTATTAGCCATGTACGTTGTAGAGGCACATCTTCACGTCTTTGTAGACATAGCACACTAAGATTAGACGGCTCCTGTGGGAACCCTCTGATCAGTGCTGTGTTAGCTCATGGGATTATATAGATCAGGGCCCATGCTTATAAAGCTTTTAGTTGAGTCTGAGTTTCGTTCTCAAGCTTTTGATTGGTCAGATTCGAGTTCTCAGCTTTTGATTGGTCAGATTTGAGCCAAAGGCTCAAATCTGACCAATCAAAAACTTGAGAACGAACTCAGATTCAACTAAAAGTTTTATAAGCATGGACCCTGATTCTACAGTTTCTGCCAAAATTGTTATATCATGCACAGCAAACATTTCACAGTGTCAATCCTAATCAGATCTAGGTCGGCACTATGTGCTGAATAAATCTTATTAATTTAGAACTCGCTACTAAAATAAAAAACACATATTTAACCCTTCGCTTGCTGAATTTTAAAATACATTTCTCCTTCTTTACCAATGCCCTGTTGTATAATTACATATATCTTCACTGTGTACAAGTATTTCGCTGCACAATCACTGATGTGGAGTGCACTGGTTGCATAATCAACTTGTAAATAGTGCAGACCCTGATGAGACAGCTCCTGCAGGAGCTGTCTCATCTGGGTCTTCACTATTTACAGGTAGGTATATTGACGCGAATAGCAAGCGAAGGGTTAAGACTAGATAGTAACAATTGTTTTATTGTTAAATGTATGTGTCAATATACTTTTCTTTGGAAAACATTTGTAGACTATAACATACCGAGTAAAACATAAACGTTGAAGAAGTAACCTCCTTTTCAATTATTGAATGACATGTGTGCATGTTATATGCATGTATATAAAATATGTCAAACATGTGACTTGAGCAAAACCTCGTACAGCTGTAGTTTATTATTTTGAAAACAATCCATTGTATAATAATGGCATACTGATATGACAACTCAAATGAGTTCTGAGTCTGATCTTTTAAAATAGTCGATGTCTTAATGCAAGTTGTGCAATCAGTTCCTATACGGGAACCACCTTTCTTCAAAGATGCATGGAGTGGTTCCTTAAGAGATTCTCTACTGTGTATTTTAATTATACGTTTAATATAGACGTGTCTTTGCACATTTGCAAACAGAGTAAATCCAGATCAAAGCACTGATGTAAGGACTGACCGAGTGGTATTTTAACTCTAATTCATCAGCATAAAGTTTTTCTGTTTTACAGAAACAAAGTTTGGGAAACAGGTTAAAGTTTGTTTTATTTTGTTTTTATGATAATTTAATGATAATAAATAATTTAATAACATTCATTGATATGCTAATTTTAGATTAGATCCAACCTATTTGAATAAACTTACTGAAAGGGGACATTTGCTAGCAAAACAAGCAAATTTTAAGAATGATGTAGTCCTATGGATCAAATGCCCTATTGATCACAATAGTTTCATAAAAGGACTTTTACAGAGACCAGGGTCCAAGGTTATAAAACGTCTGAGTCTGAGGTCATTCTCAAGTAACTGTTTGGTCAGATTCTGAGCAAGCACATGCTTGAGAACGGTCCCAGACTTAAGCAACAGGTTTTATAATTTCGGGGCCATTTAAGGTTGAAGCTTTTAAAGGTTGAATGTTTACCGTGTACTTGCTTGAAAGGATTACTTACGGAATTGAAAACAAAGTAGACCAAGAGTTCCTGTTGGGGCTAGCTGATTATATCGAAACTACTCATTGTGCTTATGTAATGCTACATTTATGATTATACAAAAAAGTCATGTACCTGTATAGAAAGGCCATATACATAATTCATCTAATAAATACTTATATTGTCATTAATTCTTAAATTGATATACTCTAGGTAAAGTATTAATTAAAGCAGAATGAAAGTACAAATGAACTTCTATAACTCGAACCTGGAAATAACTCGAATTAAAACGTCGATCCTTCCAAAAGTTACAGTACAGAATTGTCTAAAATGTATCACTTAACACATCAAGAAGCGCATGAGACAGCTTAATGCTGGTCAAAATAATGTTAATAGCTCCAGAGCTTTCAACAGCACTTTAGACCTACATTAAGCTAGGAATTGTTCAAATAAGAAATCGGATAACTCGAAATACTGTTATCTCGAAGCGTGGTGCCCTGAAGTTCAAGATATCGAAAGTCAATGTTCGTGTAGAAACCCTCATGTTGGGGTTATCTGCTTCGTCGATACATATACAATAAAACCTCTCTATAACGACCACTAATTTACATTAAGTATTTTTGTGTTAAAGGCAGGTGGCCGTTTAAAGCAAGGTGAAAGTAAAACAGAACGCTCCTATACTTTCACCTTGATTTAAGCAGCCACCTACCCTATATACCAACTAATTAACACAATATAGTGGCCGTTATAGAGAGGTTTTACTGTACTCAATAAACATGGCAGCCGACGCCTTTGCAAGCAGGATACACATAGTTCAAACGACTGAACATGGTCTGCTATATTTGCTCATTTATGATATGCACAGTTAAGGCGACTGAACATGGTCTGCTATATTTGCTCATGTATGATATACATAGTTCAAGCGACTGAACATGGTCTGTTATATTTGCTCATGTATGATATGCATAGTTCATGCGATTGAACATGGTCTGCTATATTTGCTCATTTATGATATGCACAGTTAAGGCGATTGAACATGGTCTGCTATATTTGCTCATGTATGATATGCATAGTTCAGGCGACTGAACATGGTCTGCTATATTTGCTCATGTATGATATAATACAAATGTGATGCTACAGTTTCTACTATTGCCAACAATCCCAGTGTCAATGCGCCGTTATAAAAATGAATATGGAATATAGGTTTAATGAACCACAATTAGACTATTTCGGGAAGCTATATATAGATGTATTATTTTAAGGAGCGTAGTTAGTGATATGCACGTACGTACCTAGGTAACATTTATCCTGTGGAGAGCATCCTTTCTTTAAACACAAATATTATAAAATCACACAATTCTAAATGCTTGTGTTCTCAAGTAAATTAGTATTTTCGTTTTTTTACCAAATGATTGGGTCTGACTAAAGCCTATGGGGTGTACATTACATTGATATTCAGCTACACTGCTGACTTCCCTAGTATTCAAGTATGATACTATAATCTTACTCAGGGCGGGTGGAACGATTGGACACAGTTCTAGAGGCGGTGTGGTGCTCACTCCCTGATCAAAAAGGTTCAGAGTGACTGGTCGCGGCAAGAAGAATCCGAATCCACTCTTGTCCATTCCGATCAAATTCGCCATTGACGTTGGTATCTTTGTTACATAGAGAGTGTTGAACAGGTACTGTACGCCAACACACGCAAATGTCAATACCAGTAACACTTTGGTGTATTTCGAAGTACAATAGGCAAGTGGTGACATTTGAATATGTTTTCCTTGCATAACAAAAATTGTAAAAAAAACCTTAAGTTAATTCAGAAAGTCACTGAGGTCAACGTGGAAACAGTAATAGTTTTGACACTCCCTGGTATACTTCACACAACTCATCAAAATGTCATATTGACAGTATGTTCCGTAGTTTTACATGTTGGTATTTGTTTCTTCCTGGAAGCTGATGAGATTTCCAAGCCATAAATCTGCAAAAACATACACGATATCATTTATTCAGCAGTAATTCATAAAAGAGGGAATGCCTTGAGTGACCATTATCATATTATATATAGCAGTTGATTTCTTAATACAGAGCGAAAGAAGCTGTCTCCATTGCTCTCGACCTGCGTTAAGCTACCATCTGTTTTAAATATCCATCTGAAGATATCTTAGTACGAATAGACTAATGATGTTCCCTTATACTAATTTATGCTATTACTCAAGTTAAGCTTATGCTTAAGCATGTTTATGCTCGCTATAATTTGTCAGTGCATTATATATATAGCGTGTTCTCTAATGCATACATCTTGGGTATCAAAACACGCGTGCGGCGTGTGTGGCACACGATATGCTCTCTCATAAAACAGGTACACATATTTTAACAAGAGCAACGGAGTCATCAACGTTAAGGTCAATGGGAACAAAGTAATGGAAAAGTTATTTATTTACCGAAATTATCTTATACTTGCTCCAGATTTAATTCTAATGTTCTACGTCACTCCAAAACAGATGTTAATGTCCATAGTAAGTACCTTTCCATGGTATCCATCTACACCCACTCTTGTAAAAAATAAAACCCATTTCGTAACGGGTCACGGGTATTAAAGCTCTGTTCTATTATACGTGCACGCCCCTTGAAATTACAAAAAGTTCACGAAAAAGTGTACGATTTTAATATGAATCGTGACTTCATTCAATATCCACTATATACGTGTAACTGACTGCAAACTATTGGCTGATGATGTAACGTGGTTTGACTTCCAGAATTTATATACTTCAAAACAGCAGATGTTAAGTGCTTGTGTGCTCGTGAAAAATCGCCCGTATTTCATTCTCAGTGTTGTTCTGTTACCTGGTCCTTCGGGATACATGTAATTAATTTTGGTGTTGTGAGTTTTGAAAATTGAATACTGCTTAAGCCGGTGCTAGGGAGGGCGTGAGTAGTGTTGCACTTTTAATTACTACTCATAAACACCCTCAATAAAAACCGAATCTGCAATTTGCTCTTTCAACATTGCTAATTTTGCTTTCGAAGATGCCCCACTTTCAGAATATATTGACTTTATTGTATTGACACTGTAAGTGTTTTCAATAGTAAAAACGGCAAACAGTGTCAAGTAAACATACTTAATTGCAATATATGCTCTGTTCAGATCCGTGCAATATGTGTATGTACACAGCTTAAGTATGAAGCTTTCTATCATGTTAGTGTTGGAGAGAAGTGATACAGTTAGACACCGATATATCGAACTTGGATTAATCGACCTTCGGGATAACTTGAACAAAAATGTTGGCCCTTCCAAAATTTGCAATACATAAATGTTCTAAACTGTATCAAAGTACATATCAAGAAACATACGAGACAGCTTTAGCTGGTCGGTAGAAATGCTAAACGCTCCTACAGGAACTATCAGTATTACTTAAGACTTGCATTAAAGCTATGAACTTTTTTCTTTTTGTTGAAATAAGAAATCGGATAACTTCTGATATCTCGGTGGTGTAACCATGGTCGCTTGAAGCTCGAGCTATAGAAGTTCAACTGAATATCACGATGATGCACTATGCTGACCGCTTTGTCAGCAGTTATGCCATAAAGGCATTATGTAATCCTGAAAGCAGAATGTCGTAGTTGTCCAATTCATTATACCAAGGCACATTTGCTCTACGACCAAGTATGGCTGCCATAAATCAATGAAATTGGGATATTTTTGAGGTGGCCGTAGAAAATCTGCAGCGCCAACACGGGCGCTGTATAGCGTATCCTATGTTTACAGGTCGTACTGTTACCATAGAATTTTAAGCGAGGAGTTTCCATTTCCATGACCGCCTTAGTTTTTAACAACCAATTGTGTAGCGGCAGCGCAAGACTGACCGCATTGAGACCGTACAACGCACCGCGTTGTGAATGTTGTTTTGTGGGGGGTTTTTGTGTGGTTTTTTTTCAAAAACAATACGTCAACAAGAAGGCGACTGCACGGGCGCCGTAGGTCGGCCATACATACGCCACACGGTCCAAGCGTATAATCTCTTCAAAGGCCGTTTGGCAGCCGTCAGTTTTTCTGCCTCCACAAAATCGGCGGCCGTAGCATAGATGACCACTGCAGTATTTGATCATAGGAATTCTGTGGTATCCGTAGAAATTCTATTGGCCATAAAATTAATAAACCATACGGCTGTCATGGCAAATGTGAGAGAGGTATTAAACTCCAGTCATATTTGGTCTATGACTGCAGAACGGCAGCTGCAAATCACTTAAATCAAGAGATAACTATGGCGGCGGTAGTATATTTTGACTATGACTGCCGTAAATTGCATCCTATTTTTACAGACCGTAAGTCGCCATATAATTTTAAGCGAGGAATTATGATTTATACGACCACTGTTGCAACCTGAATTGTAATAACAACCGGAATTGTAATAAAATTTATTACAAAACTGGTTATGATGCCAAAATGTTATTACAATTGGTCGTCAACCTGAAGTGTAATAACAACCTGAAGTGTAATAAAATAATTTTGTGTCTGTATTTGTGTGTCTATGTGAGTATGAATGTGCGCACGTGCTAGTATGTTGATAGTATGTGTATGCGTGTAGTTTGTATGGGAGGGGCGCATGCGTGTGCGCGCATGTGTACATGTATGAAGTAAAACATCAGATATTCTAGAGGATAGTACAACGACTTAGAAAATTTTATTACAAAACCGGTTATGATGCGAAAACGTTATTACAATTGGTGGTCAACCTGAATTGTAATAACAACCTGAAGTGTAATAAAATAATTTTGTGACTGTATTTGTGTGTTTATGTGAGTATGAATGTGCGCACGTGCTAGTATGTTGATAGTATGTGTATGCGTGTAGTTTGTATGGGAGGGGCGCATGCGTGTGCGCGCATGTGTACATGGATGAAGTAAAACATCAGATATTCTAGAGGATAGTACAACGACTTAGAAATTTTATTACAAAACTGGTTATGATGCGAAAACGTTATTACAATTGGTCGTCAACCTGAATTGTAATAACAACCTGAAGTGTAATAAAATAATTTTGTGTCTGTATTTGTGTGTCTATGTGAGTATGAATGTGCGCACGTGCTAGTATGTTGATAGTATGTGTATGCGTGTAGTTTGTATTGGAGAGGCGCATGCGTGTGCGCGCATGTGTACATGTATGAAGTAATACATCAGATGTTCTAGATGATAGTACAACGACTTAGAAATTTTTATTACAAAACTGGTTATGATGCGAAAACGTTATTACAATTGGTGGTCGACCTGAATTGTAATAACAACCTGAAGTGTAATAAAATAATTTTGTGTCTGTATTTGTGTGTCTATGTGAGTATGAATGTGCGCACGTGCTAGTATGTTGATAGTATGTGTATGCGTGTAGTTTGTATTGGAGGGGCGCATGCGTGTGCGCGCATGTGTACATGTATGAAGTAATACATCAGATGTGCTAGATGATAGTACAACGACTTAGAAATTTTTATTACAAAACTGGTTATGATGCGAAAACATTATTACAATTGGTGGTCAACCTGAATTGTAATAACAACCTGAAGTGTAATAAAATAAGTTTATGTCTGTATTTGTGTGTCTATGTGAGTATGAATGTACGCACGTGCTAGTATGTTGATAGTATGTGTATGCGTGTAGTTTGTATGGGTGGGGCGCATGCGTGTGCGCGCATGTGTACATGTATGAAATAATACATCAGATGTTCTAGATGATAGTACAACGACTTAGAAATTTTTATTACAAAACTGGTTATGATGCGAAAACATTATTACAATTGGTGGTCAACCTGAATTGTAATAACAACCTGAAGTGTAATAAAATAATTTTGTGTCTGTATTTGTGTGTCTATGTGAGTATGAATGTGCGCACGTGCTAGTATGTTGATAGTATATGTATGCGTGTAGTTTGTATGGGAGGGGCGCATGCGTGTGCGCGCATGTGTACATGTATGAAGTAAAACATCAGATATTCTAGAGGATAGTACAACGACTTAGAAAATTTTATTACAAAACTGGTTATGATGCGAAAACGTTATTACAATTGGTCGTCAACCTGAATTGTAATAACAACCTGAAGTGTAATAAAATAATTTTGCGACTGTATTTGTATGTCTATGTGAGTATGAATGTGCGCACGTGCTAGTATGTTGATAGTATGTGTATGCGTGTAGTTTGTATTGGAGGGGTGCATGCGTGTGCGCGCATGTGTACATGTATGAAGTAATACATCAGATGTGCTAGATGATAGTACAACGACTTAGAAATTTTTATTACAAAACTGGTTATGATGCGAAAACGTTATTACAATTGGTGGTCAACCTGAATTGTAATAACAACCTGAAGTGTAATAAAATAATTGTGTGACTGTATTTGCGTGTCTATGTGAGTATGAATGTGCGCACGTGCTAGTATGTTGATAGTATGTGTATGCGTGTAGTTTGTATGGCAGGGGCGCATGCGTGTGCGCGCATGTGTACATGTATGAAGTAAAACATCAGATATTCTAGAGGATAGTACAACGACTTACAAAATTTTATTACAAAACTGGTTATGATGCGAAAACATTATTACAATTGATCGTCAACCTGAAGTGTAATAACAACCTGAAGTGTAATAAAATGATTTTGTGTCTGTTTTTGTGTGTCTATGTGAGTATGAATGTGCGCACGTGCTAGTATGTTGATAGTATATGTATGCGTGTAGTTTGTATGGGAGGGGCGCATGCGTGTGCGCGCATGTGTACATGTATGAAGTAAAACATCAGATATTCTAGAGGATAGTACAACGACTTAGAAAATTTTATTACAAAACTGGTTATGATGCGAAAACGTTATTACAATTGGTGGTCAACCTGAATTGTAATAACAACCTGAAGTGTAATAAAATAATTTTGTGACTGTATTTGTGTGTTTATGTGAGTATGAATGTGCGCACGTGCTAGTATGTTGATAGTATGTGTATGCGTGTAGTTTGTATTGGAGAGGCGCATGCGTGTGCGCGCATGTGTACATGTATGAAGTAATACATCAGATATTCTAGATGATAGTACAACGACTTAGAAAATTTTATTACAAAACTGGTTATGATGCGAAAACATTATTACAATTGGTGGTCAACCTGAATTGTAATAACAACCTGAAGTGTAATAAAATAATTTTGTGACTGTATTTGTGTGTCTTTGTGAGTATGATTGTGCGCACGTGCTAGTATGTTGATAGTATGTGTATGCGTGTAGTTTGTATGGGAGGGGCGCATGCGTGTGCGCGCATGTGTACATGTATGAAGGAAAACATCAGATATTCTAGATGATAGTACAACGACTTAGAAATTTTTATTACAAAACTGGTTATGATGCGAAAACATTATTACAATTGGTGGTCAACCTGAATTGTAATAACAACCTGAAGTGTAATAAAATATTTTTGGGTCTGTATTTGTGTGTCTATGTTAGTATGAATGTGCGCACGTGCTAGTATGTTGATAGTATGTGTATGCGTGTAGTTTGTATGGAAGGGGCGCATGCATGTGCGCGCATGTGTACATGTATGACGTAATACATCAGATATTCTAGATGATAGTACAACGACTTATTATTGGTTATGATGCGAAAACATTATTACAATTGGTGGTCAACCTGAATTGTTATAACAACCTGAAGTGTAATAAAATAATTTTGGGTCTGTATTAGTTTATGTGTGTGTGTATGAATGTGCGCAAGTGCTAGTATGTGTATACGTGTATTGTTTAGTGGAGGGGTGCATGCATGTGTGCGCATATATACATGTATGAAGTAATACATGAGTAATTCTATACGATAGTACAACGACTTAGAAAATTTTATTACAAAACTGGTTATAATGCGAAAACATAATTACAATTGGTGGTGAACCTGAATTGTAATACCAACCTGAAGTGTAATAAAATAAGTTTGTGTCTGTATTAGTTTGTCATTAGTACAATGTCTATGTTAGTATGAATGTGCGCACGTGCTAGTATGTTGATAGTATGTGTATGCGTGTAGTTTGTATGGGAGGGGCGCATGCATGTGCGCGCATGTGTACATGTTTGAAGTAATACATCAGATATTCTAGATGATAGTACAACGACTTAGAAATTTTTATTACAAAACTGGTTATGATGCGAAAACAGTATTACAATAGGTGGTCAACCTGAATTGTAATACATGTAACAACCTGAAGTGTAATAAAATAATTTTGTGTCTGTATGTGTGTGTCTGTGTGTGTATGAATGGTGCGAAAACATTATTACAATTGGTGGTCATGCTATCTGTCAGTATATTGGTGGTGGTGACGTCTTGTATGTTGCTTTGCCTGCTTGACTTCACTATAGGCTGGGTCCTAGTAGTGGTTACCGTAGCACCCCCTATACTTTTTTTCATGGGTACCAAATTGTTCGTTGGGGTCCTCACAACACATTTTGAGCATGCACCAAAAAATAAGTTTGTCCCAGCTATGTTTTATTTAACGGTTTCCATGGTAACCCGAGGTAATTTTCGAAACTACCTTGGTTCAGAAAATGCGTCATAACTTTGCATTTAGAAGCAATAGAAGGACAAAACAAGTTCAAAATTAAAGCAGAGACATATAGCTTGAATATGATATATGATTTAATTAATTTTCATAAATGCATTCTTATGAATATTAATGAAGAAGTAAAAAAAAAATGCGTTTTTTTAGAAAAAAAATGAGTTTGTTGATTAGTCTGAGAGGCTTATAAATGCACATAAATTATTGAATTCAGGTTTAAATTGTTTGTTTGGGTTCTCAGAACACATTTTGAGTATTTCCCCAAATAATTTTGTCCCATCTATGTTTTATTTAACGGTTTCCATCGTAACCCGAGGTAAATTTCGAAACATCCTTGGTTCAGAAAATGAGTAATAACTTTGCTTTTAGAGGCAATAGAAGGACAAAACAAATACCAATGTAAAGTAGAGACTTATAGCTTGAATGTGATATTGGATTTTATTAATATTCATAAATGCATTCTTATGAATATTAATGAGGAAGTAAAAAAAAATGCGGTTTTTTAGAAAACAAATGAGTTTGTTGTTTAGTCTGAGAGGCTTATAAATGCACAGAAATTATTGAATTCAGGTTTAAATTGTTTGTTTGGGTTCTCACAACACATTTTGAGTATTTCCCCAAATAATTTTGTCCCATCTATGTTTTATTTAACGGTTTCCATCGTAACCCGAGGTAAATTTCGAAACATCCTTGGTTCAGAAAATGAGTAATAACTTTGCTTTTACAGGCAATAGAAGGACAAAACAAGTACCAATGTAAAGCAGAGACATATAGCTTGAATGTGGTATTGGATTTTATTAATATTCATAAATGCATTCTTATGAATATTAATGAGGAAGTAAAAAATGCGTTTTTTTAGAAAAAAGGAGTTTGTTGTTTAGTCTGATGGGCTTATTAATGCACAGAAATTATTGAATTCAGGTTTAAATTGTTCGTTGGGGTCATCAGAACACATTTTGAGCATTCCCCCAAAGTAATTTTGTCCCATATGTTTTTTGAACGGTTTCCATGGTAACCCGAGGTAAATTTCGAAACATCATTGGTTCTGAAAATGCGTAATAACTTTGCTTTTAGAGGCAATAGAAGGACAAAACAAAAACCACAGTAAAGCAGAGACATATAACTTGATTATGATATATAATTTTAATAATATTCATATATGATTGCTTATGAATATTAATGAGGAAGTATAAAAAAATCCGCTTTTTTAGAAAAAGGAGTTTGTTGTTTAGTCTTAGAGGCCTATTGATGCATAAAAACTATTGACTGCAGGTTTAAATTGTTCGTCGGGGTCCGCAAAACACAATTTGAGCATCCCCCCAAAAAAATAAAAAAAAATAAATAAATAAGAATTAAACAATTGTTTCCTAGCTATGTATTTTAACGGTTTCCATGGTAACCCGAGGTAAATTTCTAAACACCCGTGGTTAAAAAATGCGTCATAACTTTGCTTTTAGAGGCAAAAAAGGACAAAATAAGAACCTATAGTAAATAAAGCAAAGACATATAACTTGAATATGATATGTAATTCAACTAATTTTCATAAATGTATTCTTATGAATATTAATGAGGAAGTAAAACAATCTGGTTTTTTGATTAGAAAAAAGGAGTTTATTGTTTAGTCTGAGAGGCCTATTAATAAACAAGAGTTATTGAATTCATGTTTGAATGTTTTCATATGATCCTACAAGGAAAATAAACTATCTTTGTTGCAGGTAATATTTCTATAAAGCATACATATCTCAGCTATTTTGCATATTATGTTCGTAAAGGAATAAGCAATTTTCTCTGAGCATTGTATTCAGTATTATTTTGAGTATAATATCTATTCTGTGATTTATTGTACGTAAAATACCAAAACATTGTACCAAAATAGACGAGAGCAGAGGATCATTACTTTGTGTATATAATTGATTTGTTCATGTCTTTTGAATATAAATGCCATATTTATGAATATTAATGAGATGTAAAAATAAACACACTTAAATCAGCTGTTCTTATCTGTTATTTAATTAAAATCTAAAAACTCAAAGTTATTTAGTAGAATCCCCTCTCTCTGGAGAGAGGAGGCTGTCGACCTAGAGGGACACGATAGCCCTCCTCTACAATAGAGAGGGTCAAAGGGTCCTGAGTGATAGTGCGCCACATTGATGAAGGGTCGGATCGGAAAGGGGCAGAAAGCGCGTGTCCCTATGGATTGGGCCTAGAAGGCCCAGAACCCCTAGGGCGGGAAGGGAAGGAACCCTGAGATGCCAGTCCTGAGTTAGGGGGAAAAGGGAAGGGTCCTAACCGGCTCTTGGCCGGCCCCGCTGAGAGGCAGAATAGGGTCTGGTTGTCTTACCTTTCTTGGGAGGTCCCGTAAGAGGCTTACATTCAACCTTAGGATTTAAAAAAAACCAGTCCCGAAGCGGGAGGGTTCCTGGTAGAAGCCCTGTCAGCTCTTTCTCCTTTGGGTTGCCACCGAAAAGTAGCTCGGAGGCAAAGAAATACGCCCACAGCTCGTCCTTCAACTTGTCCTGCAGACTAGAGGAAGGTGTCATGGCGACCGCGGAGCATATTCGCTGTCGATGTTGGCCATTGACCCAAGGCCAGTTGGGTCGAACGGCCCAGATGGTATGAACGGCACTTAGTAACTTCGGATTCAAGCTCCAGAGAGAAGGCCGCAGATATAATGTCAATGTTTGAAGCGAACCCCATCTGTTGGATGCAACTCCCGATGCTAAAGAAGTGAATGAGAGAGAGAGAGAGATGGAGAGAGAGAGAGAGAGAGAGAGAGAAATCGGGAGAGGAAGGCCTAATGCCCGCCATTGGGCTGTCGGAATCAAGTGAGGGGATCTGATAAAACATCCCAGGTCGATTTTCAATCGAAGCCAGGGAGCCCTTGCCCGTAAGAGTTTAGCGGACACGATCCACACAGTTGCCGGGCTGGCACAAAAATCTTCGTCCAGGTCAGGCAAACGGGAAAGAAGTCCCCTGGAAGGAGAGACTCCCTAGATTTAATTAGGTTAGGGAGGTCCACTTTTTCGACTGACACTAGCACGGAATAGGATAGAGGACCCCTGTGAATAGGAGTCGGGGTCTAGAGCAGACAGAGAGTGGGAGGATTCTAAAACAATCTTCACACACCTTCTCAATAGAAAAATATTGATGTTCAGAATATTCTAAAGAAGAAGAGGACTAAGCCCCGTCTAAATCTGAGTGAGAGGCTTCATATTCTGATTCCCTTAAAAAATAGGATCGTCCCTAGGAGCCATTATGGACAAAGTATCTTCCTGCTCTCCCTCAGAATCCGCCCTGGTGAACGCCACGGATGGCAGCACCCGGGAGGAGTGGGACCCGCCACAGACATAGCTATTCTCCCTCTAGGGATGAACTCACAACATGCTCTGAGTGGGGTGTAAGCCAGAACGGGCTTGGGGGAGGGGAATGGGGATCACTGAGGGGGAGTCCAATGACCTTGCTGGTCAGGTCGCCAGTAAGGTGAAGCTTGCTGGTTCACAGAATGAGTGTCGGCTAGCGAGAGCGACTAGCAGGCGAATCTGAGGAGGAAGAGCGATGTCTTCGCATAGAAGAGTAATGGTAAGACCTCGATCTGCGCCTGCGATGAGAGAGTTGCGGTTGCCGGTCCCCATTAGAAGAATAAGAAGGTTTTTTGATGCCTCCTACGGGGTGGGGTGGGATGGGGGCTGGGGGAGTACGAAGTGTACTCAGAAGACAAGCTTCCTGTTGACTTTCACCACTGTAATGCGGTGTAGAGACAGAATGCCCAGTAGAAAACTAACAACTGGGGAATCGACTGCACCACAGGGACTGTTGACGAAAGAGATTTTAAAGAAAAAGCAGGCTTCTTCTGAGCTTTAGAAGACAATGATTTGTCTGTTGCTAGGGAGTCGCTGACCAAAGAGAAGACTACTTCTTCCGTCGGGCAGCAAGCTCCCACGTCTCCCATGTCCAGACCGATGAAACTGGACAGGGAGCTGAAGCGGAGCATCCGCAGCAGGCCAGACACACTTAATGAGTTGTCCAGCCTGCAGCGAAATGCCCGCAAGAAGCCTTGAGTTGCTCTGGCATGCTGTGGTAAATAATCAAGCAAATGCATAAGACATCGCGAGTAAGTTCGAAGTCACGCAAGGCTAATATGGGTAAACATAAGCTGATGATTGCAGCCGAGATGCTATATATATTTTCTATTGTATTTCAAAACACTCATAAAAGTAATATTTCTTCATAAAACATGCATGAGGCTCAATTCCTCCGCTGTATTTTCTTACAAAAAATGTGTTGTTCACATACATGTATATTGCAATATAATAGAAAAACTTACTTTCCCACAACAGTTTACATTCTCATTAATATCCATGATTTTGAAAATAATATACATTATCAACATATTTATATACATGAACATCAATATCTCTGATTCAGTCAGTATCAAGCCCTGTACTGGTTAACTAAAATAATCTCAGATAAAAAGAACAGCTCATTCAAGTGTGTTTATTTTTACATCTCATTAATATTCATAAATATGTATTAATATTCAAGAACCCAAAGTAATGACCCTCTGCTCTTGTCAATCTTTGTTCAATATCTGGTATTTTACGTAAAATAAATAATAGAAAAGATAGTACACTCGAAACAATGCTACATATAGTGCTTATGTTAAATTGCTTAATCATTTACGCACGTTATATGCAAATTAGCTTAAATATACATGTTTTTAGAAATATTACATGAACCAACGATGTTTTTTTCTTTGTATGATGATATTAAAACATTTAAACCTGCATTCAATAACTCTTTGCATATTATTAGGCCTCTCAGATTAAAAACAAACTCGTTTTACTAAAAACGCATCTTTTACTTCCTCATTAATATTCATAAGAATGCATAATGAGTATTAATAGAATTACATATCGTATTCAAGCTATATGTCTCTGCTTTACTTTGGTTCTTGTTTTATCCTTCTATTGCCTCTAAAAGCAAAGTTATGACGCATTTTCTTAATCAAGATAGTTTCGAAATTTACCTCGGGTTACCATGGAAACCGTTTAATAAAACATAGCTGGGTAACAATTATTTTGGGGGAATGCTCAAAAAGTGTTCTGAGGACCCCAACGAACAATTTAAACCTGAATTCAATAATACGTGTGCATTATTAGGCCTCTAAGACTAAACAACAAGCTCATTTTTCTAAAAAAGGATTGTTTTACTTCCTCATTAATATTCATTACAATGCATTTATGAATATTAATAAAAATCATATATCATATTCAAGCTATAAGTCTCTACTTTACTTTGGTATTTGTTTTGTCCTTCTATTGCCTCTAAAAGCAAAGTTATTACTCATTTTCTGAACCAAGGATGTTTCGAAATTAACCTCGGGTTACCATGGAAACCGTTTAATAAAACATAGATGGGACAAAATTATTTGGGGAAATACTCAAAATGTGTTCTGAGAACCTAAACGAACAATTTAAACCTGAATTCAATAATTTCTGTGCATTTATAAGCCTCTCAGACTAAACAACAAACTCATTTTTTTTTCTAAAAAAACGCATTTTTTTTACTTCTTCATTAATATTCATAAGAATGCATTTATGAATATTAATTAAATCATATATCATATTCAAGCTATATGTCTCTGCTTTAATTTTGTACTTGTTTTGTCCTTCTATTGTTTCTAAAAGCAAAGTTATGACGCATTTTCTGAACCAAGGTAGTTTCGAAAATTACCTCGGGTTACCATGGAAACCGTTAAATAAAACATAGCTGGGACAAACTTATTTTTTGGGGCATGCTCAAAATGTGTTGTGAGGACCCCAACGAACAATTTGGTACCCATGAAAAAAAGTCTAGGGGGGGGGGGGTGCTACGGTAACTACTACTAGGACCCAGCCTATAGTGAAGTCAAGCAGGCAAAGCAACATACAAGACGTCACCACCACCAAAATACTGATAGATAGCATAACCACCAATTGTAATAATGTTTTCGCATTATTCATACACACACAGACACACAGAGACACACAGAGACACACAAATACAGACAAAATATTTTATTACACTTCAGGTTGTTATTACAATTCAGGTTGACCACCAATTGTAATAATGTTTTCGCATCATAACCAGTTTTGTAATAAAAATTTCTAAGTCGTTATACTTCCGTGACGTTAAGTATATTATAGTTGTTATGCACTGATGAAGATGTAAATCGAAACATGTATGCAGTAAAATAAAACATGTGTTGGTTGTTAATTTATCCCATATTTAAGTCGTTATACTATCATCTATAATAACTCATGAAGTAACATGTCTTACTTCATACATGTACACATGCGCGAACACGCATGCGCCCATCACCTACACACTACATGCATACACATACTAGCACTTGTGCACATTCATACACACACAGACACACAAATACAGACCCAAAAATATTTTATTACACTTCAGGTTGTTATTACAATTCAGGTTGACCACCAATTGTAATAATGTTTTCGCATCATAACCAGTTTTGTAATAAAATTTTCTAAGTCATTGTACTATCGTCTAGAATAACTCATGTATTACTTCATACATGTACACATGCGCGCACATGCATGCACCCCTCCACTAAACACTACACGCATACACATACTAGCACTTGCGCACATTCATACACACACAGACACACAAATACAGACACAAAATTATTTTATTACACTTCAGGTTGTTATTACAATTCAGGTTGACCACCAATTGTAATAATGTTTTCGCATCATAACCAGTTTTGTAATAAAAATTTCTAAGTCATTGTACTATCGTCTAGAATAAATCATGTATTACTTCATACATGTACGCATGCGCGCACATGCATGCACCCCTCCACTAAACACTACACGCATACGCATACTAGCACTTGCGCACATTCATACACACACACAAACTAATACAGACACAAACTTATTTTATTACACTTCAGGTTGGTATTACAATTCAGGTTCACCACCAATTGTAATTATGTTTTCGCATGATAACCAGTTTTGTAATAAATTTTTCTAAGTCGCTGTACTATCGTATAGAATTACTCATGTATTACTTCATACATGTACACATGCGCACACATGCATGCACCCCTCCACTAAACACTACACGTATACACATACTAGCACATGCGCACATTCATACACACACACACATAAACTAATACAGACCCAAAAATATTTTATTACACTTCAGGTTGTTATAACAATTCAGGTTGACCACCAATTGTAATAATGTTTTCGCATCATAACCAGTTTTGTAATAAAATTTTCTAAGTCATTGTACTATCGTCTAGAATAACTCATGTATTACTTCATACATGTACACATGCGCGCACATGCATGCACCCCTCCACTAAACACTACACGCATACACATACTAGCACTTGCGCACATTCATACACACACAGACACACAAATACAGACACAAAATTATTTTATTACACTTCAGGTTGTTATTACAATTCAGGTTGACCACCAATTGTAATAATGTTTTCGCATCATAACCAGTTTTGTAATAAAAATTTCTAAGTCATTGTACTATCGTCTAGAATAAATCATGTATTACTTCATACATGTACGCATGCGCGCACATGCATGCACCCCTCCACTAAACACTACACGCATACGCATACTAGCACTTGCGCACATTCATACACACAAACAAACTAATACAGACACAAACTTATTTTATTACACTTCAGGTTGGTATTACAATTCAGGTTCACCACCAATTGTAATTATGTTTTCGCATGATAACCAGTTTTGTAATAAATTTTTCTAAGTCGCTGTACTATCGTATAGAATTACTCATGTATTACTTCATACATGTACACATGCGCACACATGCATGCACCCCTCCACTAAACACTACACGTATACACATACTAGCACATGCGCACATTCATACACACACACACATAAACTAATACAGACCCAAAAATATTTTATTACACTTCAGGTTGTTATAACAATTCAGGTTGACCACCAATTGTAATAATGTTTTCGCATCATAACCAGTTTTGTAATAAACTTTTCTAAGTCATTGTACTATCGTCTAAAATAACTCACATGCGCGCACATGGATGCACCCCTCCACTAAACACTACACGCATACACATACTAGCACTTGCGCACATTCATACACACACAGACACACAAATACAGTCACAAAATTATTTTATTACACTTCAGGTTTTACTTCATACATGTACACATGCAAGCACACGCATGCGCCCCTCCCATACAAACTACACGCATACACATACTATCAACATACTAGCACGTGCGCACATTCATACTCACATAAACACACAAATACAGTCACAAAATTATTTTATTACACTTCAGGTTGTTATTACAATTCAGGTTGACCACCAATTGTAATAATGTTTTCGCATCATAACCGGTTTTGTAATAAAATTTTCTAAGTCGTTGTACTATCCTCTAGAATATCTGATGTTTTACTTCATACATGTACACATGCGCACACACGCATACGCCCCTCCAATACAAACTACACGCATACACATACTATCAACATACTAGCACGTGCGCACATTCATACTCACATAAACACACAAATACAGTCACAAAATTATTTTATTACACTTCAGGTTGTTATTACAATTCAGGTTGACGACCAATTGTAATAACGTTTTCGCATCATAACCAGTTTTGTAATAAAATTTTCTAAGTCGTTGTACTGTCCTCTAGAATATCTGATGTTTTATTTCATACATGTACACATGTGCGCACACGCATGCGCCCCTCCCATACAAACTACACGCAAACATATACTAGCACGTGCGCACATTCATACTCACATAGACACACAAATACAGTCACAAAATTATTTTATTACACTTCAGGTTGTTATTACAATTCAGGTTGACGACCAATTGTAAAATCGTTTTCGCATCATAACCAGTTTTGTAATAAAATTTTCTAAGTCGTTGTACTATCCTCTAGAATATCTGATGTTTTACTTCATACATGTACACATGCGCGCACACGCATGCGCCCCTCCCATACAAACTACACGCATACACATACTATCAACATACTAGCACGTGCGCACATTCATACTCACATAAACACACAAATACAGTCACAAAATTATTTTATTACACTTCAGGTTGTTATTACAATTCAGGTTGACCACCAATTGTAATAATGTTTTCGCATCATAACCGGTTTTGTAATAAAATTTTCTAAGTCGTTGTACTATCCTCTAGAATATCTGATGTTTTACTTCATACATGTACACATGCGCGCACACGCATGCGCCTCTCCAATACAAACTACACGCATACACATACTATCAACATACTAGCACGTGCGCACATTCATACTCACATAAACACACAAATACAGTCACAAAATTATTTTATTACACTTCAGGTTGTTATTACAATTCAGGTTGACCACCAATTGTAATAACGTTTTCGCATC
Organism: Azorinus chamasolen; assembly: GCA_963576725.1. NCBI lineage: Eukaryota > Metazoa > Mollusca > Bivalvia > Cardiida > Solecurtidae > Azorinus > Azorinus chamasolen. The sequence continues at coordinate 46,877,938 of OY755252.1, read as the reverse complement.
ATAACCAGTTTTGTAATAAAAATTTCTAAGTCGTTGTACTATCCTCTAGAATATCTGATGTTTTACTTCATACATGTACACATGCGCGCACACGCATGCGCCCCTCCAATACAAACTACACACATACACATACTATCAACATACTAGCACGTGCGCACATTCATACTCACATAAACACACAAATACAGTCACAAAATTATTTTATTACACTTCAGGTTGTTATTACAATTCAGGTTGACGACCAATTGTAATAACGTTTTCGCATCATAACCAGTTTTGTAATAAAAGTTTCTAAGTCGTTGTACTATCCTCTAGAATATCTGATGTTTTACTTCATACATGTACACATGCGCGCACACGCATGCGCCCCTCCAATACAAACTACACGCATACACATACTATCAACATACTAGCACGTGCGCACATTCATACTCACATAGACACACAAATACAGTCACAAAATTATTTTATTACACTTCAGGTTGTTATTACAATTCAGGTTGACGACCAATTGTAAAATCGTTTTCGCATCATAACCAGTTTTGTAATAAAATTTTCTAAGTCGTTGTACTATCATCTAGAACATCTTATGTATTACTTCATACATGTACACATGCGCGCACACGCATGCGCCTCTCCAATACAAACTACACGCATACACATACTATCAACATACTAGCACGTGCGCACATTCATACTCACATAAACACACAAATACAGTCACAAAATTATTTTATTACACTTCAGGTTGTCATTACAATTCAGGTTGACCACCAATTGTAATAACGTTTTCGCATCATAACCAGTTTTGTAATAAAAATTTCTAAGTCGTTGTACTATCCTCTAGAATATCTGATGTTTTACTTCATACATGTACACATGCGCGCACACGCATGCGCCCCTCCCATACAAACTACACGCATACACATACTATCAACATACTAGCACGTGCGCACATTCATACTCACATAGACACACAAATACAGACACAAAATTATTTTATTACACTTCAGGTTGTTATTACACTTCAGGTTGACGACCAATTGTAATAACGTTTTCGCATCATAACCAGTTTTGTAATAAATTTTATTACAATTCCGGTTGTTATTACAATTCAGGTTGCAACAGACCACTCTAGATTTTTACAACCAAATTGTGTAGTGATAGCTCCAGACTGACCACATGTACGTTTGTGTGGGCATCACGTGGGTGATGTACAGGTACAAATGCTACTAGCCGTAGAAAGTTCGTAAAGGCGCAGTGGCATATGAGACTGAGGCAGAATGCAAGAGTGCTTCGGAGACAATACTTTTGGTGAAATAGTAGCTACCTTTCATCATATCATTTAACACAAAGCGCATTTGCATTAAAGTTGGCTAAGCAGTTTTCAATAGTATGTTCTTCCGTTTTTTTATTTAAAATATACGAGCATGGTATTATACCGATTGGATAAAGACATGCCGATTATATCTCGTCCAATCTCTACCCAAACCATAAAATGGTGACATATTTCTGACACCACGTGCTATTACCTTTCGTGAAAAGTTTCCACTTAACATATTGCTTATTATCTAAAACAAAAAAGTACAAAAATGAGTCATGCAGGAAACACCACATACAGAACAAACACTCGCCCGAACAGCAACACAAGGAAACAGCAAATGTACATAGGTAGAAAAAACAACAAGAGACGCACAAAGACAAAACAAACATACAATAGGAGGAAGATGGAAGTACCGCCTTGGAACGGTCAGTGACAAAAGTCACCGGGGGTTTAAACCGGTTTATGGGCGCCCAACCTCACCCTTATTCCATCCCCATCCTAAAAGACAAACAGTGTAAATAAACGTATCCCCTCTCCGACTAATCTACAACAACCGCGACAGCAAATACAGTGGTAAAGTGCATGTATAACAAAAAAACATTTAATTGAACATACTGTATCCACCTATCGCTAGTGTACTCAATGATTGAGCTGCAAACAGAGTAACTGTAGAAAAGTAATAAAGGGTACGACAAAAATGAAATAGTACAGATATCCGACGTTCTCCTTCCATTTCTGGATTTAAGAGGTCGCCTTCATAGAGTACTAAACCTTGCTTGTCGGCGTACATGCAAAGAGGCCAGCGTGATTGCCAACTGTAAAAGGGTTCACAACCAAACATGCAGTATGTTGTAGTAAGGTGGATTTTTACCATGAAAACCATAATTATAGTTATTTTTGTCGCATCAAAATGACCCGTTAGTTCCATATAATACAACCAAATATAATTAACGCTTAACTTTCATCGTAATTTTCTTGGTAAGTTATCTAAAAGTATATATATTGTTCTATGACATTGGCAACTACCACATTCATCCGAAAACAAAGGTCTTTTTTGTATAAGTAGCAACATGAAAATTTTCTTAGTTAATAATTATCTGGTTTTCGTGATGATAATTGTCTAGTTAAGAAAGATTCATTAAGTCATGAAAGTTTAAAGCAGTATCATGACAAAATTCGTGTTCAGATATTTATTTGGTTATCGGGAAAAGTTTCCAGGTTCCACTGTTCAGATAAGTATCAGAAAATTCCTGACATCTTGTTGTTAAATATGTATGTGAGATAGTAACAGGAATTTTTCATGAGATTTAAGTGGTTACGAGGCGTCAGATATGTGGCACCATAGATTTGATATTGCATACAATGGCATGCTGGATTAACTATATGGTCTACATATAATGCAACGCAGTTTCAGATGGATATATGTTTAATATGTTTCTTTTCTACATAATATACCATTAGACAGATAGGACAAATTTTGTGGGAATAGGTACGCAGTATGATTGCACATGTTCCTACAGCTGAGTTGGCGGAGTGCTATCATATCCGAACAACTCAAAGTCGACTTGGTAAAGCTTCTGGAGTGCTTGTATTTGTTCATCTGAAAGTTGTCGATAGGCATCAACCAAAGCCTGTCTACGCAGAGCCTTCTTTGTCGTTTTATTGTTACCATTGCATTTACGAGCGGAGCGAACCAATTCTAACATTGCAGATGTATCTAATTTCTCTTCGTCTATCGGAGAAGGCATGTTGTCGTCAGGCTGCAAATAACCATTTAACTTCATTACTTTCCATAAACGTTTGGCTAGCTCACCTTTTGTAACACACATGGAGTATTTAGGAAACATTTTGAAATTGTAGTCCATTTCATTTTCAATTTCGTACTCATCCTGATCTACCTCAAGTGCTGGTTTGACGTCATGCGTCAAACCAACGCGATCTACAACATACGTAAAGTCTGATAGAAAGGATTCTTGCATCACGATAAATTCCGGTTTGAAAACACATGGATCGCATATGTCTGTCACTGGCAGCCAATGATAGTCGATAGCCCAGTAGGCCATACTATGGCCAATCCGTATAACGTATTGAATAAATTCCGGAAATGTGACATCACTGCCACAATGCTTAGAACGAGATGTTGCATTCGGTCGAATCATATTTATAATTTGTTTGCCCTTTTGTGTCCAAAAGTCCACAAGGAGTAACTTGTCGACGTAAGCTGACCACAGTCTTGTATATGGGTCTCTAGCTGTCATTACCCGTACAGATGTGTTAATGAAACTTTTGTGTTTTCCATTGAAGTCGTATCTTGCATACGGTTTACCTGGATTGACGTGTACAACGTACTTTGAATAGTCAGTTATAGTCCTGCTAGATGATCCTTTGTTCATAAGAAATGCAAAAAGACGGAGCCAAATAGTACAAGCAGCTTTAGGTACCACGCATAATGTCATTTTAGCTGGAGCGTGTCCTGCCACTAGTTTTACATGTTTGTGTTGCATATTTGAAGCTGCGCATTTCTTTTCAATCCATAAACGTCTTTGGGTAAACCTTGCACTAATATTCGTCTTAGTCTTCACTACTAGTTCCACCTAAAACAGATCAAACATTCACATGAGTTGTTTTACATATTGAAATTGTCCATGCTGAATTATCAGAGTGGAATGTTCCACGACTGTCTAACTATAGCACGCACTCGGTTTGAAAGGCTTAACCCATTTGCTCCCACGATCCCATATATGTGACTTAGGCAAACAGTGAAGACTCTGACCAGACGCCGCATAATGCGGCGTATGATCAGGAGTCTACAATGTTTGCTGATAGGAATTTAAATATAAAACAAAACGAAATTGAAAATTTTGACCAGGCACACCTTAGATAGAAAATGGACTAATCCAATATATAAGCATGGAAGAATCCACAGGGAGCAAATGGGTTAAACTCATTTAGGACCCTTATTATCTGGATGTACACCGTTAGCATATGACAATACATGCATGCCTCGCATTCAGAGGGTTAACCTATTAGAAGCATTTCGACACTTAACCTTTAGCCTGCTGGGCAAAATATTTTCGCAGAATGTTTCACCTACTACATTTTCAAAATTCAAATTATAATCAATTTGTCTACCAAAATACGATCAGGATGTCAAACAGCTTGGATCCTGATGAGACATCGAGTTACTCGGCGTCTCATCTGAATCCAAACTGTTTGCATAGGTATTCATTCATCCGCCCATAGCAGGCTAAAGGTTAATAATATGAATGATTTTGAGCTAGATTTTCTTATACTCGTGTATTTCTTGCATACATTGTTTTCGCTTGTTGTATTTCTGTTATATACCATTTTAAATTGTTTATACTGATTCCTTCATAGAACCGCATTACATAAAGTGCAAACCGCGTATACACTGCTTATTGTACACTATCATACGGTCAATGATTGAGCGAGTTTATCACCTTTTAGTTTCATTAACCTTTTCCCTGTTATATGTTTTTTTTCCAAATTGCAATACCTACTGAATATTCATTTACAAAACAGTCTCATATGATCAGTATTTATTACTGTTCTTATTTCGACATTGCTCACTTTTTACTTCATAACAATACAATTCAAATTAGATTTTGATATTATACTGAGTATAGTATGACTAAGTTGCTATTGTTGTGTCAACCAATGGTATAATCTCTTGAGTATTCGTATATATTACTGTTTGCGCTTTGCTATATCCGAAGTATTTCAAAAGTCATAAATAACGGGTATGTACATTCAACTACCGGTTAAACATACATTTAAAGCAGACACCTTTGGCGTTGTTGTACTTACTGCAGTCTTCATCCGGTCATGCATCGCTGACCGATTGATAAGCGTATACGCGCATATAAGAAATATGCATATCGACAATATGAGGCAGTGGCGAAGACGAAACCTCATGTCAAGACCAATCTGAAATCTGTGAAAAAGTCATAAATAGATATACACACACATAAAACACATATCATTACCAATTACCCTGTATACTTCATTCTCAGTGTTGTTGTATTTTCTGGTCATTCGGGATCATTAGTTTTGATGTAATTAGTTTTGAAAATTGCATACTGCTTGGGCATGAGTAGTGTTGCATTTCTATTAATTACTACTCATGAACAGACTCATTAAAACCGAGTCTACAATTTTCTCTTTTTGCATTTCTACTTTTGCTCTCGAAGGATCACCAATTTTTAGAATATTTGCCATCACTGTGGTCTGATGAATCATACTTGCTGGCTCTGGTCTCAAGCCCGATGTCAAACATCAGATCAGGAGGCGAAGCGGCATATTGCAGAAGCGGGCATTTACCATGTTTAGAACTGCGTTTTAAAAATGTCAAACTCTTAAAACAAGTCAGAAGGGATGCTTGCAATATTGAACATGTGTAGCAGTAGATAATTTTTTACAGATAGACTAGACCCAGATCAAACGCTCATGTAGGATGGTTTAATGTCCCATATTAATGTATCTCTTTATTTTGTAAGTTAAGTATTTATCAAGGGGAAATTACTAAAGTTAAATGTTTTTTCTGGTGTTGAATTATCTCCCATGCATTTATTTATTATATTGTGGAACACGATTGATGACCACGTGTGTTTAATTTCATTGTGAACAAAGTGAGACTTAGGATCTGGTCCAATGATGACTGCATCGATTTCAATTCCGATTTCGATATACTATTGACGGGTTGTGTCAAACAGCTAGACACAGTATAAGGCGTCACGTTTCTCGATGTCTCTTCTGGATCCATGCTTTTTGCAAGTTGTACTCAATTATCGAATAACGGGATATAAAGTGTTAATGGCAGGTAAACTTTATACATCTGTAGGTAATCTGTAAAGTTGCTCCAACGACATCAATCAATTCGTGAAAATAATGCCGAAGGTTATTAAGATTATAACAAATATATAGACAAGGATGAATACCAAGATTCTAAAATCGGCACTTCCCAATCAAACCCTATACTGTGGCCACTCTTTAGAATATTTTTGAAAAGCCGATTCACAGTTCATGGCTTGGAAGGGCAATAATTGAATGTTTATGTGAAATGAGTACATTTACGCATCTTATTTGTACCTCTGTCGTAAGCCAGTTCATATCGTAATAAATACCCTTTTACGATATTTTTCTGTTCTAGGAAGAGGTGGTTATATCGATAAACTGGATTGAAGTCATTGGTTTAGATAGGCTACAGTCCCACTAGCGCTTGCGATCGTTAAAGACCACTGGCGACCTCTGAGAACTCTGAAACCGCCGACTGCCTGCGATTGTCGGCGACTTAAAGTAAAAACAAATCGCAGTCACATTGGCGATGCATCTGCGACCACCTTAAGACAGGTTGTTGACGATCGTGCGCCAAGTCACTAGTATTCGTGCGATATTCGTACGAAGGTTACACAATCATTTCCGACCTGTTGTGTAGTCACGTGATCCATGCCTAGTCGCGGATAATCTTTAGGCAGTCGCTAGTAATTGCACGACAGTCGTAGATTTTTGTAGAAAGGTCGCTGATAGTCGTACGACTGCAGGGAAGATCACTAACGGCCAGGTCAAGATTATTGGAGACCTTCGTACGACGATCGCACGATTACCTTAACCCTCTGAGATTACCTCTTAAAGAATACCGGCGACCAGTTCGATCGTAAGGATTTTGTTGTGCATGATCAACAGCCTCTCTACGACTGCAATTGGTCGCACGACTGGAAACGATTACCAACGATTACTGAATATCATCGGCAATTATCAGCGACTTGTCGTGCGACCTTCGTACGAATATATTCGACCAGATGTCGCTAGAAATCGTAAACAGGTCATAATTGGTCGTAGGCCTAGCGGGACTGGGCACTGGGGTTGTTGTACATGGCCAACAACCTCTCTACGACTGTAATAAGACTGAACTTGGTCGCACGATTGTAAACGAGTACCGATGATTACTGAAGACCATCCGCGATTAACAGTGGCTTGTCGTGCGACCTTCGTATGAATATCGGCGACCAGAGGTCGGTAGCAGGTCTAAAGGTCTCGTAAACAGGTCTTAAGGGGTTGTAAGGCCTAGTGGGACTGGGCCCATAATAGACAACAAGATGACAAAACTGGTCTTGGTACAGTGCAATCCTTCTGGTCACCGATATTCGTACGAAGGTCGCACGACAAGTCAATGTTAATTGCCGGTGGTCTTCAGTAATCATTGGTAATCGTTTCCAATTGTGCGACCAATTTCAGTCGTATTTCAGTCGTAGAGAGGTTGTTGATCAAGTACAACAACCTCAGGGCCCAATCCCACTAGCCCAATTATGACCTGTTTACGATTTCAAGCGACCTATTGTTGCCGATATTCGTACGAAAGTCGCACGGCAAGTCACTGATGATCGCGCGTGATCTTCAGTAATCGTTGGTAGTCGTTTCTTGTCGTGCGACCAAATTTAGTCGCAGAGAGGTTGTTGATCATGCACAACAACCTCCTTACGATCAAACTGGTCGCCGGTATTCTTTAAAAGGTAACCTTAGAAGGCTCTAGCTGATCGTGCGATCGTCGTAGGAATGTCTCTAACAAAATTTAAATGGTCGTTAGTGATTTTCCCTACAATCGTACGACTATCAGCGACCTATCTACAATTACCTATGACTGTCGTGCAATCACCAGCGACTGCCTAAAGATTATCCGTGACTAGGCATATATCACGTGACAACACAACAGGTTGGAAGTGATTGTGGAATCTTCGTACGAATATCGTACGAAACCAGTGACTTAACGCACGATCGTCAACAACCTGTCTTACGGTGGTCACAGATGCATCGCCAATGTGACTGCGAATCATTTGTTTTTTAATTTAGTCGCCGAAAATCGCAGACGATCGGTTTCAGAGGTCTCAGAGGTCGCCAGTGGTCTTTAACGATCGCAAGCGCTAGTGGGACTGTAGCCTTAGACAGCAACCGCGATGGCAAATGCAGTGGTAAATTGCATATAAAAAGAATATATATATTTAAGTGAAATAAACTGGGTTCTTCCATCGCTAATGTACTTCAGATTTAAACTACAAACACAGTATCTGTTCAAAAAGTAAAAAAGGGTTCGACTTCTTCATACCTTTTACGAATTTTAGTGGTCATCTTCGTAGAGTACAATTACTTTCCGACGACGTACACGAAGGGCGTACAACGTGATTGGCAACTGTAAAAGGTGTGACGACTAGACATGCATTATGTTGTAGTACTACATGGTTATATACCCTTTTAATTAATTGCTCGAAAAAATTGATGAACTAACAAAGAAAATGGATATGTACGATAATTTTCCGAAGTTGGTAAATCACATCACCAAAACATTCCGGATGTGAAATATCGTGTTGTGAGAGCGTTGTAAGATTGCACTAATTCCAGCACATAAGTTAGAGCTTTCGATGGTAAAATTAAGAAGTCTTTCTTAGTTTATGATACCCATTATCTTGCTTAAGCAGCTTTTCAGTTAAGACGAAATTTTGACTGTTAAAATCGTCAATAGAAAAACACGTTCTAGCATAACGAATATGAATATATATGTAAACCCCGTAAGTTTGAGCACATGAAACATTTTCACCAAGTTGGGGGGCTTTACAAATTCAAAATCAAAGCCGTCTTTTTGTCATAAATGTTAGAATAAATAATACCATTGTCAATTTTAACGTCTAGATCATTGAAAGGCTGATAGATTACCGGAATAGTTAGTTCATTCAATTTGGGTTATTCTGGGCAAAATGGTATGGGCCATAATGTAAAGGAAATGGTTATCAATTTTGTAATTATTACCCAAAATATCGAAATGTTTCGTTGAACACCCTCGTGGCCGAGTGGTTATAGGCATCGACTGAGTCCTACACCGCTGTAGTTCGAATTCAGGTATGGGCATTTGTTTTTTTCTTGGGAGGAAGCCGTCCAGTTGGCTTGCGTACGTCGGTGGTTCTACCCTGTTCTTCTATGCACGAAATAATGCAATTCGTTTCGTGCACGAAAGAACCTATGGGGTCTTCCCCCACTTGCAATTAACTGGATTTCGTGATATGACTTAAATAATGTTAAAGTGACGTCAAATTCGATAAAAAAAACAACTAACCAAACCATTGAAGGCTTTCAGGACATCTGTTTGTCATTGCGGTTTCAAACTCAACATGAAATATTAAGCAGATGACATCTGTGTTTCGTGCCTATTGATAACCAGTCAGTTACCTACATATGTAACCGATAGGCAATGCTTTACAGCACCACACGAGTACGCTTAAAGCTGGATCTGGTTCAACTTTGACTACTTCCATATGGATTTTTTGTAAGATTTGAAAGGAGCTGGTGAGAAATATGTGTCTTGGCAGAAAGGCATGTATTAAAAAAATTGAATAGAAAAATGGCTTACTTTATACTTAAACAAATCTATCTAACATTCAATTCCCAATGATGAATTCAAAATTTCATAATGATGCAAGGCATTTAACTATATAGTTGAAGAATGGAAGCATGTAGACTTTACTTGACAGTTTGATAAAGCCAATAAATAGAAAATTAACATATACATGTACCCGTTCTAATTTTGTCAGTACAATGCAATTCTCATATTTGTCAAAACAAACGACATATGTAAAAATGATAAGGAGCACAATAATGATCATAATTGTGATGATGATGATGATGATAAGATAATGGTGATGATCATCATCATTATACTCATCATCATCATCACCATCACCATCATCATCATCATCATCATCATCATCATCACCATCATCATCATCATCATCATCATCATCATCATCATCATCATCATCATCATCATCATACTCATCATACTAATCATAGTAGTCATCATCATCATCATCATCATGGATAAAAAAGTAGATAAATACATTAACGTATAGTCTTTCCCTCAGCTGTTGAAAGTATTGCATACTTTCAATTTGTTGCATAAGATCTGCTTGGTTGATTTTAATATTTATATTATTTAAAGATTTCGTACATTTATTTCTCGATTACAATCGCAATTTTATACACACGCCTTTCATACTCGATGAAGCATGATCGTTATGTGATACGTTTGTCAGAATATAAAATGATTCAAAATAAAGTGTCTAGTATAAAAACATTATGTACTTTGCGAACAGTGTAGATAAATATACCATGGTGTGGTCTAAACGTGCGATATAATTAGATCTACATTATATGATATTTATATTATATGCATTGGCAAAATTAACAAATACATGCAAAACCCAGATAGATATTAATGTATTACTTAGAATCTAAGTTTTTTATTGGTGCACATCTAAATGCAATCAGTTTCTAACACCAGGAAAGATAACCCATTGTACTTAGCAAAACAAGATTTTGCTTGAATCTGGGATCATTCGCAAGTATTTGACCAATGAGTCACTTGAGAATGGTCTATGAAATAAAACTCGATAGAAGCTTTATAACACTGAGCCCCTGTGTATGATCCATGTCACGAAATCTAAGTCTAAATCATTTGCTTTTCAGTTTATAAAATGGAGATTCTTTACAGAATGATGTGCAGAGTGACAGAGAGATTGGGATCTGAAATGGCTTTAAAGTCAAAGCGACAGCTTTTTCTTGCAGCAATATATATGGAAGTATGTAACACCATTTCATGAATGGGCAGTTTCTAATTTTATGCTATTTAAAATGAACTATTGAAATGAAGTTGCGCTGACTTCAGCACAGTTAATGTGTACATATTTGACGGACTTTCACAGTTGTTGTCATGCTATGTTTTACATATCGTCCTGTGTTCACCCGTCGTCTATGTTGTGGGGGAGTCTGGCGGGGATACCTTTATTTACACTGTGTGTTATACTAGGGTGACTTTGAGATAAGTGTGAGGTTAAGAGGACCGTTAACCGATTTAAACCCCAGTGGTGGTTTTGCCACTGACCGTTCCAAGGCGGTACTTTCTTGGTCACCCTTGCTTTTATGTTTGGTGTTTGTACTTGTGCGTTTGTTCATGTTGATAATTTTCATCTCGTGTGTGTGTGTGTGTGAGTGTGTATGTGTGTGTGTGTGTGTGTGTGCATGTGGCTGTTTATGTATGTTACTTGCTTTCTATTGGTGTTTAGGTGGTAGTTGCGTTTTGCTTGTATCTGTTTGTGCTTGACTTTGGTACTTTTCCATTGAATATAGAAATTACGACGTAGTAGAGAAAACCACAACGTTCATACCATGACGTGAGGAATAATCATTGTAAACTTTAAAATAAGTTATTTATGAAACCGACATACATGAATCGAACTGGACACTTAACAACTATCAGACATTTTGCCCAGATATTATTTAAATTATTGAATGTTTTACTCGGACATTGTATTTTATAAAGCAGTGTATATTATAATCATTGTTTCATTATTCAGTCGTTAAAGTTACGAATCACAAATCAAAGTTTTCTTTCCATACTGGTGACACTGATGAATATCTTAATAGTTGCCAATGTATACTAAAATGCAAACAGCGATTCAGATGCATCGACTCGTATAACATTGACGCCCATGTTAAATGTATGGAAATGATCGTTTTATATATACAAATATATATAGTCGCATACAATGTTACTAATATGCGTCTATAAAATGTGTGTTTTTGAAAGGACATTGATTTGAATTTAAATCGAAGTCAATTCAGCGGTGTTTTGTATAACAGCTCTAGTTACTTTGACCAATCATACAATATCAGGTAATTAAACAGTTCTATTTAAATCTACCGAAAAGGAGTATTAACTAAAGAAAGGGAATATTTAAGAATGTTGTAGTTTGACACCATTGTGATAAATAGAGCAATTGTTCCTATAGGAGCAAATGCTCTATTTACCACAATGGTTTCACAAAGTGACTTCCCCAGAGTCGTGAAAAGTCGTCAATATGAGGAAAAGGGTTAATCAAATTGAATTTCCTTATTGTATTACAAGGTAATACAAATAGCTAACGACATCAGAATGGACACACAAATCAAAGATGCCTGAACGTTACCAGATATTTCCTACAAGAGCTGCATGATGCTGGTCTACGTTGCTTGAAATTGCGTAAAAGGGACTATAGAGAGATAGAAAGAGATAAAAGAGAGGGAAGAAGAGAGAGGGAGATGGAAAATTAAGATATAGAGAGGGAGAAAAAGAGGAAGACAGTCAATAAAATCATCTGAATTATGTGACATTATTAATGCGTTTGCAGGAAGCCATTGTTTTGTAGCATTTATTATGTCTTTATCTAGTTCTTTTTACCCTTTATTACTGTGAGCTGAGATCCAATTGTGTAAAAACAGTTCGATAAGACAAGGACATAAGATAAATAAATGCAAATGTGTTCGATCAGGGACTGTACTATTTGTTGTGGTCTGATATTGACTTTGAAAGGGTTAATGATGAATACAATCTGACATATGTTCTGCGCATTATCCTTTTAAATGCTATGTAAATGTTAGCTGTGTGCACTTTTAAATTGAGCACATCGTTAAATTGTTAAGGAGTCGCCCGGGCCTCAAAGGAGGCCTCGATCCTCGTTACGGTACAGATGGTTAATTCAGAGAAGCTTGTGTGTTTGCTTAACACGGATTATGTTAATCTGGGAGTTTTTATTCGAAAGCATTGAGTCTCATTCGTCCATGTAATTTTCTAAGAAATGCAATTGATTTAGGCAATATCGGTTATTAAGTCGTGGTACAGTCATTTTGTTTATAAAAGAAATATCGCTACATTAATGAATTGTCTTCTGACAACTGTCGCCAGCTTGATATTAACTCGAATCGACGAATTACAGTAGTTAAAATATGTCTACATCAAATACAAATAATGCATTTTAATACACAAGAGAGGGGTGCAACAAATCAGTTGTATTGTAATTGAATAAATTTCAATCATGAAATAACGAGCAAGACGCAAATCGGCTTGTAAAGAATAAAGTGTATTTCTTCACGACTTTGGCTCAATGTCGCCGAAAACATACACTAACTGAGGTTTGATTATGTTGGGAAGCAGCAGATATGACTATATTACATTATAATAACCATTCTTTGTTATGAAAAGGAGCTAGGAACATATTGCTTTTTTTTAAAAAATGGTAATGACCTTTAACTAAGAGAGGAGATTATGTTAAGCTATAGATGTTATAACACCTCCTCTTTTGTTATGACTAGCAATGTACAAATATAGGTCACGCCTACAAAACACTCAGCCAACGGAACAGCACTACAAACACACACACAGCAAATGTACATAACTGTTTAAACACAAAGATACACACAAAGACAAAACAAACAAACAATAGGGGAAGATGGAAGTACCGCCTTTGAACGGTCAGTGACAATAGTCACTGGAGGTTTAATCCGCTTTTGGAGCACCCTATCTCACAGTTATTCGATCCCCATCCTTTAAGATAACGGTGTAAATAAACATCCCCCCTCCGACTAATCTACAACAACCGCCATCGCAAACACAGTGGTGAAGTGCATGTAGAACGAAGACACATTTAAGTGAAAACACTTGATCCACCTATCGCTAGTGTACTCAGTGATTGAGCTGCAACCAGAGTAACTGTAGAAATTTAATAAAGGGTACAACAAAACCGAGTGGAAAGATCCGTTGTCCTCCTTCAGTTAGTATACCAACGGTTAGCTTTGTGCCTTCAGTTAGTGAAAACACTCTTAATATTAATTGGCCGAACGTGACACAGGAACACATCGAAAAATATCGGTCATTCTTAAACGCCAATGAAACGTTTGGCACTGATTTGAGAAAAGATATACTAAACACCTCCCAAATAGATGAACTTTATCATAGAATCGTTTCAATGGTTAGCAGTGCTAACGAAAACTGTTTTCCTAAGTCCAAATTTAAGCAGTTTCTCAAACCATACTGGGATGACGAATTGAAGTCGGTTTGTAAAATGTCTAAGGTGAAACGCCGTCAATGGATAGACAGTGGGAAACCACGTGGCAGCGGTCATTTAACTTATGTTGAATATAAACATGCTAAACGCATTTTTAGGAATGTTCACCGCCAAAAGGTTCTTCAGTATATATCGAAACTTCATGAAGATATAGACAGATACGCAGAAGTAGATATAAAGCTATTTTGGAAATGCATAAGACGTTGACGTACCAAGGCGCATTCAACTGTAGGTAACGAACTAATGTTTAATAACACTACATATAGAGACCCGGTGTTGATTAATGATAACTGGGCTCATTACTTTAAAGAATTGTATTCTCCGTCTAAAAATGCAAATTTCAAAGACTCTTCCGGACTTAGGATCAAGCAAGAATTAGATAGTATTAATTAATATGTCTCGAACTTGAGTTCTAATAATACCGATGTAGTGGTGTCAGATGTGGAAGTAAAGCATGTGTGAGACAGAGCTAAACGAAATAAAGCCTGTGGGCCCGATGGGTGTTTTATGAAACTTTTAAATTTAGTGGTGTCCTGATGCATAAGCTTTGTGCCAAACTTTTTACAGGTATGTTGAATTTTGCTTACTACCCGGGAGATATGAAAAAGGGTGATATAATTTTATTACACAAAGGCGGAAATAAATCTCACAGTGATCCAGGTAATTGTTGGGCAATAACACTTTCGTCCGTATTGTTAAAACTGTACGAGTCCATTATACTTTCACGCATGAAGCAATATAGCTGTGTAATTAACGAACTACAGGGTGGCTTTAGAGAAGGCATGCGTTGTCTCATGACATCGTTTCTCTTTCGAGAATGTAACATTTATGTTTATGAAAATAACAGTAAGTTATTTGCCTGCTTTTTAGATGTACGTCAAGCATTTGACTTATATTTTCTGGTCCTTCGGGATCATAAGTTTTCATGTTATTAGTTTTGAAAATTGAATACTGCTTAAGCCGGTGCTAGGGGGCGTGAGTAGTGTTGCACTTTTAATTACTACTCATGAACGGACTCAATAAAACCGAGTCTGCAATTTTCTCTTTTTACATTTCTACTTTTGCTTTCGAGGGATCACCCATTTTCAGAATATATGAAGCCCTTATGGTAGAACTGTATAATACTAAAATTAGTACATATCTGTTCAAAGCCATATATAATCTATACCAGAATATGCAGAGTAGAGTAAGGAGTAATGGCCACACTTCTATCTGGTTCCCAATTTTACAGGGTACCCGGCAGGGCGGTGTAATCAGTCCACAACTCTATCTTATTTTCATCAATGATTTAATGAACAAACTGGTATGCAGCCAGTGCGGGTTAATCTAGATATTACATGTCCTTCGTCACCTGACGACATTGTCTTGCTGTCTTTGTCTAAATCTGGTTTGCAAGAATTGATGACCATTTGTTACCAATATGGGTATTCCTTTAGATACGGATATAATGCAACCAAATCAGCAGTGATTGTTACAAATGACAAGGCATCAAAAAGGTTTAATAATAAACGACAATGGCATCTAGGAAAAAATATAGTCAATGAACAGGAGTCGTATACGCACTTAGGTGTGTTATTCAATAAAAATAATGATTTGTCACAAATAGATAATGAATGTTCAAGTAAATTAAGAAAAAGGTTTTTTAGTGTAATTAATTGTGGCATATATGAGGGTGGTATTCATCCTATTACAGCTAAGCGTCTATATGATACTATAGTTCTCCCCAGAGCATTATATGGTTGTGAACTTTGTTCAGATTTAGATAATGATGAAATCATGACACTTGAGATTGCCCACAGGTTTTGTTTGAAATCTATCCAGGGTTTATTACGATTCTCTACATCAGATATTGTATTAACTACATTAGCAGCTATACCTCTTGAAGCAGAAATAGACAGAAGAAAACTTACATTTTTGGGCCAACTATGCAGATTGGACAATGACGCCATAATTAAAACGTTTTTTAACAATAGACTCTGCAGTTATTTTAATAATAAAAGTAAGCTTAAAGGTTCCCTACCTGATATAGACAGAATATGCAGTAAATATGGTCGTGTCGATGTTTTATTGACATACTACACGACGGATGAATTTCCAGACATGTTTGGAAGACAATAGTAAAAAACAATGTAAAACATAAGCAATTGTCCTTAATACAATCGCGTATCTCTGCCGACAATATACTTAGAGATTATCATATTATTCAGTCCTTGTCAGATTTCGGTCCTTGTCAGTTCTGGATGTTAAGTAATTCTAACCGTAAGCATTTGCAGCTGTCACAGGCGGCTGTAAAATTTACACATTTTCTCTTCGCTAGATCATACACTGGTCGTTGTAAACGGTGCAATGAATTAACGGACGAGTTTGCTCTGCATATTGCTTTGTACTGTGAGCGCACACAAAGTGCAAGGCATAGGCTATGGGAAAACATTTATCATGTATTTGGGAAAGACATATTTCAGAAATTAACTTCATATTCCCCGCGTTTGCAACTTATCCATATGCTATCTGGTCTTCGCCATTTTTTTGTACACGGACGCAGATCCAGTCTGTCTGAAAATAGTAGGGACATTTTTCTGTAATATATTGAACCATCAGTGCTAGAGCAGTTACGTATTATGTCAGTGTGATAATAATCTATATTATTGTAGTTGTAATTGCTGTCATCATCATCATCATCATCATCATCATCATTATCATCATCATCATCATCATCATCATCCATCAATCCATCATCATCATCATCATCATCATCATCAGCATCATCATCATCATCATCATCGTTACCATCGTCATCATTGTCATCATGCTTTATATTTTATTGTGTAGTATACCTGAACTGCCTTCTATATTTCGTTTCGATAGCGGGTGATAAATTGAGGTAATCATGATATTTCTATTGTAATGCCGAATACATGTGATATCATTATCTCTCTTCCATGATTGTGGCGCGGTCAATTATTTCGATTTCTTGGCTCGCTACATTTCGGGAAGGGAGGTAGTGCATCTGTGACATATGGGTTCAGATGGTGAGGGGTGTATATGGGTAGTGTGGTAGTTGTATGGATACTGTACATGTATGCACCTCTGCCAAATACGTTATGCATGCCATTATGTGAGCCGTTGTATAGCTGGGTGCATTTGCTTCAATAGACGGAAACAACTGCATGCAGGGATACATCCCCACCTGGGGGATTCATTTAAAGATTGAATTACATTTTTGTTGTGTTCATCGATGTATAAATCCAGACCTGATCAGGCACAACTTGCATGAATTCCGAAGGAATTCATGCAAAAAGTTGTGCCTGATCAGGTCTGGATTTATACATCGATGAACACAACAAAAATGTAATTTAATCTTTATAATTCCATCCATTTGTCCTTTTTATTAAAGTATAACTTGTTGACATTGGCTATTTTAAGAACACGGTGCGTAGGAATACATTACTACAAAAAACTTCCAAACTGTTAAAAAATTCATTTAATAACGTCAAACTTGCATGTCTGACTGTTTTTTAACAATAACAATTACAAACAAACATGACTTTTAGTTTTAGTCACGTAAACAAAATAATTATGAAAACATTTTTGTCCTGAGAGTATCTAACATGTGTCAATGAAATGGCGGAATCCCTCCCTGCCCTGAGCCAAAAACGAAAGTGCAGTTGTTGAAGCAGGCATTGTACCCAAAACCTGCTTGACGACTATCTGTGTTTACTGAGGAGGTGAACTGGTTGGAAATGTGGCTAGGGATCGAGTGTTGCTGGTTTTCACAGGAAGGAGATTCACTGTTTATCGTGGCTGCATGTGTCGTTAATGGAAGAGAAGGTGGGTGGGGTAGTGTGACTGGAATATGAGTATGACGAGCGTTGGATTGTTGACATTCATTGAATAGAGAAGTGCTGGTACATGTGGCAACGGGTGTCCTGAATGGTGCAGATGAATTTGAATGTTGGTGAGGTAAAGAACCAATTTGCCCAGCAGATGCACTTCCAAGCACAGCACTTAGATTTTTTTTCTGTGACACGCTTGGGCGCCTGGAATAGGATTTAAGTGAATCCTCACATGTGTGATCTGACATGAACATGATTGACCTATTTGAAATGCCAGCATCATTCAAGGCAGTGATAGCAGTTGCTCTAATTGAATGGGCAGTGTAACGTTGAATACCAGCATTTTTGCATATATCGGGCATGAACTGTGTGAACTGTCTGGCTTTGACAGGTGTAGCTGTGTACCATGTGGGAAGTGATGGATTTTTGAGTGAATCTTGTGAGCAGTGGTTGAAAAGGCTTACAGCACTTTTCTCAGTTTTTGACAGGAACATTTTGATGGCTGAGACAGGGCAGTTGGGTCCCCCAGTTGCATACAAGCGTTTATCATATGACTCTTCCAATGACTGACTGATGCCACCTTGATGATTTTTCTGTTGGGTTTCATGTGAAATACTGATGTATTCGCACCCGGATTCGTCAACAGTAAAGATAAGCGAACTTATCTTCAACTGCTGATGAAACTCGAGGCCTCTTGAAACAAAGTGATAAGACAGAAGATACCACACCCTAAATCTCAAGGCAACAGGAGTCTGGTTTTGCAAGTATAGAGTTATTTTTTCCAATTCTAGAGGGGGGATCACTGGGAAATGCTGTGTTGGTCTTGATACACCCTGTTTCAGGTTGGTCTTCAGTTTTGCATTTAGCATTTTATTGCTGGATGCAAAGTCCTTATCACGAACAATGTCAATATTTCGCCCAATCTCTTTCAGGTGGCGGTTTATTGCAGCTCTGACATTTTTCAAAGTGTTTTTATGATACTCTGCTGCCTGATCTTCAGGCATCTTTTTGGCCCTCTGTCCAATGTCTTTTGGGGCAGCCTCCGCATAGAATGTGCGTAGGTGCGCATTCATATCTTGGCTGCTAATTGTTGATATGTCCAAGGAGTGCCCGTTTTCATAGCACCAGGCTGCAATAAAATTATTTGATCTGTACTTACTAGAATTATTCCTCCAATGTCACTTATTGCAAAATTATATATCTAAATTTACGTGTATAAGAATCAGTTCATATGTCTTTTATGGTAAAGGGAAAATAAGATATGAATTTCAAAATTGTGTTGGGTTTAGATTATATTGCACAGTGACACAAGAAATTTATATTGCACCAGTCATGTACTGATGTAGAAAATAAAAAGTAGCAGGTATCACACAGACTACATTGCTTAATACCTGATCTTATTGAATGTTTATGTAAGATTTTTTTGCCAATTAAGAAATTAATAAACACTATTTAAGGTTAACAAAACACATAATGTACATCAGGAATAAAATATTGCGCAACAACCTTATGTAGTTTAACTGGCAAAACACCTTCGGCCCGATGCAGCTATTTCATGGTTAGAAGGAGTTCTGGGATCAAAACCCAGCATAAGTAAAGTTGCGCAGTTGGATAATACATCATATATGTCACTTAAAATTACTTCGATAAAGCTGATAGATATATGATAAACATTTTTAACGATAATGAAATGTTTGGATAAATGTCAAACAAAATATAATTGGTAGACAAAACAATTTTTGTTTTGTTTTCAAAAATGCTAAAAGCCTATCAGCTTAATTGTATTTGAGGATTAGGAAAAACCCATCATCAATAATTTAATTATTCATTGTAGATCTAATAAAGTTCATTTCAGATTTTAAAGATTATACGATTATGGTTGTAATACAAATCATCCTATTTATTTTCGCCATTTTGTCAGAGCCAATATTACCACATAAGCTATGTAACATAGCTTTTTACCTAATGAACATGTATTTTTGGTGCATTCCAAATGGCAAATTTAATGACTTTCAAACTTTTGTTCTACTCAACAGTGAAACATGTATTCAACCCTTTCCTACGCCTTTCTACGCCTCTGTAAATAGTCACTTTTTGAAACCGTTGTGATAAATAGAGCATTTGCACCATGGGAAATGCTCTTTTTATCACGATTGTTTCAAAATACACAATTCTAGTTTTCCTTTTCTCTAGTACATGCTCCTTTTCTGTAGATTTATTCAAAGAGGTTAAATTGGGTCTAAAAATAGCTTAGGAATATGTTTATCATTCATATGATTACATAATTATATATTTAATTAAAGCAGGTTTGATATCTACAGTAGAGCACAAAATGAATGAATGCTATACATTTCTTTCCATATTAAGCAGTTTGTTTGATCTTGGTCTACACTGTATTTTAAACAATTGTTAGAATCTAGTGAAGGAATGGGATGAAAACATATATTACATGTATAGATCTAATAGAAATAATGTACCATTGAAGACCCCAACACCCCATTTGGTGTTCCTTTTGGTTGACTTGCTGTAATAAGCATCTTCTATGCATTCTAGGTCTTTCTGGTCTAGTTTCTTAAACCTCACAGGCTGGACCAGACCCTCTATCTCATTCATTGCTTCCAGCAAATCTTGGTCCTCAATGTCATCCTCAAACCCGGGACTGCTTGACACATCAATTAGTTGAAAACAACCGTAATCCATTTTAAGCAGTTAAGAGAACCGAGTAGAAACAGCAGACGAACAGTCGTTCTCAGACGTAGTATGTAGATGAGGGTTTTTATTTACATTTAAGTAGGTATTTTGTCAAGGAAAATTGATTTATAACAACAGCAATAAAAGTGGAAATTTATTTTTATTATTTCAAAGAACGGATAGGACTATAGTGTATCGACGTGAACGATACGGTCGACCATTTGTTTACATAGTAAAAAAAAGTAGTTCCCTAGTATCGGCTACTGGTTACCGACTTCCTTTGAATCAGGGAACCAGCGCTTTTACATTCATTCAGAAATTAATGTAAAATTTCAACCAATCAGATTCGTCGATTTTGTGTAACTGTCGCTGGATTGGAATTATTTGTATATAATTCCAATCCAGCGACAGTTACACAAAATCGACGAATCTGATTGGTTGAAATTTTACATTAATTTCTGAATGAATGTAAAAGCGCTGGTTCCCTGATTCAAAGGAAGTCGGTAACCAGTAGCCGATACTAGGGAACTACTTTTTTTTACTATGTAAACAAATGGTCGACCGTATCGTTCACGTCGATACACTATAGTCCTATCCGTTCTTTGAAATAATAAAAATAAATTTCCACTTTTATTGCTGTTGTTATAAATCAATTTTCCTTGACAAAATACCTACTTAAATGTAAATAAAAACCCTCATCTACATACTACGTCTGAGAACGACTGTTCGTCTGCTGTTTCTACTCGGTTCTCTTAACTGCTTAAAATGGATTACGGTTGTTTTCAACTAATTGATGTGTCAAGCAGTCCCGGGTTTGAGGATGACATTGAGGACCAAGATTTGCTGGAAGCAATGAATGAGATAGAGGGTCTGGTCCAGCCTGTGAGGTTTAAGAAACTAGACCAGAAAGACCTAGAATGCATAGAAGATGCTTATTACAGCAAGTCAACCAAAAGGAACACCAAATGGGGTGTTGGGGTCTTCAATGGTACATTATTTCTATTAGATCTATACATGTAATATATGTTTTCATCCCATTCCTTCACTAGATTCTAACAATTGTTTAAAATACAGTGTAGACCAAGATCAAACAAACTGCTTAATATGGAAAGAAATGTATAGCATTCATTCATTTTGTGCTCTACTGTAGATATCAAACCTGCTTTAATTAAATATATAATTATGTAATCATATGAATGATAAACATATTCCTAAGCTATTTTTAGACCCAATTTAACCTCTTTGAATAAATCTACAGAAAAGGAGCATGTACTAGAGAAAAGGAAAACTAGAATTGTGTATTTTGAAACAATCGTGATAAAAAGAGCATTTCCCATGGTGCAAATGCTCTATTTATCACAACGGTTTCAAAAAGTGACTATTTACAGAGGCGTAGAAAGGCGTAGGAAAGGGTTGAATACATGTTTCACTGTTGAGTAGAACAAAAGTTTGAAAGTCATTAAATTTGCCATTTGGAATGCACCAAAAATACATGTTCATTAGGTAAAAAGCTATGTTACATAGCTTATGTGGTAATATTGGCTCTGACAAAATGGCGAAAATAAATAGGATGATTTGTATTACAACCATAATCGTATAATCTTTAAAATCTGAAATGAACTTTATTAGATCTACAATGAATAATTAAATTATTGATGATGGGTTTTTCCTAATCCTCAAATACAATTAAGCTGATAGGCTTTTAGCATTTTTGAAAACAAAACAAAAATTGTTTTGTCTACCAATTATATTTTGTTTGACATTTATCCAAACATTTCATTATCGTTAAAAATGTTTATCATATATCTATCAGCTTTATCGAAGTAATTTTAAGTGACATATATGATGTATTATCCAACTGCGCAACTTTACTTATGCTGGGTTTTGATCCCAGAACTCCTTCTAACCATGAAATAGCTGCATCGGGCCGAAGGTGTTTTGCCAGTTAAACTACATAAGGTTGTTGCGCAATATTTTATTCCTGATGTACATTATGTGTTTTGTTAACCTTAAATAGTGTTTATTAATTTCTTAATTGGCAAAAAAATCTTACATAAACATTCAATAAGATCAGGTATTAAGCAATGTAGTCTGTGTGATACCTGCTACTTTTTATTTTCTACATCAGTACATGACTGGTGCAATATAAATTTCTTGTGTCACTGTGCAATATAATCTAAACCCAACACAATTTTGAAATTCATATCTTATTTTCCCTTTACCATAAAAGACATATGAACTGATTCTTATACACGTAAATTTAGATATATAATTTTGCAATAAGTGACATTGGAGGAATAATTCTAGTAAGTACAGATCAAATAATTTTATTGCAGCCTGGTGCTATGAAAACGGGCACTCCTTGGACATATCAACAATTAGCAGCCAAGATATGAATGCGCACCTACGCACATTCTATGCGGAGGCTGCCCCAAAAGACATTGGACAGAGGGCCAAAAAGATGCCTGAAGATCAGGCAGCAGAGTATCATAAAAACACTTTGAAAAATGTCAGAGCTGCAATAAACCGCCACCTGAAAGAGATTGGGCGAAATATTGACATTGTTCGTGATAAGGACTTTGCATCCAGCAATAAAATGCTAAATGCAAAACTGAAGACCAACCTGAAACAGGGTGTATCAAGACCAACACAGCATTTCCCAGTGATCCCCCCTCTAGAATTGGAAAAAATAACTCTATACTTGCAAAACCAGACTCCTGTTGCCTTGAGATTTAGGGTGTGGTATCTTCTGTCTTATCACTTTGTTTCAAGAGGCCTCGAGTTTCATCAGCAGTTGAAGATAAGTTCGCTTATCTTTACTGTTGACGAATCCGGGTGCGAATACATCAGTATTTCACATGAAACCCAACAGAAAAATCATCAAGGTGGCATCAGTCAGTCATTGGAAGAGTCATATGATAAACGCTTGTATGCAACTGGGGGACCCAACTGCCCTGTCTCAGCCATCAAAATGTTCCTGTCAAAAACTGAGAAAAGTGCTGTAAGCCTTTTCAACCACTGCTCACAAGATTCACTCAAAAATCCATCACTTCCCACATGGTACACAGCTACACCTGTCAAAGCCAGACAGTTCACACAGTTCATGCCCGATATATGCAAAAATGCTGGTATTCAACGTTACACTGCCCATTCAATTAGAGCAACTGCTATCACTGCCTTGAATGATGCTGGCATTTCAAATAGGTCAATCATGTTCATGTCAGATCACACATGTGAGGATTCACTTAAATCCTATTCCAGGCGCCCAAGCGTGTCACAGAAAAAAAATCTAAGTGCTGTGCTTGGAAGTGCATCTGCTGGGCAAATTGGTTCTTTACCTCACCAACATTCAAATTCATCTGCACCATTCAGGACACCCGTTGCCACATGTACCAGCACTTCTCTATTCAATGAATGTCAACAATCCAACGCTCGTCATACTCATATTCCAGTCACACTACCCCACCCACCTTCTCTTCCATTAACGACACATGCAGCCACGATAAACAGTGAATCTCCTTCCTGTGAAAACCAGCAACACTCGATCCCTAGCCACATTTCCAACCAGTTCACCTCCTCAGTAAACACAGATAGTCGTCAAGCAGGTTTTGGGTACAATGCCTGCTTCAACAACTGCACTTTCGTTTTTGGCTCAGGGCAGGGAGGGATTCCGCCATTTCATTGACACATGTTAGATACTCTCAGGACAAAAATGTTTTCATAATTATTTTGTTTACGTGACTAAAACTAAAAGTCATGTTTGTTTGTAATTGTTATTGTTAAAAAACAGTCAGACATGCAAGTTTGACGTTATTAAATGAATTTTTTAACAGTTTGGAAGTTTTTTGTAGTAATGTATTCCTACGCACCGTGTTCTTAAAATAGCCAATGTCAACAAGTTATACTTTAATAAAAAGGACAAATGGATGGAATTATAAAGATTAAATTACATTTTTGTTGTGTTCATCGATGTATAAATCCAGACCTGATCAGGCACAACTTTTTGCATGAATTCCTTCGGAATTCATGCAAGTTGTGCCTGATCAGGTCTGGATTTATACATCGATGAACACAACAAAAATGTAATTCAATCTTTAAATAGATATATATTTTTTTCTTTTCATGTCATTGGTTTGTTCACTATATATGTATATACACTATTGCACTATTTGTATCCGTTTATATGAATGCTCTCCTTATCTGGAGATAATAAAGATTATTAATTATTAATTAATCCTTCCGTTTCCAGATTTCAGATGGTGTCTTCAAAGAGTACTAAGTATTTCCCTCGGCGTACAGGAAAAGAGGGTAGTGTGTTTGCCAACTATGAAATTGTTGACAACCAGACATGCAGTATTTTATAGTACTAACGGATCATATCCCTTTTTAATGACATTTCAACATATTTGATGAATAAAATGAGACATTGGGTATGTCCAATAATTCTACGATGTTTGTAAATCACATCACATTAAAAATCCAGATGTGAGATACCGTGTCACAGGAGCGCCTTAAGATTCAATAAGTTCTATTTTGCCGAGGCCGTTTGCGGGGAATATACTGTTTCCTTCCATGATATTCAGCTTAGACCATGTAAAGATGTATGTTAGGATGTTAACACTCTACCCCATAAATAAGTATGCCTTTGCAAACAGAGTATATCAGATCAAACGGCTATTAAAGGACATACAATGTGCGGATGCGACAGGTAGAACTATGCTACAGGATACAACAACTCTTTGTCATAAGGAGCAAGCCGCAAAACAGTTTGCAAGGAATATACTTCTTTTATTTAATGATGCTTTTTTAAGAGGCATAATGTTAATCCTTTATTCCATGGACGGGTACAGACGATTGTCTCTTAGGACGATTGACCCTCGGGAAAATTCCTCTTGCCAAAATTGGCAACCCGGATAAATGTCCCTCGATTATAAAACATATGTTAAGTTTTTGAACATGCTTTTAATCAGCCATGTAATATTATTACAATATAATTAGAATTGGTTTTGATACAAAAACTGATATCTCCCCCAGCGCATGGACAAGATTTTCCAAAGATCATCGAACCGAAAAAGAAATAAACTATGCATAACTGGGAATGATGCTGATAATCCTATGAAGTTTCATGAAAATCCGACAAAAGATTTTTGTGAAACCACTCGGACAAAATTGACCATGTAAAAAGTCCCATATTTCTGCAGAAAATCATCAAACAGGAATAAACCATGCACAGGTTGGCATGGTGTTGTTAGTCCTATGAAGTTTCATAAAAATTCAATCAAATATTTCGGAGAAACTGCGGGGATAAACTTTTCAATGTAACAATTTCAAAGTCCCATAACTCTCCAGAAAATCATCAAACCGAAACAGGAATAAGAAATACACAACTAAGCATAATGCAAATCGATCCTATGAAATTTAATGAATATCTTATTTAAGGTTTAGAGAAACAAAAAGTTCCATGTAAAAAAGTCAAAGTCCCATAACTCTGCAGAAATTCGGGGTAATAACTCCAATATCATTGAAGCAAGAATTATAAAACATGTGCATAACACTTTCCTCTATCATGCTCTTTCCGTAAATGAAATGTTATCCCAATAACATCAGTAGAACAGGAGTTATTTATCGGACAAAAAATGTAGCAAAGTGAAATAACTCAAAAAGTATTGAAGCTAGACAGACAGACATACAGACGGATAGACGGACGGATAACTCAACCAAAGGCAATATGATATAATTAGCTTATGTTTTTGTTTTGGATGACTGATACAACTTTTATGCTGAATCAAATATTGTATGTGTATGTTGTACAATATCCAAATTAAGCTATCTAAACTAACAAACATATGGTTTGTGTGTGATAATTAACTTATCCTTACCAAATGAATCTTCATTGACTGCCACTGAGCAAACATGGTAGATCTAGATTTGAAAGATCATTTAGATTTGGGTATACATTGCTTTGAAATTGAAATAACGAATTTCCAATCCTTGTAGTAATACAATGTATACTTGTATAAGGTGTGTGCTAACTACCTTACCCTTACTTTTATTAGCTGTCGATGACAAAACAGCGTAAATTTAGATCATATAGTTTTCATCTACATCAAAGTCTACGCTGTTAGGAAATAAATAAAATAAGGAATATCATCCCCTTGTGGCAATACAATATCCGCTTCAATGCAGTATGTGCTAATCATATGTGCTAGTAGTACCATAACCTTAAATGATTATTCATAAACCGTATTTCAGAAAACGGGGTAGATCATAATCAGATTTTAGGATCTGCATGATCTTGATCTACTCAATTTTGAATTATATCATAAGGAAAAAATTGTTGTATATATTATTTTTGTGATAATACCAGCTATACATATATATTATATATTGTCCATCTATTTACATTATATAAATATTAGTATATTACTTATATGTCACCTTTACTACAATATACATGTACTGCTATATTCTATTTAGCGAGGGGCACACTTCTTATGGGACTATTGCCCTAATCGGCAATCGACCTAAGGGGCAATCCTCCTAAAGGACAATCGTTCTAAGAGGGATTTGTACTAAGGGGCAACCGTCCTAATGGATTATCGTCCTAAGGGGTAATCGCCCTAAGGAACAATTGCCCTATATTATGTAGTAGACAGACATTTTACGCTTTTGCAAACAGAGTAGAATGAGGGAGCTGTCTGATCTAAGCCTACTGTTTGCCTATGACATAATATAGATATGATTTTACAATTTTTCTCATTTCCGTGTTCATCGGCCATTTGAAGCATGCACCAGATTTTAATTAGTATTTATTTGCAGTTCATTCATACAATGGCATTGGGCTTTAAATGTGCTAAGACGTGTAAACACTTTACTGCACAAATACGTCTTTGCAAAAAGAGTATCCATACCATGCGTGAGTACGCGTGATGTGCTTTCACTGTCTGTACTTGTGTGTATATATAATTATTGTATGTATGTGTTACTTGCCTTGGCTGTGAATAGTAAATCATATAAGATTCTTAGAATATCTATTTATGAACATTTAAACTACGTATCAAACTGACAAGGTGTGAGGCATATATTGAACAAACTTTCATGGCAAAGTGTATATTGAGATGATGTACAAGCTGAAGCTTGCAAGAAATACCTTTATCATATTAAGATATAATGTTCTATTTACGTATAATAACGAGGTCAATATCTGTTCTTTTGAACATCCTGCCTTCAATGTGTATTATTGTTTTCTAAGTAAAAGAACATTGAAATAACAGGCAATATGAGTAGATTAATCCATGAATATAGAATTTCAAAAATCAGATGGCCCATGATCGTTACTGATAGAGTCCGTTCAGTATGAAAGTGCATATGTAAGTTTTTGAATAATGAACTGTCCTGGTCTGGTCAGAGTGCCTCAAAAAACACTCTTATCTGGGTCTACATCGCCTTCAAAATTTTAATGATAGTACATTCCTTTCCCTAATTCAATAGGTTATATTTACATAATTCGTTGTAAATCTTGGAGGGTGGCTGAGTTTTGCATCACTGTGAGTCACTTGGATATAACATAGCAAGCTCTTAATCCTTTACCATATAGATAATTTGAGATGCATTGCAAATGAGTAGACCAAGATCAGATTGCAAATGAGTAGACTTAGATCGGAACTGTCTAATCAGAGGATGCTGTATTTGTTTTTGAAATTGTATAGATTATACAGCTCCTGTCATGACCGACAAATCAAATATCGGTATAACAATTCAGCTTATTAATGTTCATACATTTATAAATGTAGACCCTGGTCAGATGGTTCCTATAGAAGCCGTCTGATCAGGATCTGCTCTGTTTGCTTTTGACATGATAAAGATCTGATACTACAGTTTTGTCAAAGCAAAAACTTCTCTTTATAGAAAATGTGTCTTTTACGCATTAAAAATAAGAGTAGACCCAGATCAGACGTCCCCTACAGAAGCTGTCTGATCAGGATCTGTTCTGTTTGCTTTTGACACGATATGGATTTTATTTTACAGTTTTCATCAAAGCTAAAACTTCTCTTTATGGAAATAACATGTTTTACGCATTAGCGAACATAGTGGACCCAGATCAGTTTATGTCAAAGCAAACAGGGAAAGGGTTAATAGGTGTTCTGAAATAAGTCTAGCTCTAAGTGTGAATATCTGATAATCAGCCAATTAAATGTGTCATTAATTTTTTAGCAAGTGCGATTGAGGAGAGTAACTCATTTTTTGAGTAACATTAATTATTAATTGACACTGATTTTGATTAACTTAAATCATTATTTGTTTTCAAAATAAAATTCAAATAAATACAATTAATAGCAATGAGTAAAATCTTTATCAAACACCTAAATTTCAACTAAATGCAAATAATAAAGACAATGTTACATGACTCGCATAATAATCAATATTAAAATAAATTCTCATAATAATACTAAATACTTTTTCACTCACACAATTTAACTGCAGAAACAAACATAACATGTAAAAAAATCAAACTATCATTTCATTTACCTGTAGATATTTTATCAATTTTGTCGCATATGGGAGACTTGATAATTGACTATTATTATCCAGCTGTGAAAGTCCCAGTGTGGCACCATAAAGCACCCACAATATACAGCATGGGGTTAATGGGTCCACATTCCTT
The DNA here is from genome assembly GCA_963576725.1 of Azorinus chamasolen. Lineage (NCBI taxonomy): Eukaryota > Metazoa > Mollusca > Bivalvia > Cardiida > Solecurtidae > Azorinus > Azorinus chamasolen. The sequence continues at coordinate 46,848,481 of OY755252.1, read as the reverse complement.
TCGAAATCCCTTTAACACCTGATGTTGTGAAGAACATATATTCTGAAAGTGGGAGATCCTTCAAAAGCAAATGTAGTAATGCGAAAAGATAAAATTGCAGACTCGGTTAAATTGAGTCTGTTCATGAGTAGTAATTAAAAATAACTCGAATTTAAAACTGTGCAATATATACAATTGTAAAAGTAACACATTCGCCAAGAAGCATATTTGGATGAACTTCAACCGAAAATTTAAATGCAGCTCTCCTGATTTATTCAAACTGACGGGGGATCTATCAGACATGACATGCTGATAGTTTCCTGCTTAAAAACATCAGCTTGCTTTACACATGCTGACCAATATTTATATCAAGATCTAATTTAGTTTCTGCTCCAAACTGCCAATTACCATAAATGCTGACAGTGTCATTTAATGGAAGAACACTTTCTTGCCTTAGCCATATAGTGGAGTCTGGGTTCAATTCCGAGCACTGCCTATTGGAAAGGCTTTTTTAGAATCAGTTCAGTGATATAGAAAACCTTGAAACAGAAAAAAGTGAAGAAATCGTCCCAAACCATTATTATGATACTATGTCCAATTTTGCTGTCACATTACTTTAGCAGGGTGACATATAGGGATTATTTATGGTCACATTTCAGCTTGCAGCTTTTTTTGTAATGATCCATGCCTTTTTACTCCCGTTCTTGTCCATTTGTATCTCAAAATATATAAAACCGGATCTTGATTCGTGAAAAGGAGTTCATTGACTTGTGAAAAATTGATAGATAAATTCTTTGTTTGACTGATCCGATTTCAGTACAAATTGGCAGGAAGTTTCCTTAAGTCACCTTTTACAAAGTTGTTATCATCCAAAAAGATCACCACATGGTGGCGCCAATATTCATATGTTCTACTGTAGCACTTGAGACGGCGAACAAGTGTAATACGTTTCATAAAATTTGCAGGAATAGTAAAGTAGTAAAAGTCAACATTACAGCTTTCCGAACAACGACGACGGAAACACTGATACTGGTGTTGTGACTGTCGCAGGGTAAATTATCCCTCACAGATCCATTTTACCAAGATACATCATATCGCCTATTATATGTTATATGTAGATCCTATCATGCTGTCCATCTTTGTATTGCCATTGCCCATCCCTGTAGATCCGGCCTTGGTAAATTAATTTTCATCGTCTAGTCAGTTTATCTAACCTTCATCTTTCTAGTTCTGCCAATGTATTAGCACATGCGCTCTTTGACATTATATCAAGTGAATGGTTGACGTCATGTTTTGTCTCTCTGATAGAAAGTGTCCTAAAGAGCGCCTTGCAATAATTACAGGTAATTGCATTGAATTATTTAGTTATATAAACATATCTAAACCATTGTTATATCCATATCATTTCATGCTTGTGTTGCATGTTGACGTATTTTCATGTTACGCGTTTATGCACACTGACATTACATTAAATAAACGACTGACGCATTATTTCCTCTCTGTCTCTCTCTCTGTCTCTCTGTGTCTCTCTCTCTCTCTCTCTCTCTCTCTCTCTCTCTCTCTCTCTCTCTCTCTCTCTCTGAACGAAAGTGTCCTAAAGAGCGCATTAAGTGCAGGAACTGCCTATTCGATTAGCCCTGAGAAGGTTTGGACCCGCGACAACATTCAATATTGAAGGTTTATGCGGCGACGCGACACTAGTCCTTTTTTCTTAAAAAAGCAGGCAAGCTAAACATGGCCACCATAGATTGGCAAATGTTCATTATATGGCTAAATGAAACATTTAAAACTAGAACTACCACTAAAGGTGATAAATACCCCCATTAGCACATTTAACAGAGGGATGGTGTTATAGAAATAAAGCTCCTGACCCCTACATTTTCATTTGTTAAATTACGAAAAGGGAGATCATTCATTCAACAAATCAAAACCTTCATCGTAGGTTCAGAACTTCAGATGGTGTTCAACAATACTGTAAAAAAATTAAAACGTTCTGTTGAGGTGTGACAGAGAAAGGCTCCGGGGAAAATATTCATTTATTAAAACAAGCCAGACAAGCACGATTTTGACAAAAGTAACAAAGGGCAATAACTCCAAAAATACTGCAGAGTTATGAACCTAATGCACCGCACACTAAACGAGTACAATAATAGCGGCATTACAGATGATTTAGTACAATCTAATTATTCCCTAGTTATTGACTGGGAAGGCACAGAATCAGTTGATAGGGAATAGGACACACGTGCTTGGCAAATGAAAGAGGTCATCCAGATTAGGAAGAACAAGTTGACTATGAGCCGGGATGAGGGGGCATACAAACTATCCTACAACTGGAACCCGGTTTTTGTCTGCCGATCTGCTGAAGGAAATAGCCGATGATACACGGATGCAGTAGAGTCTTTGAGAAAAATGACTGGCGGTAGGTCGTTGTTATACCCGGATGTTATTCCGTGCACGAAGTAATGCAATTTTTTCCATACACGGAAATATCTGCGGGGTCCTCCTCCACCTGTGATTAGTTGGCTGTCGAGATATGACTGAACTACAGTCAAAGCGACGCTTAACCCAATAAATAAACAAACGAAACACTTCTTGGGATATTGTCTAAATCAAACACGTTTTAGATGACCAAAATATCACACAGTCCCATAACATTGGCAAAAATGGTCACCGCAAAATATACATGTTTGGTCAAAGACAAGACAATATATACAGTGAAACCTGTGACAACCGGACCCTGTGTGAACCGGAATACTCTCGAAACCGGGCGATTTGTTCGGTCCCGACTTTTTCCATTCTATTCTCATTATGCAAATCCCTCTAAAAACCGGACCCTGTGAAAACCGGATACCAGTCGGGTCTCGCCAAATATTTGTCTCATTTCAATACAAATTCATCTGTGTAAACCGGATGCCAAAACCAGCCGACCGGAACGTAATTTGCTGACTGGCCTCTCGACACGCTTAAACAACGTGACACTTCGCGCCATGGTTTACACAGTGCAATTATCAATAGTCGTATTAATGAATGAGGGACCGAAAGGAGAACTGTCAAAACAAAAATAACAGTCATGATCGCGGCTACATCAAACCTTATCATTTTATATCAAACCGCTCTGTTGTTCTATGTTAAAACACTTGTTAATTCGTTTGTTCAATTTGTTGTGGATAACTGTGAAAAGGTTTATTATGAAAGGTATTATGCTCTAGATGTACCTTAATGATCGCGGTTACATCAAACAGAAAACCTAACTTGCAGCCAAATAGCATAGAACATGAAATTATCGCTTAATTACTTGCACGTGGAAACCAATTCTATAATAGCAATTATAATCGGTCTCGTTTCGGCATTCAATGTAAAAGAGCTCTGGTGTTTTATTTTAAAACATTTGATAATTAATTTGTTCAATGCTGTGAAAAACTCGCCATAAGTAAACCAAGTCTGCAATTTTCTCTTTTTGCATTTCTACTTTTGCTTAAGCAAGGAATTAAGACTCATACGGACAGGATTACGTTTCTATTTGCCTACAGTGCAACAGGAGAGATGTTACAGCCATTAGTGATTGGAAAGTCAGCCAACCCCAGACGCATAACGAATGTGAAAAGAGATCGACTTTGTGTCACATACGTCACACATAAGAAGACCTGGATGACATCATCGGTGTGTACGGACTGGGTCCGATGAGTGAACTCTGACATGTGGAAACAGGGACGCAAGATTGTTTAATTCCTGGACAATGCCGCCTCGCACACAGCTAACCTGAAGCTGTCCAACGTCACAATGTTCTTCCTTCCAGCAAACACGACGTCTCACCTCGAGCCACTGGACCAAGGGGTTATCCATGCTTTCAAGGCTGTGTACCGACTACGTGAACCATGCTACGTGCACTTCTTACTCATGTAACATGGTGAAAAAGTTGTGACTCGACTGGGACTCGAACCCAGGGCCTCTGGCTTACCATCCCAACACTCTACCGACTGAGCTACCAAGCCACACAGTAAAGCCTATCAACTTATTTCACCATAATATCTACCCGACTACACACACCCCCTCTACACAAGAATTCGTCCCGAATTCTTACCCAAAGAACACTCCACAAATGTCTTATAATTTCTTATTAATACACATTATCTTCATATAATCTTCATATTATCTTCATATAAATCACCTTATGGGTTATTTACGTTGGGCGCCAAATGTAACATGGTGAAAAAGTTGTGACTCGACTGGGACTCGAACCCAGGGTCTCTGGCTTACCATGCCAACACTCTACCGACTGAGCTACCAAGCCACACAGTAAAACCTATCGACTTATTTCAGCATACTCTCTACCCGGCTACACTCATATGGATGAAGCTGACGCCTCAACTCTTTGCCGTGATGTCAGCATTATGGATGCTATCGGTGAATGCTTGGAAAGAAACATGTGCCACAAAAATCGAGAAATGTTTCAGTCTATGGTTTCGGAACTGTGGCAGAGTCTAGTGATGCTGAGGAGTACGACCCGCACGACGACGTGCCATTTGCTGATCTGGTTATGCAGTTCCGGTTCCAGATTGATGAGCTGGTGGATGACAACGTCGAGGCTGAGGACTGTGGTGACCATTGGAAAACTGATCTGTTGAGTTGCTACAGTTCAGGGGACGACAACATCTGGGATCAGACTCAGTAGCCCGAGGAATCTCTTGACGAGACTCAGGGAGCTGAGGTGCCGTCAATCACTCTGACGGACATTCATGACTTTGCTCTCAGACTTCGTAAGTTCGCATGTGAAACTGACGAAGACTTCTTGGGCACTGCGGAGGATCTTATCAACCAGTCTGAGATGAAAACTGTGAGGCAGAAGTGGACCAAGAAGCTGAGCGTCATATCTGATGTTTTCGCTAGAAAGTGAAAGTTCCTTTTATAAAGTGCAAGATTCAAAGTGTGAAGTTTGTTATCCGTTACTTAAATGTTTCAATCTGGACCAGGCGCCGAGTTATATAGCAATTGATTTGTTTCGACACTTATCTCGGGGTCTGATCTGGGTTTGTTTCGCAAATTATTAATCTAGATATAAAACAGTGCATTTTGAATTCTGGTGAGTTGGTGTGATTTAAATTGCTTAATATCTAATTGTTTTTGCCAGAAAGTGAACCAAGTGTCTTTTAAAAGGTGTGAGATGAACACTTCTGCCATTGAAGACGGGCTTTAATTATAAAAGTATAATACATGTACCTTAATAACTCTTCTATGTTTCGTTTCGTTAGAGAGTTAAGCGAGTGCATCTTATACACTAAGAAAGTTTCGACAGTATAATCTATAAGAAATGTAAGGCAATATTTACATGTATACATGTAAAAATTAGTGTACAAATGCTTATGGGTTTATATATGTGTGAAATTTCCCACAAAGTGGTTCGAGTTAATAAACATGCCTAATTTACTTGCACAGCTGAGTGATTGGTAATTGTACTGCTCATAATTTTGATAAAATGATAGATTAAACATGAGTATAAATTGCTATATCAGTTGCTTTCGGTAGGTATTTTGGGGATGGTGGCGTTTTGTGTGTGGTTTTTTCCTGCTTGACTTCACTACTGTTTCATTTATAATCGTGCGCTTAGTATAAGAATTTCACCTGTATACACGGTCTACTTATTCAGTTGTCGAAGCAGATTATTTTCCAAACACGTAACTCTATAATCAAACAGTTTGGATCCCTGAGAGACACCAATGTGTTCGGCGTCTCATCTGGATCAAAACTGTTTCAATAAATGTAGCTACTATTACCAATCAAAATATTGCGTTATAAAGCAGATATGTGATATATATTTTGACGGGGAAAACAACAAATTAAGGAAACATATTGTGATACGTAAGTACTTTGTAAACAGTTCAGACCCAGATACAGCTATAACACGGAACAATCCAACCAGGGGCCAAATCGTTCACAAACTCAAGCGGTATTATAACGGAAATACAGCCACATGGAGGTAACCTCACATTAAGGCAATAATATACTTATATAAGGGCTGAAAACGCCAGCATATTCTGAATCAACGATGCTTGTAAACACCGAGTTTCAAAACGATACAGTCTCTGTGCAAAATATAATATCACTTGTCTAGACACTTTGAAAACAGAACTATTAATATTTAGTCTACTTTTAAACAGGTGTAATTGATAGTGCAACACTACTCACGCCCTATTGCACCGGCTTAAGCGGTGTACAATTTTCAAATCTAAAGCACTGCAATTGAGGATGCCGAAGTATGGGCGACTATTAACGGCCGCCACACAAGCACTAAACTATTTATTTGCATGCTAGATAATTACATCTGCAAATGATTGTCGTTGTTTTTTTGTAATCAAGCGTAATTCTTCTTTCCACTCTCATCAAAATAAATTGACGAATAGTTTGGGTTCTTACGAGATCACGGTTGGTTATGTTTGTTATCTGAGGAGTTCGACATACCAGGTTTTATTACCACATGTTCAACACTTATAAAATAGCTTTACGCTTGTTAAATTGGTAGCAGCAAAATGAAATTTCACCACTTTTCGGTAATCTTCACATTAACGTTGGTCATCTGTAGAAGTTGATGTAAAATCTTCCATTTGTGTTTGAGTAGTTTTGACATACAAGGTTAGTGAGACGTACAAACGTACGAACGGATGTACGGACAAGAGTAAGACTGTACATGTATGCCTTCTACCTTTTGGGGCATGATCACTTTAGAACTTTAAAAGTATTGAAGCATGCAGAAATAGTTTACAGTATAAATAGAATGCATGTCACAGTTAGACTGACCTTACTATCTTTTTATTTTAGAAATAGTCGTTAATCATTACAATGCTTAATTTGTAAATGGACTATTCCGAATCCAAACAGGTAAATTGTCTGGTGAATATTTAAGGATTTTATTAAAGAAAACTGTGATTATATAGACATCTCATACCCTGATGAGAGGCTTCTCTATGAAACCTCTCAGTTCGGTCTACACTGTTTGCATATTACATTAGTGACTCGATTTTCGCACAGCAAGGGTTAATTTCAACCTATCAACGTTTTAGTTATGACATATTAATACGTAAGGGGTCATTTTAAAGGGAACTTTTTTACAAATGATAGGGTAATGATTAAAAGAACCTGCTTTGATCAGTATACATAGAAAGATGAAACAATGCTTAAGTGGACCAATTTGATTTACCTGTCAGTGTTAGCTAGATAATTATGTAATTCTCTATTCACCGTGGAAGCCGCTGAATACGGTACTGTGCACCCCGGCAGTTTTTGGCAAACTGACCAATCAATCAAATTCCAAGGATTTACTCTGACTGGTAATAAGTATGGGTATGTGGGTGCCCCGAACTTAATGGTTAGTGTTGGCATGGTGACAGAATGGTGGTGTCTGACTGGTGGAAATTTAGATATTAGATGTCGCTGAAAATTCATAGGTAGGGTAATTGAGGACCCCGACAGGAGTTTGCATGGTAATAGAATGGTAGCCTGTGACTGGTCGAAATTCGGAAATTGACACATTCTTCTAGTCTATTCCTGCTTTCTGTTTCGTTTTGGGAGCATCCTGTTAAGAAATGTGTTACAAATCGATAAGTATTAGTATCAATATTCTGAAAATGGGTGATCCTTCGAAGGCAAAAGTAGAAATACAAAGAGAAACTTGCAGACTCGGTTTTATTAAATCTGTTCATGAGTAGTAATTAAAAGTGCAACAATGAAGTACGGGCGACTTTTAGACCGCCACACAAGCACTTATCACATGCTGTTGTGCAGTTAATATATTCTAAAACAAATGAGTGATCCTTCGAAAGCAAAAGTAGAAATGCAAAGAGAAAATTGCGTTTCTTTTTCTCCTGCTTCTTCTTTTTTCTCAAGCGGTACAACCAGGCATTTGATTTTCATATGCACTTCGTTGTGATTGAATCCATGTAAATAGCGAAACGTCAATAGTCTTTTTAAAAATATTTTCCATTTGAATAACATTTGGTTGTAAAAGTCCACTGGTGACCATTTGGCAAAAAATATATTGATATCTGATAGTACGGTTTCCAGGGGAAGGTCTGAATTTCTTTATATGACTATAGGGGGAGGGTTACAAAACTTCTCCAAAACCGATGGTCTAATCTGGAAGGTACAGGCATTTGCTGGGAATAGTTGCCTTGTGACTCTCTACTAATTTGTAAGATTTTATTCATTGTAAGTCTCTGCTCTACAGAACTGAACAGGTAATAGAGACATATGTATTACGGCATTTAAATATTATTTGAAATTCGGCCATTTCATGTTGTAGAGAGAGAGAGAGATTTGTGTTTTAGATAATATATCAGTTATAAGCCATTCGGAACTACACTCTATATTATGGTTTTGAATTGAAATGTTTTGAATGTGTTTTATTTTATGGTAACTTTGGTGTTTGTAACAATCATTGAATGACACCCCATAGCGTAATGGAATAACATTGAATGACACCCCATAGCGTAATGGAAAACATTGAGTGACACCTCGTAGCGTACTGGAATAACATTGAATAACACCCCATAACGTAATGGAATGACATTACATATTTTCATATTAAACAGATTCCTTCAAATAAACACATGTTCATTCCTTTGCAAACAGGGTAGACCATAATTGCTTATGGAATAATATTGATCAGGTTCTGCAGTATCTGCCTTTAAAAATAATATTATGCCATTATACACATTCAGCTGATAAATAAACATTATGCCAAACTGTTTTCTTACATGGATACTCAACAGGGAAATAGTTACTATGTACAGTGTTTTATCCCCCCCCCCTCCCTCCAAAAAAAAAACAAAAAAAAGAAACAAATGTTTCGTACAATAGAACACATGGAGATAAAACTGTGTTAATGCATATTGATGGAAATATAACATGTTAACTTTCATTAAACCTTTCGGTGTCAAATTCCTAATTGTCGTCTGCAAACCATTCATATAAAAACAATCGGTAAAATAAAGAAATGGGGTTTAAAAACCTCAACATTCAAAGGAATAAAGCATATATATAGAAAAAATGCTTAAGACAAAAAGTGAAGACCCTGAGCAGACGCCGCCTTGAAAAGGCGGCGTCTTATCTGGGACTGCACTATTTGTACAATGCATTTGACCTACAAATAACCGTGCATCACCCCTTTCCCTGCTTTATACTATAATAGTTAAAATGGATATTTCCTTATGGCGTGTTGCAATATTGTATTAAAACAAATATTTGTTCTATAAAAAAAGTATTCATTCAATAATTTGAAATATTTGTTCAATAAGAACATATTTATTCAATCAAAATATTATGTTCTTAAAATATATTTATGTGGTAAAAGAAGTATTTTCATACAAAAAAAGATTGTTGATGAAATTTCTATATGGACAAAAACTATTTGTGCGGTAAAAACATATGTATATGGATTATAATTAAAATTGTGGAATAGCATAACTGATCTTGTAGCAACGCATCCCATTGGCTCTTACATTCAAATATGGCAGCTCGCAGTATCCAGGAAGAAATATGTTAGTGAATATAACGTGTTGTTTTTAAAATGATTAGAGTCAACAAAATAATTAAAATGTGATTTATTTACTTAAATATATCCTTGTAGTGTATAGCGCGAAAATATGAGGCGCCGGTATACGAGCCAATGAAATCCGTGGTTACAAAATCATTTCTGTTATCCAATAATTCTAATTATAGTCCATATAAAACAATCAGAATCAACATTTTTTTACCTCAAAAGTATTTTTAGTCCATATAAATATTTTATCACACAATTATTTGTTTTATCAAACAATATTTTTTACCACATAAATATCTTTTACAATTATTGAATGACTATTTTTTATTGAGTTTCTTTATACAATATTGCAACACTCCACACGCCATATTTCATGCAGACATATTGTAGTGTCTAACCCATGAACTATCGTATGCAATCAGAGCTAACCCTGATCAGACAGCTCCTATAATTGTGTTTCAATAACACATTTTTGGCAATAGCGAAAACCAGAACCAGATCTATATAATTTCAAAAAAGGAGAAGACATTAATGAGACTCGTTTTGGGGACCTACAACGTTTATCGAAGGAAAATGAGAATAAACATTAACCCTTTCGCTGCCAATGCAGGTTCTGTGATTACCTATGCAAACAGTTTGGATCCAGATGAGACGCCGAGTAACTCGGCGTCTCATCAGGATCCAAACTGTTTGTTATTGTTACTATGTTTTTGAAACAAAAATGAAGAAAATAAAAAAAATGAAATTCTGTAGCAGACGACAAAGTTAGCAGACGACAGAACTTGGCAGCGAAATGGTTAAAAAAGACAAGACGTTAATGTATTTGACATCAAAGATGCTATTCGCCGATGTATTAGTGATTATTCGGGTTTCGTTTTAGATTTGCACTTGTTTGCAACAGCCCTATTATATTTTGTTTCACAACAAACTATATAGTAGGGGACAAAAAGCCTGATTTTGGCAGATTTTGTTACCTGATTTACAATAACTCCATATTTTACATATATAAACTTAACACCTTAACTAACATTTTTAGAAGGGTGGCAGAACATTCCCAATAACATTCTGGTGGCAAATCGTGGTTTCCATAGCAACAAGCTTCAAAATGATATACAGAATTTAAAAGGACTGCCAGTTTGCTTATGGATGTAAATATGTCCCCATTGTTTACTCTTTGGAAATAAGAGATGGCTAGTGTTGATTGGAAATTAAATTAAAATAAATATTTCCTCATTCACCGGTTACTATGGCAATAACGTATGTAATTTTGCCCAATTTTTCACTTTGTTTTAAACAAATCCTTATTGTTTTTTTCTAAATGTCAAAATAATGAACTATTGTAAGACCTTGCTATTTACTTACAAAATTACGCAAATAGTATGTTAACATTCTGGGACACAGATCTGGTTGCCATGGAAACCAAAATATTCTTAAAATGATATGAAAATCATTTGTGGTTATAAAATTGACATTTTTTAGTGAATTATAAAGTTAGCCTACATTTTCTTATTACAGCATGTTTGTCTTGTTATTTGTATAAAGTATTGGTGTGGTCTTCAATGTGATTATTGTTGGAAAATTTTATTTACAAATTAACAGTAAACATATCATTTGTTACCATGGCAACGGCTATAAAAGAACTATTTTGAGTGATTTTTGCACCTTTTTTTTACAAAATATACAATTATTTACAATTTTTATCAACAAACAAGTTGATTCAAGAAGACTGTCTATTTGTAGCTCACCTGGCACAACGTGCCAAGGCGAGCTATTGTTATCATCATGTGTCGGTCGTCAGGCGTCGTCCATCGTGTGTCGTCTGTCAACAATATTTTATTTCAAGTGACATCCCCTCTAAATTATAGTGTCAATTGTAATGAAACTTTCCAAGGATGGTATTTGGGTGATTCTCTGTCAAACTAGCTAAAAAATGTGGATCCATGTAGAACTCTGGTTGCCATGGCAACCAAAAGAAAAATCTTCTAACCCCTTCTTCTCCGAGACCGGTTGTCAGGTGTCAAAATAATTTGATGGGAATAATCATTAGGTGACTATCTTCCCAAGTAGCTAAAATCATGACAATATCTTAAACAACATGGCCGCTAGGGGGCGGGGCCTGTTTGTCTGTATAGAAAACATAGCAAAAAATTTAAATCTCCTCTTCACCAAAACCAATGGTCTGACTTCAAAATAATTTAATTGGAATAATCATTAGGTAACCACCTCCCAAAATAGCTAAAATGGTTTGAAACCATGCGGAACGGTTGCCATGACAATCAAAAGAAAACAATATTTAAAGTCTCAGTGTTGATATACTTACTGGTCCTTCGGGATCATTAGTTTTTATGTAATTCGAAAATTGAATACTGCTTAAGCCGGCGCTAGGGGACATGAGTAGTATTGCATTTTTAATAACTAGTCATGAACAGAGTCAATAAAACTGAGTCTGCAGTTTTCTCCTTTCGCATTACTACTTATGCTTTCGAAGGATCTCCCACTTTCAGAATATATTTCTACAATCCGATATTCAGATTTCGAAATAAGTTCATGGGAATAATGATTTGGTGACTCTACCAAAATAGCTGAAACAGTGACAGCATTTGGTATTTATGTCTGAATTTCCAAACTGATTTTCCATCGCCTGAGCTTTGTTTGGTTTGGTTTGGTTGGCAAGTCCACCCTCATACATTGTGGACAGACAAGCCCTTGGTCGTGAAGGGATTTCAGGAGCTTACACTGTGGGCATGCAAACCCAATTGCGGCTCGTGTACGAAGTGATTCTTCAATGTTCAGCTAGCTGTCAGTTGAACACACGAAACTTATGTAAATACTTGGATTTTCAATAGTTATGAGCTGCTTAAGTATGCAATAAACTGTGTGTGTATGTACATGTGGATGCGTAGGTATGTATATTATGTCATCTGAAGCCGTCGGACACATGGATGTTTTAGCCATGGCAGAGACGGTATGGTCGTATATGTGTTGTGTCCGGAAGCAAACAGAGCAGACCTTGATCATAACCCTCCTATAGGAGCCATTTGATCTGGTTCTGCTCTGCTTGCAAAGATGTAGCTTGTTTCTTAGAGTGAAGGGTTAGAAATATGTCAGACATTATACTAATATATAGAGACAATTATAAGCAGAATAGATCCATATATTAAAGCTTGTTGGAGATTTGTGCCCCATAGTGATATAGGTCTGTTTATACAGAACGACACTATTGAAATGTTTCCTAGGAAAACATGTGTTTTGACGCTTTTAGTAGGAACAAAATCAGTGCGGATCCGGATCGGAGGGACCCAAAAATATCCCTAAGGATCTGGATCTGCAATGTTTTTGTCGCAAATTCCAGTTGGTGTATACATACTGAATAGGGTTAGTCCTTTCAATGAAAAATTACTTTACACTATGTATAACAAAATGCTAACTGCTCTATTTATGGTTGGCTCTTTGCATGCTAAATCACCTTTTGACATCTGTTACACTGGTCCTCTGCTGTATCAGTTGCCACATGCAGAAGGTTTTTTGTTTACAAAAGTCGGTCCTAAATGAAAACCAGTCTGACCTTCGGGTCAAGTCCCATTTTATTGGTGGGTCTGATCTGGATCCAGACTGATTGTTGATAGATCAATAATGAGAAACCCTGAACTGGCATGCAGGGAGCTAAACATAGGTAGAGGCGTTTAGACAGTGTAAAACATATACATGTAGACCCATATACAGCGTGACCCCGCTAATGCTACCACCTAAAAGAGGTATACTTATGGGTGCTAGATGCAGGTGGTAGCTTAATGCAGGACAGAAGTAATGCGGAAAGCTCCTAGAGGAGCTTTCTGTATTGCGTTTGTCCTGCATTAAGCATCCACCTGCTTATAAAGACAGATATGTTTATTTATTGAAAGGTTGCATTAGAGGGGTTATACTGTATATGATATTGATACCTCTTTGTGATATAGATCTGATCTACCAAAAGACATTGTAAAAATATATGCCGATAATTAGGCATTTGCCGTTTCAATGCGGAATACTAAACAGTGCAGATCCTGATTAGGTAAAGTGCTGACACAGCAGATTGTTACTTTAATATAGTGTAATACTCTCCCAATTTGACCTAAGACTCATGCATATTCCGTCTATTATCGTCGGTAATCTCCGGATAAATTTACGGAGGTATAGGAATGCGCTATGATCATGTAGTCTTCGTGGAACATGCTTATTACTGGCTTTTTATTTTTGCTTTTTTGTCACAAAGTATTACGGACAATCCCGGAAATTAATCGAGTCTCAGGTCAAATTGGGAAAGCAATAAATAGGGGGACTTGTTTTATCTTACAGTGTGGATATTTGTGTTGTTTTCAAATGTAAATGTTGACACTTTAAATATACATGTGTGTCAGTGTGCAATAACAGTTTGGACCCAGATCAGTTTAATAGTTTAAATTCGCTCATTTATTGACAGGCCTATATAATTATGAGTTATAGGTAGCAGTTTGAAAGGGTCTAGTTGATCCAATCCATGATTCTTTAATATTTTTGTGGTATTTATCCGGCTGTTGTATCTGTTTATGCTTTAATAGACATTTGAAGTGCTGATATATGGTATTGAACTTGGGTTGATATATGAGGGTGACTTGTTTTGTCTTACAGTGTGGATATTTGTGCTGTTTTCAAATACAAATGTTGACACTTTGAATATACACGTGTGTCAGTGTGCAATAACAGTTTGGACCCAGATCAGTTTGATAGTTTAAATTCGCTCCTTTATTGACAGGCCTATATAACTATGAGTTATAGGTAGCAGTTTGGGAGGGTCTAGTGGATCCAATCCACGGGTCTTTAATATTTTTGTGGTATTTATCCAATTGTTGTATCTGTTTATGCTTAAATAGGCATTTGAAGTGTTGATATATGATATTGAACTTTTGGTGTAAATTGCAGCCGTTTGAAGTTATACTTGTATCTAAGGTTATCTAAACCTTTATTCCATGAATGCTAATTTTCATGCTTTGGCAAACCGGGTAGACCTGGACCCGGTCGGCGTTTTTTTTCATAGATGTGTTTTGCAAACATCTGCAAACATAGTAGACCCAGATAGGAACCGTCTGATCGGGGTCTGCTCTGTTTGCAAATGGAATTTGATATGTTTGTTTCTTTGCTGTCTGAGATGGCTGCGGTGTGCAAATTTCATTAAATTGTTAAATGAGTATTCATGGACTAAAGGGTTAAGAGAATGGGCTATTAACCCTTTCCCTCATATAAACGTGTTTTCACGCATTTGCAAACAGAGAAGACCCAGTTTAGATGGCTCCTAGAGGAGCCGTCTGATCAGGGTCTGCTCTGTTTGCTATTGAAATCTAAAAGATCGGTATCTTTACTTTCTAAAAATGGCTACAATGTTCCACACTCCATAATTTCATAATAATTATTTTGCCATGAATATTCAGTAGGTATTGAAATTCGGGATAGACATAGAACAGGGAAAGGGTTAATCAGAAGAAAAAATGATGAAGACTGATACCTATGCAGCACATAGTACTTTTCGGCAACATTAGAAACAAAATAGCCATTGATTGTGAAACAGTTTTGATCTCAAAATTTCTTTGGATTAAAAAATTGCCTGTTAATGATTTGAGAATACTTGGTATAAAAAAGGTGTACTTTGTAAGGGAATCTTGAATGACAGACAGTGTGGACCTTGGTCGGAGGGCTCCTCTAGGATCCTTCTGATCTGGGATTGCCTTATATACGGGTATCAGTTTGCAATTGTCCATTTCTAAAGTAGCTGGGTGTAGGTTACACGGTATCTGCTGGATCACAAAACTGTCTGGAAACGCTTAAATTAATGATGGTGTGTTGTATAAATACTTGAAGCACTTCGGATGAGGTATTGCAGAAGTGTTGATTTGTAATGTAACAGTAAAAGGTTACATGTATATATTAAATATTTTATATCTGATATACTGTGTGTGCATGAGAGGATTGATGTGTATTGCGTGCTAAATATATATACTGTAAAATGATATATGCCGGGTACCCTAACCCTTTCCCTGATACCAAGCCTTTTCAGGTTTTTACAAGCAGAATGGAACTAGAATAGATAGTCATCTGTTCTAGATCCACTCTGTATTGCTTATAATAAATTTGATTCAAATTTCTACCTATATCGAAATATGTGTGCACATGTCAGAAAAAAAATACCGGTTTGTATGATGTCATTATTTCTTACATGACTGTTCAACAGGGAAAATTTTGACTGTACAGTATCTGTTGGGTTTGGATTAACTGGTTTAAATATTGAGGTCTAGTTTCTGTAAGTATAGTGTATTGCCTTTGATGAGGCTTTTTGGGAAATGAATGTGGAGACGGTATCTCAGTGAGACCTAGAAAAGCGAATTGTTGGTATTTTTCGGCATATTGGCATTTCAACGTAACGTGACGTTTTTACGAGTGTATGGGTAAATGTTTAATGTAGAATTACAGCTGATCCGTATTTGGATTTTTTAAATGTGGTGTGAAAAACTTAGTGACTTTGGCAGAATATCACTATTTCAAGTGGTAAATGTTGTTGTTTAGTTATCCTTTTTTTAATGCCTTGATAGGGGTTCTCTCAAAACTGTTAAATTATATGTTAAAGTATAAAATGATGATGCTATATGGAGACTAAAATTATTTCAGTAAATTGCCAGGGCCTGGGCTCATTAGAAAAACGAAGAGATGTTTTTGACTACCTTAGAGCAAAGAAATGTAATATTTATTGCTTACAAGACGTACACTCTACAACCAATACTGAAAATCTTATCAGAATGCAATGGGGTTTTGAAGGAATTTTTAGCTCTGGTAACTCTAAATCCAGAGGTGTAGCAATACTTTTTCAAAAGGGAACTGATTTTAAGATACATGACTATATAACAGATGCACAGGGAAACTATATTATTGCTGACATATCTATAGATAATAATAGATTTACACTAGTGAATCTCTATGGACCAAATAATGATATTCCAATATTTTATGAGTCGTTAATGAATCAAGTCGAGAAATACAATAATGAAGGGCTCATAATGTGCGGTGATTTTAATTTGGTCCTAGACCCTAAACTAGATTATTATAATTACAAACATATCAATAATAAGAATGCTCGATTAAAAGTTTTAGAAATCAAAGAAATGTTTAATTTGATAGACCCATTTAGAGAGAAGTACCCTCAACTCAAGAGATTTACATGGAGAAAAAACACCCCTTAAAACAAGCACGCCTAGACTTTTTTTTAATTTCTGAAAATTTACTAAGTTCTGTTGATAAATGCAATATTGAAAGTAGTTATAGGTCAGATCATTCCATGATCACTTTAAATCTCATTTTTAACCCATTTCAGAAAGGAAAACCATTATGGAAGCACAACAATTCACTTCTAAAAGATATAAAATATATAAAGGCCATAAATGATAAAATTGAGTATATAAAACAACAATATGCAGTTCCTGTTTATAACATGGAAAACCTAAAAAACATACCAAATGACCAAATCCAGTTTACAATAAATGATCAATTGTTTCTAGAAACATTACTAATGGAATTAAGGGGGGAAATTATATCATACTCTAGCTACAAAATTAAACAAAGGAACGCTTTGGAAAAGGAAACTGTTAAAAAAATTGAAAACATTGAAAATAACCTTACATCAGACAAAACAGGAGAATTAGATGAACTTAAAAAAATACTATTAGAAATTAGGAAGGAGAAAATGAAAGGTCATATTATAAGATCAAGAGTTAAAATAATTGAAGATGATGAAAAACCGACTTCATATTTCTGCAAACTTGAATCTCATAACTGTGTCAGTAAAATAATTCCAAGAGTTGAAAAAGAAGACGGAACTGTGATATCAAATCAGCATGAAATATTAGAGGAAGCAAAGTCCTATTATGAAAAACTTTACAGTAAAGATTTGTCTGAGGATACATATTTAGACCTGGATACAGAACTTAAAAACTGCACTTTCCATAAACTTAGTAACAATGAATCTTTTTCCCTAAATGGATTTCTCTCATATGAAGAAATCACAAAGTCGCTAAGAGGTATGTCAAATAACCGTAGTCCTGGGTCAGATGGATTCACCCCTGAATTTTTTAAAGTATTTTGGAAAAATATAGGACAATTTGTTTTAAGATCTATAAACTATGGGTACAAGATGGGCGAATTATCTGTTACACAAAAAGAGGGAATTATTACTTGCATACCAAAAGAAAATAAACCACGACAATTCTTAAAAAATTATAGACCTATATCATTGTTGAACTGTATATACAAGATAGCGTCAGGCGCAATTGCCAACAGACTTAAACAAGTTTTAGGTAAACTAATTCATGAAGATCAAACATGATTTATGGCAGGGAGATTCTTGGGTCAAAATACAAGGCAGATTTATGATATTATGCAATATACAGAAGAACATAATATACCTGGATTAATTTTACTAGTTGACTTTGAAAAGGCTTTCGATTCTATTTCCTGGAATTTTATACAGAATGTATTAAGATTTTTTAACTTCGGTGACTCTTTCATTAAATGGTTTACTCTATTGTATAGGAATGCTAGGCTATCAGTTAACCAGGGTGGTCATTTATCAAATTTCTTCACAATAAGTCGAGGCTGCAGGCAAGGGGATCCAATATCAGCATATATATTTTTATTATGTGCAGAAATATTAGCTATAAGATTAAGAAATAACACAAGTATTAAAGGTATTACAATCAATGGAACAGAATACAAGTTATCCCAATATGCAGATGATCTATCTGCTATATTAGATGGATCTAGTTTATCTCTAAATGAAACATTAAATGAATTGCACAGATTTTCAAAATATTCTGGTTTAAAAGTCAACTTTGAAAAAACACATGTAATATGGATAGGATGCAAAAAGTACAGTACTGACTCAATTAAAACAAAGTGGAAACTTTCATGGGGAGTAAATAGATTTAAATTGTTAGGGATTATTTTTGATGTGGATCTTTCAAACATGGTTATGCTCAACTATACTGAAAAAATACAAAAACTAAAAGCTCTGATATTAAATTGGAATCGTAGGTATTTGACGCCTATGGGGAAAATCACGGTAATTAAAACACTACTTCTTCCCCTACTTAATCACCTCATTATGGCACTACCAAATCCTCCTGAAGAAGTCTTAAAGGAAATAAATTTACTGTTCTTTGGCTTTATTTGGCAAGGGAGTGCAAAGGTAAAAAAAGCAGTGTTAGTTAAACAATATATTGAAGGGGGTCTTAAAATGATAAACTTAATTTGCTTTATTGAAGGTTTAAAATCAACTTGGTTGAGAAGATTAATAACAAGTTATGGTAAATGGAACAAAATTTTAGAATGTAGTATTGACTATAGTAAAGTTTTTTCTCTAGGATCTGAGTATCTAAAGAAATGTGAGAAAGAAATATCGAATCCGTTTTGGCAAGATGTCATAAAAGCATTCCATAAAATACAAACATCATACACTCTTGTAAACGCAGCGGAATTAATGACATCACCACTATTCTATAACAAAGATATTCAAATAGGTGGAAAGTGTGTGTTTTACAAATCATTTTTTATAAAAGGGATATCACAAATAAATGATCTTATCACAGCTGAAGGAAACTTCTACAATTATCAATCGTTTTGTGAAATATATGATATTCATATTGACTTTGTAAAATTTTATGGTCTTATAAATGTTATAAAAATATTTTTAAATAAGTTTAGCTTTACAGTAACACTGCAGAAAATGCAGAATCCATTATTCCCATTAAATGTATTAATACTTCTGAAACAATCAAAAGGTTCAGCTCATTTATATAACATACTGAATAAAAATAATGAAAAACCTACTGCAGTGACAAGATGGAACCAATTGTTTCAGATAGAAGATAATGATTGGAAAGAAATTTACAATGCCATATTTAAATACAACTTCAGTACAGAAATACGGTGGTTTCAGTATCGAATAAACCATAGAATTCTTCCAACACAGAAATACCTTTTTAATATCAAAATCTCAGAAAATCCTAATTGCAGAGTTTGTGGTGAAGTAGAAACAATTCAACATATGCTATGGTCATGTCCAGAAACAGAATTATTTTTAACAAAAGTCCAGCAGTGGTTGAAATTAGCAGAGTATATCAATTGTATAAATGAGAAGAAATACTTATTCAATTTAAGCAATTCCTATTCAATGGCTGACATGACTATTCTACTAGAAACAAAGTACTATATATATTTGACCAAAAAAAGGGAAGGAAAATTCTCACTACTATCATTAAAAAACAAAATAATAGCAAAATATACAGCTCTGAAATACATAGCAACAAGGGATAATTATCTTGAACAGTTTGATCAAACATGGTCAAAATATTATTATCTTTTAATGGAATAAAATTCCTCCACATAATTACAATAGCTAAAAAGTAATATGGCTTTGGCAATTTTCATAATTTCTTGTATAGATATAGACATTTTATATGAAAAAGAAAACATGAAATCGAAAAATTATTGAAATGAGAGAACCCCATCAAGCATTTTTAGGATTTAGGATTCTTTTTTATTATTATTATTATTATTATTATTATCAAATGCATAAAACTCCCCTTCAAAAATGTGGTTGTATAAATATCAATTATACTGTTTTCTCAAATGGCATTGTTAGAATAGTCTTATTTCTGTTTTGTTAATTTATGTAACTATTATACTTACCGTTTATGACACAATGCTACTAACCTAAACTTCATAATTGTGTTGATAGAGGGTGATGAGGGTATGTGAAGTCAACAAGGGTTGTAACTTTAATTTCATTTTTGAGGGAGTTATTCCCCTTAGTTAATTTTCATAGGCATTCGCTTGTCCGGAGCAGAACTTGTCAAGTATTGTAGAAACAACTGTGAAACTTTATATATAGAGAGAGGGTGATAAGAGGATGTGCTGTCAATAAGGGTTGCAACTCTAAATTAATTTTTGAGGGAGTTATTCCCCTTAGTTACTTTCCAGAAGCAATTTTTGTTCGGAGCATAACTTCTCAATTATTATAGGCACAACTGTGCACCTTTATATATGAATAGAGGGTGATGAGAGGATGTGCGGTCAATAAGGGTTGTAAATCTAAATTCATTTTTGAGGGAGTTTTTCCCCATTGTTACTTTTTAGAAGCAATTTGTTTGTGTGAAGCATAACGTCTCAAGTATTGTAGGCACAACTGTGAAACTTTATATATGGAAAGAGGGTGGTGAGAGGATGTGCAGCCAACAAGGGCTGTAACTATAAATTCATTTTTGAGGGATTTATTCCCCTTTATTACTTTCCATAAGCAATTTAAGTAGATGAAAGGATTATTGAGCTATTGCCGCTTGTACTGAAGTCAGTGCATCTTGTGACAAGGTGGCGGGCAGGGGTAATAATCACCTTTAGTGATAGCTTAGTTGTATTTAGCCACACTCAACATTGCGATATGAATGTGACTACCGATACATTATTAGATATATCATATTGACAGTGGTTTGCTTATTTGGTTTGAAATCAATTTCGTTCTTGGGTGAGTGAGTGAGTGAGTTGGGTTTTACGTCTGACCAACAGTATTTCAGTTATTTGCAGACGGCGATTTTAAATGAACATTTTAACAAACCAAGCTTACTTTTCAAGGAAAACTTTTAGTTCTCATATGCTGTAAAAACAATTGTTATTGTACTTTTTCAAATAAAATACAGTCTACTGACATATTCTGTGACAAATGTAATGTGTGTACATGTTGTAAATAATGTATGTGGTATACACATGTTGTGATTTAAAAACAACGAAATCTGTTTGTGAAACACAATGTCCCCATATAACGTTTGATTTTGATGTATGACCTTTACCTTAATAGGTCACCCCTAAAAATGTTCGCCTCCATACGTTTCTCATGCATGTCAAGTTTGAAGGATGTATGTTGAAGACGACAAAATTATCACCGATCTAAATTTGACCCGTAATTTGACACTTGACCATAATGTATGACATTGACCTTAAAAAGTCATTACTAAAAGGTTCGCCTCCATAAGTTGCAAATGCATGCCAAGTTTGAGGGATGTATTTTGAATGGTGACAAATTTATCGCCAATCTAAATTTGACCAGTAATTTGACATTTGACCTTGATGTATGAACTTGATCTTGATATGTCATCCTTAAATAATTTTGCCTCTATAACTTGCATATATATGCATGCTAAGTTTGAAGTATGTATGTGCAATAGCTACAAAATTGTCGCCAACGTTAAAGTTGGGAACAAAACAACCAACAAACAGACAATAAAAAACCCCAACATGACCCCTCTTTGATGGGGGGGGGGCATAATAATGTCACTATTAAGATATTGATACATGTACCCTGTTATTGTTACAATTTTGAATGTCTGTGATGATGATTTTGATTGTATGAAAATGATTTTGAATGTCGGTGATAGTGATTTTGAATGGCGGTGATAATGTTTTGTGATATTTAACATTATGATTACAGCACTTTTGTGATAAATATGTGCTTAGTCATAGTTATTAATGAAATTGAAAAAAACCCACTTAGTTGATATTTCTGAGAAAATTGTGATCATTTAAACGTTAACAAGGTGCAAACTAACTATGATGATATTATCTGAAATGCTGAAAGAAGAGTTTATAGGGTACAATTTATTGATCTAAAATAATATATCATTAAACTGTTGGTGTATAACCATTATATTTATGTCTCTACCTCGATTTACGAAATATTCATGTTAGGTTAAGAAAATAGTTCTCAAGTTTTACCTTTGTCTTAGTATGTTATGCACATTAATTACAATATACATCACAGAGGTAGAAAAAATGACTGAAATGCACAAAAAGTACAAATTTGACATTTGACTTCTCAAATGTGATTTTTGACCTCTACTTGCGACCTTGACATTGACAATATGTACCAAAGTCCTTGGTAGAGGATATTGACTTAGTAAGGTGTATGTGCATATTTATTACAAAACATACATCACATACATGGGAAAATGTACTGAAATTGCACAAAAAGTACAAATTTGACCTTTGACTTCTTAAATGTGACATTTGACCTCTACTTGCGACCTTGACATTGGCAGTATGTACCAAAGTCCTTGGTAGAGGATATTGTTTTAGTGTGTTGATCTTGCAAAGGTACAGTAAAACCCCGCTAATGCGACCACCAAAAAGGGGCATAATTCTGGGTGGCAGAGGCAGGTGGTAGCTTAATGCAGGACGAAAGTTATGCAGAAAGCTCCTATAGGAGATTTCTGCATAACTTTCGTCCTGCATTAAGCAACCACCTGCTTTTGACGACATCAGTGGCTGTTTATTAAGTGGTCGCATTAGCGGGGTTTCACTGTATTAGAAATACATCACATATGTAGAACAAGTGGACTTCAACATTCACAAATTAGTAAAAAGTGATGTTTGACTTCTAAAATGTGACCTTTGACCTCTACTTATGACATTGACCTTGACAGACCTATAAAACTCGTGGTAAAGGGCACCTCCTTTTTTAAATGAATATATGTGCGAAGTTTTACTTAAATATACCAATGTTAATGTAAAATTGTAGAACGAAAAGGTCTTGAAACAGAGAAAAAAACTCAAATTTGACCTTTGATCCCTAACCATGGCATTGACCTTAAAGCGAATCAATAGAAATTTATATTTTTAACATTGCCTTGATATCAGTCATTTAATTATAAAGTTATATAAAAATCCCTTCATTAGTTAAAAAGATATTAAGAGATCTTTGTGTATGATATTTATTTTATTTCTACGACATTGCCGTTGCCATGGAAACTCAAATTTTAGTGCTTTATAATTGTACCACAATGCTGCCACCCTTCTTATTTTGATTGTTTAGTCATATTCTTCGTTATCTCAAAGTATCCTGTCATTGTAAACCAGGTAACAAAATTTCGAAAAATGTCCCCTACTAATACAAGTATAGACGAAAACGGTCCTTTTTCATCACGGAGGCATTTTAATACATGTATAAGTTTAAAATGACAATCTCTGTAAGAATAATTGAACATAACCAGCACCATAGTTCATGATTGTACTGTGTTTATGGTAAAGTATTTTGAAAATGGGTGATCCTTCGAAAGCAAAAGTAAAAATGTAAAAATGAGAACATTGCAGACTCGGTTTTATTGAGTCTGTTCATGAGTAGTAATTAAAACTGCAACACTACTCACGCCCCCTATGACTACTCACGCCCCCTAACACTACTCACGCCCCCTGTCACTACTCACGCCCCTATCACTACTCATGCCCCCTATCACTACTCACACTCAATATCACTACTCACGCCCCCTATCACTACTCACACCCCTATCACTACTCACGCCCCCTATCAATACTCACGCCCCTATCACTAAAATCAAACCAATACAGTGCGATGCAAACTTTATTATCAACATATAAATAAATAAATATATACAAAAATGAGTCATGCAGGAAACACCACACGGAGGAACAAACAGCCGCCCGAATAGCAACACAAGCAAACAGTAATGATATTTATAGAATAAAAAAATGAAAGGTTTACATTATTTCTATACTTTTTCTACTATTTTTAAGGTTCTCATTAATATTCATGAGTATGCAAATAAGGTAATTTAAAAACAAGTTGGAAATAAAAGCCCAATGTCTTATCTTTCATTTGGTACCAATTTTATAGGATTAGGACAAAAACTGGCTGTGATATTGGCGAATATGAAGGTATGGGTCATCATTACGAAAACTGGGGGTTGCCATGGAAACGGTTAAAATACACATAGGCTTAAAGAATTTAAATTCGCGATTCTGATTCAGGAGACTTTTCGGAACATTTTGATACCCATGAAAAAAGTCTAGGGGGTGCATGGTAGGCACTATTGGCTCCCTGAGTATGAACGAAACCAAGTTGGTCCACATTAACTATACCTCACAAAATACAGCGTCGGCGGGGATAATCTTATGCTAGTAGGAAGTGACTATATTTGGTGAGGTTGCAAGATCAAATATGCTATGTCATGATACATATGAGTAGGCATTCAATGCTAAAGGTTATTAGGAAAGTGTTAATACCGAATGTAAGTAAGAAAATACCCATACCATGTTAAAGGTATGTCTTTAAGTATCCGTATAATGATAAAGATAGGTAAGAAAATGTACATAGCATGTTAACGATAAGTAGGAAATTGTCCATACATTGCAGTTAGGAATATGTCTATAGCATAAATGTATTAAAGGTAAAAACGATGTATCCGAACATTACTAAAGGTAAGTAGTGAAATGTCTATACCGTGCTCAAGGTAAGTAGGAATGTATTCATACCATTCTAAAGTTCAGTAGGAAAGTGTCAAGACAAGGCTAATGGACTAATGGGAAAATCTCAATAGATCTATCATGGCGCTGGTTTAATAAAACTGTGTCCATACGATGCGAATGATTTAATAGGAATGCTTTCATGTCATGCTAGATACAGTATTAGTATTAGTAAAAGTGCATCCATACATGCTAATGCTTTAGTAAGAAAGTGTCCATATCATGTTAAATGTAAGTAAAAGGTATGTCCGTACAGCTAATGAGTTAGTAGACACTGGTCTTTATCATGTTAATTGTCATTAGTCACATACTATTAAATAAACCGGGACATTTTTGTAACAAATATTTGGACACAACGATGTTTGTCCGGACCTCTTTTGTAATAAACATTCCACAAGATCGAAGTTTGTGCAGACATTTGTGTTATGCATATTGGACCAGATCGTTCGTCCAGACATGTTTTGTTATCAACAATAGCTCATTAACCCTTTCCCTAATATAGACGACTATTGACGACTCTGTAAAAGTCACTTTGTGAAACCATTTTGATAAATAGAACATTTGTTCCTATAGGCGCAAATATATTTCTGCTCAATTTCTGATTTGCTGAAACTGTCACTGTCTTTGAATTAGTCAAAACTGTTTAGAAGCCATTGGTACATTGTAAAACAGCTTGGTGCTGATGAGAACCCGGTGTTTTATCTGAGTCCCTGCTTATAAAGCTTTTTAGTTGGGTCTTAGTTCGTTCTCAAGCTTTTGATTGGTCAGATTTGAGTTCTCAAGCTTTTGATTAGTCAGATTTGAGCCAAAGACTCACATCTGCCCAATCAAAAACTTGAGAACGAACTCAGACTCAACTAAAAGTTTTATAAGCATGGACCCACGATCCAAATTGTTTACAAATGTCAATCAAGACTAGTGTTTAAGAAGTGTAAATTTTTATCATTCACTCGGCGTCTGGTCAGTATTCAACCTATTTGCATCGATTCAATATCGTAAAGCAATGTTGACAGAATATCAATAAATCATCCTAGAGTTTTCATAACTGATGGTATCCATGATATAAGAGTAACGTCCTCATATGTAGTAAAGCTGTATGGACTCTAAGAATCGTAGTCAATTATTTCGCCGGACATATAAACTAATTAAGCTAGATCTTACCTTTCTAATACTTAAACGGAATGTTGCCAATGTGTAAGAATATGTAAAAACTGTTCCTTCACATCCGATGCACTCAGTCGTTCAGGTTTTATTACAGGTACGGCATTTGTACAAATCCAGGTACTTATGAAGTAGCTATAGGCTCTCATCGTCATATGATAATACATTTGTATAATAGAAAAACACCGTTCCGCCTAAGTTATGTCGTAAGTTGACATGCCCCGTTGGGCATGAGCAGGATTTGTCTCGCATCAGTTGTCTGTATGATTCTCTCTCTGTTCTCTCTGTTCTTTCCCTCTGTCTCTGTCTATGTCTCTCTGTCTGTCTCTGTCTCTGTCTGTCTCTGTCTCTGTCTCTGTCTCTCTGTCTCTCTGTCTCTATCTCTGTCTCAGTCTCTGTCTCTGTCTCTCTCTGTATGTCTCTCTCTCTGTCTCTGTCTCTCTCTGTCTCTGTCTGTCTGCCTCTCTCTCTCTCTCTCTCTCTCTCTCTCTCTCTCTCTCTCTCTCTTTCTTCTTTTCTCTCTATCTCTCTTCTCGCTCAAAGTCCCTCACTGTATATTGCACATATAAGCGTGTGACGCATCATTTGTCTGTATGATTCTCTCTCTGTTCTCTCTGTTCTTTCTGTTCTCTCTCTCTCTCTATCTCTCTCTCTCTCTCTATGTATATCTATCTCGAATCCCTCACAGTATACTGCACAAATAAGCTTGTGGCGCATCGTCTGTCTGTATGCTTCTCTCTCTCTCTTCTGTCTGTCTGTCTGTCTCTCTCTGCCTCTCTATATCTCTAGAGTCCCTCACTGTATGCTGTACATATAAGCTTGTGACGCATAGACTGTCAGTATGCTTCTCTCTCTCTCTTTCTTTCTCTCTCTCTCTCTCTCTCTCCAGGACGAGGGCAAATTCATGTTTGATAGATCCTGTAAGAAACCAGTGCACACCCTGATCATACAGCCTCTAACAGCTGTCTGACCTGGGTCTGCACTGTTTATAAATTGCGTCAATATATGCCACTAGCATGAAAATGGTTAATATGAATTAAATGAATAACAGTACGGTCGTAGTTTTGAACTCATTTGAAAGACAACGAAAAACCAATATTTGGATAATATCTTTTATTTCAGGTGGCTGTTTTATACAGATCTTTTATTTATGCAGGCGACTTCTTTGCACCGTTTCAAAATAATACAATAAGCTACAATAGTTTTTATCTCAATTCTGATATCAACTTAGAATATTAGCTGCACTGAATGGTCGATCAAACAAGAATAACTGTAACAGTGTAGATGCGTTTCGAACTTAAATCATTATTTAATCAACTGTTAGCATTTCTTCTTCGAATGAGACCCAAGTTCAACCCTTTACTTCATAGGTACTCATTTTAACGCATTTAATCTATTCCTACACTCAAAAAAATAGTTCCACTTGATACATTCTCTATATTGCAGCAGACGGTAGCTTAAAGCAGACTGAGAGTAAGGCAAAATGGTCCAATTCAGCCTGTTTTAAGCAAACATCTGTCTTCAATACTGAACACAAAATTTGGAGTAAAGGGTTATGGTTTCAAAACCCTTGTGGGGTCGAAACAAATATGACCGAATGCTCCCGACATCTATAATCTCTGCGCTACGCTTTTTCTGAAAATCAGATTGTGAAAACAATTACTGCTGATATTTTGTATCTATAAAATCTGACTATAAATTGTAGTTTTAGCAGACAGAACCCGTTTCAGTCTCGGGTGTTTGGTGAAGGCTACCTATTCACGTGTGTTATCTAATTTCATTTTGAGTTCAACATATGACAGTATTCAATATATGTTTCTTCAATTGAAAAAACTGCACATGTGTATGTACATGTAAGCTTTTGTATATCTTATCTAAATAATTTACCATTAAACGACTGCCAGTCATAAAGGTAGTGTCCGCGATGATGCCTCGCAATTCACGCTGGTATCAGTACGGACTGCGATGGCTCCGCGGCGGTAATATCCCGTAGGGCCAATTTCGGTCCGCGGTGGACACAGATTGTTTCCGCAATGATCCATAAAATTTGTCCGCGCTGGAAATCCGCGCTCAATTTATTTTGTCCGCGCTGGTAAAACGAAAAACAAAATTCCGCGGGGCCTGTATAGTACATAATAGTGTAAGTGATATGGATTGGTATGTAAAGGGAGAGTAAATTCTTAAGAGAATATATCTTTATTCACCTCACTGAATACTGGATCTTTACCTATGGTGACAAAGGAAATAAAATGGTTTCTACATGATTCATTTAGACGACATCAAAATGTAGCTTGTAACATTTTACGTCTACAGCATTTGAAGTTTGCTTATATATTACATATTGAAATATATCAAACGTTTGTTTGGCATAAGTACGTTCTGAGTGTCAAACAATTTGGACCATGATCAGACAAGCCATTACACAGCGTCTGATCCGTTTCATACGTCTAGAAAAATGATGAGAGTTATAACTACAGTAAAACTTCTCTGAGATCACCACTA
Source organism: Azorinus chamasolen (assembly GCA_963576725.1). Classification (NCBI taxonomy): domain Eukaryota; kingdom Metazoa; phylum Mollusca; class Bivalvia; order Cardiida; family Solecurtidae; genus Azorinus; species Azorinus chamasolen. The sequence continues at coordinate 46,819,941 of OY755252.1, read as the reverse complement.
GGAGACACAAATAAATGTATGTGTTTTAAATAACTGGTCCTTGAACAGTATGACAAAAGGTGTTTATGAGAACATGTTGCATAAAGAGACATACTAACTGCAGGTATTTAAGACAGCTGATTGCATTCATAGACAGTCTAAGTACAGTTGTTTAAGATATCTGGTTGCAATAAAAGAAGTATATATACAGTTGATTAAGAGAGTAAGTTGCCCTAAGAGACAGTGTAAATGCTGTTATTGAAGATAGCTTCTTACACTAATACATACTTTAAGACAGCTAGATGCACAAAGAGACATCATCCTAAATGCATATGTGTAAGTAAGTTGGCTACGTAATGCAGGGTATTAAAAGACAACTCGCAACCGATCCTCTATGTCTACAATAGTTTCAAAAGTATCCGTGTTCTTTGTTACGTTTTGTTTATAAATAAATGTTTGTAGTATTTTATTGTTTGTTTATGGGACAAGATGTTTTCCCATAAACTTGATTGGCGGTAGTTTTCCATGAAATATTGTCTGTTGCTTTATTGTCCAAATCCCTGCGTTCTACGTATTTTTTGTTTCCTCAACAGACGTCTGCGGATCTGTAAGACATTTTAGGAACTATTCTTTTCTTTACAATTGTTCTCGGCTGAAATTGGGCTTAGTGGACAGTTTGAATCGCAGGTCAGACCCCGCTTTTTGCGGGGTCTGATCTTGGATCAAATCTGTTTACATAGCTAATAAATGGCGAGTGAATCAACCATTAACATTCAAAAATATTGAATATAAACTCACGTGGAAACATTTGTAAAACAGAAGAGATCCACATCAAACAGTGAGTGGGATATTTAGGTTGTGCTCCGTCTTTGTTTTTCTTATTGGTGGATATAGACCCGCTTTAGAAAAGTCGATCTACCAATCTGATATAATAAATGATACATTACATTATATGCCGAAATATGCATACCTTTTCTCTTTGGATGACAAACAGTGCAAATTCTGATCAGAGGGACTTCGACATGGGTCTGCACTGTTTTGCAACTGCCAGTAAATACATGTCCCGCATACAATGGGTTATCCCTTTCAGAGCTAAAAATTCTGAAAGGAGGTGATCCCCCGAGAGCAAAAATCGCAACACAAAAAGTGAAAATTGCAGACCTGGTTTTATTGAGTCTGTTCATGAGCAGTAATTGAAAGTGCAACACTGCTCACGCCCCCTAGCACCGGCTTAAGCGGTATTCAATTTTCAGAACAAGAAGTACTGAAATTAATGATCTCGAAGGATCAGAAAGTATAACAACACTGAGAATGAAGTACTGGGTGACGTTTTACGGCCGCCACACAAGCGGTGAAAATTATAAATTCTAAGTTGTTGTAAGTATGTACATGTATATAAGAACTGTCGTTTGCTGTTTATTATTGGTTAGCTCTTTGTGTGCTATATTTACTTTTGTCTTTTGCCAAAAAGGTGTCTGCTGACCATTTGCTGTCTGCAACAGTTTCAAAATTATTAATGTTTTTGTAATGTAAATAACACAAAACACGCATGTTATAAATGTCATCTGGGCGCATGCTAGGATTGTTATCTAGCACAAGCAGACAGAGTAGATCCTTATTAGATAACTTATTGTGGCAGTGATCTGATTTGGCTTTGTTCTAGTTATAGCTGCGTATAAAGGTATCATTGGATGTCCCAAGAATAACGGACAAGATTGCCTACCGCAGAATGGGACTTGCTGGGCACTGCTATTGACACCCAGAGCTGTCAGCGAGTAAAGTGGTGCTGTGGACCCCTACACACGGAAAACGGACCCGAGGACGACCAGGCTCAACAATAGTCGACATCCTGATGCAGGACACAGGCGCACCAAGCCCGGATGAGATAGGCAGATGCATGAGGGAAATGATAGATTGGAGGTGTCGACAGCGTGTCCGTCTGCGGACGACCTGAGAGTGAGAGATGTTTTTGGAATGTGTTTATCCACATGACTTAATGTTAGCAGGTTAAGGGTACATTTCGTGTATATCTGAGCACGGGCTCTCGCATGTACTTACGGGTGACAATGTTCAAAAACTAGCGAGCAAGTCTATGTTCTTTATATAAAGCTTTAAGAGTTAAAAGGTACTGAGTGCGACTATACATGAAAAGCGTGCGTATGATAAATACTTCAAAATGAATTGTACATGTACGTTGAGTTGTATGTATACTTATATCTGTGTAGACGGATCTGTAGCAACACCTTATAATACCATTGTAGACTGATCTGTACAACATCCTTTCGTAGAAGAAAATCCGACCATGGATGTTTATGTGATACCGTCAATGACTTGAACAATACGCATTCAGTTGATAGATTATTGCGGTTGTGTGGCTGCTCGCGGATTTTCGGACTGATTTGTTGCAATTGTGTTGACAAAAGAGTAACATGGCGTATTATTATAATGCAAAGTAAAATCCTCGATTTTGATTGGTCAATTAGCCATGTATAAAAGCCGTGTATCCCTCTAAATTCTGATGTATATACGGAGTCATGAGCAACAATGGAATTTCCCCCGTCGAGGGCCTCGCTTCCTTGCTATAACAAAATAAAAATGGCCGACCAGCTTCACTTCGTCGATTCGATCCAAACAACCGCTCTCAAACGAAATAACAAGAGTTTGGGTCGGAACAAAGTTATCCATTGAGAAACTTTTTTATTATAGTTGTTGTATAACAATGTGAAAGAACCCGATACGAGGCGAAGGTCTTATTCTGCTCTGATGCTGCAACTGTTGTCAAAGTGCTTGTGCATATACAGATTAGCCCCCAAACCCCCGCTTTTACAAAAACAAACCACACCCAATCGATTCAGATTTTATTTATGCACATGTACAGTACACGTACCTGTAAATTGCAGTATAACCACTCCTTCCAACGCCCATTTGTTTGAATATTATATAACCGTCATTTTGACGTCATCCAAATGACGTCGGAATTGCGCCAATTATGTTTGACCGTTCTTATGCAAAAAACTAGTGTCTGCTTAAACGCTAAAAGTTTTACTAACGTCTGATTCTTTCAATCCTTTGAGAAACTAATGCTTTTGGAAGATCCCTTTCTATCCACAATTGTAATGAGCTGGTTATTATACACATATTACAAGCCCTTACCTTACAGTATGAGGCCCCTGAGGGGAAGCAAAACGACGCCTACATTAACAACGCTAATTAACTGCTACACATATTAAACTTTGCAGTATTAATAAAATCGTTATACAGATCGTTGGCGGAATATCTGACTTTTTATTCCCTACTGAGGAGAATACAAGTAGCCCTCGCCTAACGGCTCGGGCAACATGAATTTCCTCAGCAGGAAACAAAAAGCCAGATACCCCGCCAATGATCTGTATAACTAATAATGTCTAATATAGTGGTTAGTTGACAGGCATGGACTTACACGTGAAACAGCATGGACTCACACGTGAAACAGCACAATTATCAGACAAAACGTACCAAACGACATAAAACATTTAAAAAACAAAGGAGATTATAGGTGGAGAGAAGGGGTACTATCTTGAAAGGACCAGTAGCCAAAAAGGCTACTCGAAGCTTAAAATATATGTGTTGGTACCCGACTTTACGCTTATCCTACAGTAAAACCTCTCCATAACGGCCAATGAATTGTGTTAATTTGCTGGTTCTTATGGCAGGTGGCTGCTTAAAGCAAGGTGAAAGTAAAACAGAACGCTCCTGTTTTACTTTAACCTTGTTTTAAGCAACCACCTGCCTTTGACACATAATACTTCATGCAATTTAGTGGCCGTTATAGAGAGTTTTTTTCTGTATCTTCATCCAAGTCACAATGTAAAGTAACCCCTCCCCCTACCCAAAGACATTTCTACAACACGAATAACGGACACCAAAACGAAACGATATTCTAATAAACTGTGAAACTGTAGAACCAGTGATATAAAAAAAATAAGTGACACAGTATGCACAAACCATTTCTATGCAGTCATTTAAAAGAATCAGAAATAGAGTGAGGGTTGGTGCAAGTAATTTCATACATGACCTTTATTTTCCCACGAAGCCATGATGATATATATTGTATCTTTCCACTGACAACGTTGTATGTGTTTAGTCAACTTCAGTGTTTTTGTTACAGTATCTAATCCACTATACCATTGCCTCGATCACTAGACATGGAACATATCCGCATACACCTTTTGTAGACGTTCACATGTAAATCGCGCCCATTTACAGCTAACGGTCTTTGTTAACACTTGATGTATATGTGCAGACCTATTTAATACATGCATCCCGTTTATGGAAGAAACGACGGTGTTGTGTGAATACATTCTGATTATGATTTAATCAAAGAGAAGCCTAGTATACTGTTGTGACTTGTGCTCGCCATAAAAAGAGTATACATGTATGGGAACCATCTACAGATGGATCTGAATCATCGGATATCTCCGACAGTGAATCAACGACAGAAGAGTACACGGACGATTCTGACAACGAGTCGACTGAGGGAAATGATGTGTGGAACAGAAATGTGGAGGAAGTGTTTCATAAACTGCAATCCACAGTCGAAGAAAAGGTGAAACATCTAACGAAATAAAGCACAAACTAAAAGAACAAGACGCTCGACATCGTGCCTTTGAGGAGATGAGAGGCGTATATCTCAAAGGTGTCGTGTCTAAGTTTTTAGAAAAATGAATTTCGTACATCGCCATGAAAAAAGACCCAATCTACAAAGCCATAAAGAAACTGCGAAGAATCTTCGGGGTGATGAAACTTATCAAGTGGAAGAAAGCTGGAAATATGCCATAAGCAAACGAAAGTATCTCTTCGATGCCATCTTGGAGGAATATGAGTCCCAAGAAGTAAATGGGGAGGACGATGAAGACAAAACGGAAATGGAACCTATCGTTAAAAAGCTCAATGTGTAATGGGCTAGAACGTGATAAACATTTATCATCAATGCCTTCTTATTAGATAGTAACTCCTTTGTGGTTTAACGATATTTATTTGCCTTTTGCTATATGCGGCAGCCATTTTGTGTTAAAGCTTTATAATATATATAAGGAGAAGATACAACTCAGTATGTATGCTGTCAATGTGTCAACTTAAAAATGTTGTGTTGTGTTATGTTGTGTTGTGATGAAAGAAACATGCCAGCATAACACTCTGTATCTTATCTATTTCAGCATGTTTTACATACTGTTGTAATTTGATTTTAAAATGTATTCCTTCTTGATCATATTATGGTATTGGCGAAGAAAATGTTGACCAGGGCAAGATAAGCATCTTATTATTACAACTATGAATGGGCAGCGCATGTGTGGTGTAATGTATTAGAGTACAATGTGACACTAATCAAAGGATGTATAAAACAAATACCTAAGGGAGACGTGATATTAAAACTGAATACCGCATAAGCCGGTGCTAGGGGGCATGAGCAGTGTTGCACTTTCAATTACTGCTCATGAACAGACTCAATAAAACCGAGTCTGCAATTTTCTCTTTTTGTGTCGCAATTTTTGCTTTCGGGGGATCACCACCCTTCAGAATTTATAATCTTCACAACAGCAGGTGTTACATGCATGTGTGGCGGCCGTAAAACGTCGCCCCGTACGTCATTCTCAGTGTTATTATACCTTCTGATCCTTCGAGATCATGAATTTCAGTACTTTTTGTTCTGAAAAATGAATACCGCTTAAGCCGGTGCTAGGGGGCGTGAGCAGTGTTGCACTTTCAATTACTGCTCATGAACAGACTCAATAAAACCGAGTCTGCAATGTTCTCTTTTTGTGTTGCAATTTTTGCTTTCGGGGGATCACCATCCTTCAGAATTTTTATTCACGCTTCTTCTGTCTGAACTTCAATACAGTCTCTAAATGCATCTCTCACTCAATTGATCTATTCCCTCATTAAGACCTCCTATTCTCTGCCCACAAGATCTCCTTCCCTTCTCACAACCTCCAGCATTACCCTCCTAGCGCATTCTTCGTCACATCCTACGATCATATGATCCCCTCCGCAGGACGGCCTCTTTTGCTCGTCTGACATATCAAACAATAAAAAAGCAACAACAATGGATTATTTCGTAACAGACCCCAACACGACCCTCTGTTGTATCTATTAAGCCACTGTAGTATAAATGGCAAGTCAAATAGAGCAGACTGAACGCAAGTCAAGATGAGCTTCCGCATCGGTACATTCAGTGCGTTGATATTTCGCTAATTATTGGACTGATCATATCAAGTACAAATATTCTGAAATGGGTGATCCTTCGAAAGCAAACGTAGAAATGCAAAAGATACAAAGTTCAGCTAATTACACAGTGGAAGCTAACCCTTACGATAGCAAACTGGACATTGGAAGAGTGTTAGGAGATCCATGTACTCACGAGATCCATGTACTCACGACTCAAGAAACTGGCGTAGAAATAAAATGCTGAGACAGATATTGATTGAGGTCTTAGAATATTTCTATAACGTCCATACATGTATCATATCACACATGCCATAAAGCATATTAATGTATTTATCGCTTAATGTGTATCTTACGGTGACATAATTCTGACACCACTTACCACTTGGTTTTAGTGAAAAGTTTCCAGTTAATATCTCACACAAGTATCTAATAAGTGGAAAGTGGAATCTTTTCATGAAACCCTGATAATTATCCTACCACGTTTAAATGACTTGTAAGTGTCATATACTGCTATCACATAATATAAATAACGCGAAGTTTTTTTTTAAAAAACCTCCTGTTAATTTATCTTAAAATAGATAATCCTGTTATCCAGAAAAGTCAGTGATGTGATATTCTATGTCCTTGCACATCAATTGGCCATTGCCGCTGTCGTCCGGATACAATTTTCTATTTTTAGATAAGTGGTAAAATGAAATTCATTACTGGTTGCAGTTTAAAGCAATATCGTGACAAAATCCAGCCTTACATATTTATCTGGTTATCGAGAAAGAATTACAGGTTCCTTTTTTCAGATAATTATCTGAAATTTCGTGAAAATTAGCTAGTTAAGTATTTATGTGATATATTAACGGGAAACTTATTGGTAAAGTGGTGTCAGAAAATGCCACCATAGTATGTGATATCTGTGTTGGGACATATATTGATGGAAGTCAGGGAAGAGTTAATGCAGGAACAAGTCAGGATTAAACTATCTTACGTTCATGCATGCCATAAAGCATATCAAATGAATGTATTCATCCGTAAAGAACTAGATGTGTATGTTATGGTGACATATTTATGATGCCAATTACCACTTAGCTTTCGTAAAATGTTTCCAATTAATATCTCACATAATCACATGGACAGTAGAAAGTTGAATCTTTTCATAAAAACTGATAATGGTATAATCGCTGTCATATACTGACACCAGTCAATGAATTTCTTGTTACCTTATCTAAATATAGATAGCATGTTATTCCAGTGTGTTCGGTGATATTTTATGTCCTTGTACATTAATGGACCACTACGGCAGTCATCCGAATCCGATTTTAAACTATTAAATAAATGGTAACATGAAGTTCCTTAACCGGTGATAGTTTATGACAAAACTCATGCCAACATATGTATCTGGTCATCGTGAAAAAAAATCACAGGTTCCACTTTTTAGATATTTATCTGAAATGCATGTATAACGCAAATGTTGTTGGTTTTTTGTTGGTATTTTTTTGCTGTTTTTTTTGTTGTTCTTTTTTTGTTTGTTTCTTTTTTGTTTACTTTTTTTGGTTTTGTTTTTTGTGTGTGTTTTGGTTTTGTGAAAATTGGTTAGTTCATGTGAGATATTAACTTTTATCATAAATAACTGGTAAAGTGGTATCAGAAAATGCCACCATGGTATGTGATTTCTTTCTATTTTCCATTCACGCCGTTATTAAAGAAAAATATCAATCATGGAAAATGCTCAATCGCTCATTGTCGTTTACATATAATTCATTTGCATAAGTAAGTGCAGTAGTTCCATTTCGATATAAAGTTCCAATCTCAAATGGTCACAACCATTCATACATAAAACCATAAGTATAGAAACGGAAAATATGTGCTTACCACAAAACTTAATGCACACTTGCTTTTGCAATAAAGTATATATAAACTAATTTACCTTTCGACATTATTTACTACAGTTAAAATTAGATCTTATGGCACACCAACATAACCTACTTAAAATGTAAACTTAACATACCTGTAACGGTGGTCTCGAGAAAAATAAAGATAATAAAAAATGTATACGCCCATCAAAACATATAAAAAACAAAACTACCCATTCCAAATATAAAACAATAAAAACAAAACAGATTTGAACCAAACTATTTTAGCGGCCAACTGGGCATTATACAGTGTATTTACCTGTAGTGTTTGTAAACATTGAGAACAAAAGGTGTGCCAAAAGATCTAATTTTACCTGTACAAATGAATGTTTACTTGGTTTGAAACTATAGGATTCATACACTAACAAACTACAAGATGTTTAATATTTATTCCCATATACATGTATGCGCTTCTCACATTTTCTCTTTCTTACATAAGATCAACACTTTATAAATATACATGTATCGTCTAATATACATATCCGTAAATGTTCACACTTTTAGTACGATATCTTTTATTCAACACATTCAGCTAATTATCGCAATATTAAAACTATTGTCAGTTCATTGTGTTTTGTTGTAATTTCTATTTCGTCTGCTTCTCCCTTAAACTGTTTTCCAATCTGTCATTGTAAGATATTGTCTAAGGTCTTATTGTCAAATACTAACTAATAACCCTTTAATTCATGAATATTCATGTACGTAATAATATCATGAATATTAATTAGATTCAATGCTATATTAGCACATCGGTACAAGAATGTTTGGTCATATCTATAGTGTATCATAAGCAAACAGAGCAGATCCCGATCAGACGACCCATTACGAGCCCAATCTGCTCGGGATCTACTGTGTTTGCAAAAATAAAAAAGTAGAAATGCGCGTTTATGGTGTAAAGGGTTAAAGCGGGATTTATCATATTGTATCAAATAACTCGTAATCCGACACATTCAAATCTTCACAGAAACTTGAGTAGGCCTATCACGTCAACTCGTCACGCCTATCTTGTATTCACACTGTTGATCCGTGTTAGCATGATCTCCTTTTACTATCAACCGTCAGTCCAGCCTACATCAGCTGTAATTGAAATAATGAGAATATAGCTAAGTAGCATTCGTCTAAGGTTGACAAAACACATCTGCTATATAGACAATTTCCTAACAATATGTTATGATTGAACATAAATTCTCAGTTTTAGCTCCGTAGTATATAAATACAGTGTAGACCTGAGCAAGCTATTGATTAGACTTATCAGATTGATGTCGGAAAGGGCGAGGTTAAACAGGTATGATACTTTTATGTTGCTGTTAAATTATGTGTATAAACTCAGGAACTGTTTATATTAATCATACACACATTAGTACTCATAAACATTTTATTTAGCATTTAAACTGCATATGGTACGTATATGAATACATGTAGTTGTGTTTTATTTGGGGTCATTAACCCATTTGCTCCCAGTGGATTCTTCCATGTTTATATATTGGATTAGTCCATTTTTTTTATCTTAAGTGTGCCTAGCCTAAATTTTCAATTTCGGTTAGTTTTATTTTGAAATTCCTATCAGCGAACAGTGTAGACTCTGATCAGAGTCTATACTGTTTGCCTATGTGGGAACAAATGGGTTAATGTACCATGTTACAATAAAAGGAACGGACTATATTGCAATGCGTTAACCTTCAATACCTTTAGTTATGCTTGTTGCGAATTCTATTCAGGAGGTTTGCACCATAATAACGTATACCTACGTATGAAATCGATCAAATAAAAATGTTCATACTAAGAATTCAATTTCATTCATTAGATTAATTATGAAATATAGCCTTCACCCTTTCCTTCATATATTCTTCTAATATACAAGAGACATGTTACAAGTAAACGCTTCTCTCTGTAACTTGTTATTAGATGCATAAGCTTATATAGGGGATGAAAGACACGGTCTACATTGTTTCTGGGACTCATTCTATGATTCACAATCACATCATTCTTGCTCTAGAAACTTCGAGAAAATTATTTGAAAAAGACTCCTACTGAATGAGTTCATAAAAGTATACGGTGAATATGCTAACGGAATATTTAGTGATATGGGTGGGCAAATTTACGCACAAACGCTTCATCACAAGAATATGAGTCATGACCTTTTACATGTTAAAGATTTTTTTTATTATCTGCAAACAGCTTTCAAACTAGAAAGGTATGGTTATCAATGTTTAAGGATCTGTTGGGCACCCATCTTATGTTTTATAAACAAAAACCGGAAGAGCATACTATGGAGAAATGCGAAAGACATGTCAATAAAAAAAATACATACTTTTAGTCATTTCTGAAAATAACCCACATTATTTACCAGTTTGGTACGCTCTAAATGATGTCAGCTCACATGAAACATTACTCATTTAGAATGATCCAGAATGCTATTCTTTATCTAGAACATAAAGCAGTTCATCAACGTTAAAATGGAGAGTGTGATCTTAATAATTTAGCCCTCATCCTTTATGCACGTAGTGCATGAGCATCATTAGGTGCACGAGCATCATTAACCGGGTAAATCACATGTCGCGCGAGGGATAAATGGGTAAATCACGTGGTGCACGGGGGATAAATGCGTAAAATATACAAGGGTAAAGCACGTGATGAACTGGAGATAAATAGGTAAAGGATAAACGGTAAAGCACGTGATGCACTGGGGATAAATAGGTAAAGGATAAAACGGTAAAGCACGTGATGCACTGGAGATAAATAGGTAAAGGATAAACGGTAAAGCACGTGATGCACTGGCGATAAATAGGTAAAGGATAAAACGGTAAAGCACGTGATGCACTGGAGATAAATAGGTAAAGGATAAACGGTAAAGCACATGATGCACTGGGGATAAATAGGTAAAGGATAAAACGGTAAAGCACGTGGTGCTCGTGATGCACTGGGGATAAATGGGTAAAACATAAATGGGTAATGCACATGCGATAAATGAGCAAGGTGATAAAAGGGCACTCACGTTTTAACACTACTATTACTATCCTTTTAAATGTTTGATATATTGACATCGATGTGTTTTCTGAATAAAAAATGGCTACCCCCTTTGCACTGTATTTTCCATGACTAAAATACATTCTCCATCCCTTTTCAGTGTATATTATATTTTCATTTTCATTTGTGAAATGTGTTTCTTGTAAACAAAGTATATACACTTTTTGATCCCTTAAACAAATAAAAAACATCTCCAGTTGTTCAATCCTCGACAATTGTAAGAATATATTTTCATATTATCCCCCATCAACATTATAGAAAAGCACTCTTCTGTTTTATATATACGAACTGCATTTGCTTTGTAAAACGACAATTAAAGAAGAGTATGAAACATTAACAGTTGCACCCTCCACATTTAAAGATAGTATATGACTTTACATGATTCAGTACAAATCTGAAGAAAAAAAGTGAACACACAGCAACAATTAAACAGAAAGCAAAGAAGTTATTTGCTCATTTGCCACGTAGCTGTTTACATCTACCCATTAAAACATTTTCAATAATAGACCACCTTTAATAAAAAAAAATATCGAACCTTGATTTTTCTGAGCTGGCGGCTTACATGTGCAGAAAAAGTAAACACGGCTCCGGGTCTGTCCAGTTTGCCTATGAAACTATAATAGATCTGACTCTAGTTGCTGCCAATACCATACATTCCTGCGTACATATGCCATCTTAGAGTTTCAATAATAAACATTCATGATACCACTATAATGATGTTTATTAATATTTAAAAAAAATCAAAAAAAATCCATAACTGTTTCTAAAAGTTAATATAAGTTTCGACTGCAATATTAATAGTAAAAATATTGTTTATTTACATGATCATATGTAATGCAGAGAGCCCCCTATACATGTAGCTGGGTTGTTTCAACCCTTTGACATTGCATACAGAGCAGACCCAGACTAGACGGCTGGTGCTGGCAGCTTATTTTCCTAACGCGTACTAGAAACAGACTCATCTTTGGCTAGAATTTAGTCTATTAACCATCCACTATCAAGATGCAAAATGTATATAGAATAACAATCACGGTAACTCATGATTCAATCAGTTAGATGTCCGTTCTTGGTCTGTTCTGCTAGATACATATACAGTTGAACTTCGATATCTCGAACTTCAAGGGACTATATAAATCAGTTCGAGATAACGGAAATTCGAGTTATCCGATTTCTAATCTGGAGAATTTCTCAAGTTCAAGGCTTAATGCGGGTCTACAGTAATGCTGAAAGCTCCTGTAGGAGCTTTCAGCATTACTGTAGACCTGCATTAAGCTCTGAAATGTGTTTCTAGATATGCGTAGTGATACATTTTAGAGCAATTCTGATTTGTAATATTTTGGAAGGACCGAACTTTTAGTTCGAGTTATCCCGAAGGTCGAGTTATCCGAGTTCGAGTTATTGAAGTTCAACTGTAGTTATACACAAATGTCTGTATGAGGTAAATATATTGCCAGTATGTCTTAAAGTTTAACCCTTCCCTGTTATATGTGTGTTCCCAATGTCAGTACATAAAGAATAGTCATGACCAACATAATTATAATGAAATAAGGAAGGCGGAACATTGTAGCCATTCAAAAAAGTAAATCTAGATCACATTCTAAGTTCAGCAAACATAGCAGATCCTGATCAGACTATTCCTATAGTAGCCGTCTGATCTTGGTCAACTCTGTTTTGCAAATGTGTAAAAAACAGGTTTATATGAGGGAAGGGTGTCAGGATGCTGGGTGATGCCCCAATGACAAGACCCAGCTTCAGACCTTTTTAAATATTTCGGGCGTTCCGTGAGGTGACAATGTCTTGAGCCAAACACAGCACAGGGCTTGAAACTATAAAATTGATGTGGCTGGGCTATGCTAGCCGGTGATGAATATATGGTGTTCTGAGGCTACTTTGCCTGAGACGAACACTATGAAAACATGAAATTATATACAAAAACCTATGGTATGGTGATCAACAATACCTCAGCTTTGGGGCCAACAATTAAACAATAAACTATAACTGTGAACAACTATTACAGCCCCAAGCCAGCGAGACGGCTGGTCGATGCCTCAACTTCAAAATGGTGCTTGAAACAAAATCCTCAAGCTATGTCATGAAACTGTATAAATGTGAGCTATATAACCCTAGACTATACGAGTTGAGACCCTAAGCATCAAACCTTGTTGAAACCTGTGGTTTGAAGCTATCTCAACACTACTGTGACTTCAAACCTACGTATCAGACCCTATGTCCCAAAGCATGTATGTAACCCTACGCTCTGAAACCTATCTTGAGCAGTGCATGAAACCTGCTTCAAGAAGCTTAAAAACCTAACGCTTTGAAGCCTGCCTGCAGTATGTTCCGAGCCCGGCTCGAAAACACTGCCTCAAAAAGACGACTTCAAAAAGACAGCCTCAAAAAGACGGCTTCAAAAGTATAGCCTCAAAAAGACGGCCTCAGGCAGACGGTTTTAGCAACGCTCCGAACCCTGAGCACGGTCTTCAGCAAACCTGCTTCAAACCGAATATAACCCCAGGCTATATCAGTCTGAGCAACACTATCTCAATGCCTCAGCTAATCTGAGACCGCTATGAAACAGCAGTATAATATTATTAAAGGCTGGTTGGACAGTCTTAAACGTGCAATTTTCATGCCCAAAGAGAGAACTCAGAGGACAGTTACTTAGCCCATTCAAAGAACAGGTAACTGCACAATTACGTTGCCCAAGCAGACAATATATTCGCCAGTCTTTAACCTTAATGAGTGCAATACTCTATCAGTCAAAAACCAACGATATAGCTTCTATACATACGTATATAAAGCCGTCACTGAAAGTTCTATGAATATTCAGTGCCCTGATCACAAAATAACCAGCAGTGATCGTTGAATAAGCTTGCGCCAGTCTCAGCATTTGTATACAGCTTCCATTAGTTTGAGGTACTTCAGAAAACTAGCATATAAACATTTTATTCATATTAATTATTCCGATTGACCAACCGCCTCACTCATTTGAATATATACACAGTACTAATTTTTATAAGGTATAAAACAAACAAAATGAAGTTTAAAAGTGAACTTACTTTTATAAACAACAAATCAATGAAATCTAACTAACAATTAAAAAAAGGGAGATAATCCTGTATATACAAAACTACAGTTAACTCAAATCGCTTACCTAGCGATATACTACAGGTTTTCTTGACAACAGCCCCCTTCTCAAGAAAACGCTCTACTGTTTTCAACTAATACAAGAAAATCTGTTACTCTATTGACGGCTCAGGTAGTCAGCACATACATTGTCTGAGCCCTTGATTACTTGAACCTTGAATTGATAATTTTGTAGGAACAGAGCCCATCTCATGATCCTACCACTCTCTATCTTGCATTTCTGAATGTATGACAATGGTGCATGATCTGTCTGGAGTATGAACTCCGCACCGTACAGGTACTTCTGAAATTTCCTAATGCCGAAAATGATGGCTAAGCACTCACGCTCTATGACGGAGTAGTTCTTCTCCCTCTGTAGCAGCTTTTTGCTAGCATATGCTACGGGGAACAAGCCATCTTCAAACTCTTGCATCAAGGCTGCTCCAACTCCACTGTCTGAGGCATCTGTTTGTAAAACAAAGGGCCTCTTGAAGTCTGGTAGCCTGAGGATGGGTGAGCGAGTTAACATGTCCTTGAGCGTATTGAAAGCCTGTTCATGTTCATCCATCCAAACAACTGTGTTCGGCTTTCCTTTCTTAGTCAGGTCTGTGAGGGGAGACGCAACATCGGCAAATGCTGGGATAAACTTCCTGTAGTATCCCGCCAAGCCCAAGAATGCTCGTACTTGCTTTTTGGTCTTGGGTCTATCTGCATTCTTGATCTTATGAAGCTTTTCTTGCTCCATCTGCAGCATACCTTTGCCAACTACATGTCCTGTGAATGAAATGTTTTCATATCCAATCATGCATTTGGACGGTCTTATTGTCAATCCGGCGTCTCGCAACCTTGTAAAAACGTCTCTCAACATTCTGAGATGTGGCCCCCAGGACTGGGTATGGCCCATGATATCATCGACATAGTTGTCGGCATCACTGCAACCATGCAGCAGTTTGCGCATCATCCTGTTGAACGTGCTCCCCGAGTTTACCATGCCAAAAGGCATCTTCTTGAACTGGTAACTTCCGTCTGGGGTTGTGAAAGCCGTCAAGTGCTTCGACTTATCTTCAACAGGTATCTGCCAGTAACCCTTGCTCAAGTCGATCTTCGTGAAGAATTTATCTTCCTTCAAGCTTGACATGATGTCCTCAGGGTTACCCATAGGTTCCGTGTCAAACTTTGTCACCATATTGAGCCTTCTGAAATCGATGCAGAACCTATTTGTTCCATCCTTCTTTTTCACCAACACAATTGGTGAATTGTAATCCGATTGTGCTGGTTCTATCACTCCAGCATCAAGCATGTTCTGAACCTCTTCCGAGACTTCCTTCCTCTTTGCATATGGTATGGGGTATGGCCGAACCCTAACCGGTGTCTTGCTGGTGAGCTCTATCTTATGCTCCTCCAGCTCAGTTGTTCCAGGCTTCTCGGTGAAAATGTTCTGGAACTCTTCAAGCAACCTGAGCACATCGTGCCGTTGCTCACGTGTCAAGCTTTCAGACACCATGACATCTTTGTATGTCTCGGAGCTAGTCAAGCCTGCCAACTCTATTAAGCTTTCATCATCCACCACCCCATCATCTTCACTGTGTTCAGCCTCTATGATTGCCATGCATGAAACAACATCCTCGAGCTCCCTCTCTTCATACTTCTTCAGAAGGTTGATGTGGTATGTGCCAACCCTGTCACCAACCTGGACCTTGTAGTCCATCCTGTTAACTACATCAACAACTTCGAACGGCCCCTTCCACTGCAGAGTCAGTTTGTTGTGCGAGGTAGGCAACAACAGCAGGACTTTATCTCCTTTCACAAGCTTTCTGTTTCTAGCTGACTTGTCATAGTGGTGCTTGTACATACTCTGGGCATCGTTCAAACTTTCACGAGCTATCTTGCAAGTGTCCTCGAGTCTGTGTCTCAGGTCAAGCACATATTGGTATGTGGTCATGACTTCTGGCGTTTCTCTCTCAGTCCAGAGTTCCTTCAGCACTTGCATGGGACCTCGAACAGTGCGACCATACATGAGCTCAAACGGTGAGAAACCAGTTGAAGCTTGTGGGACCTCTCTGTAAGCGAACAGCACAGCAGATAGATATCTGTCCCAGTCCTTGGGTCGCTCCTGGCACATTTTCTTGAGCATGCTCTTCAAAATGCCATTCATCCTCTCACACCATCCATTACACTTGGGGTTGTATGGTGTAGTAAAGAGTTGTTTCAGAGATATCAGTCGACAAACCTCCCTCATCAACACTGAGGTGAACTGACTTCCTTTGTCACTGAGTATCTCAGATGGGAAACCAACTCTTGAAAATACATCGAGCAGTGCTTCGGCCACCCGCTCTGTCTCGATCTTGGGCAAAGCCACAGCCTCGGGGTACTTTGTAGCATAATCAACTACAGTGAGTATGTATCTATTCCCTTTCTCAGATACAGGCGTTATGGGACCAATAAGATCAACGGCAACCCGATGAAATGGTGTATCCATAATTGGCATCTCTCCCATAGGTACCTTTGAGACTCTTCCCTTTGGTACTGTCTTCTGACAAATATCGCATGAGCGACAAAACCTTGTCACATCACTGGTTACCCCAGGCCAGTGAAAGCTTGTTGTAATCCTATCAACCGTCTTCTTGGTTGAGAGGTGTCCACCAACAATTGATTCGTGTGCCAGGCTCATCACACGTCTTCTATGCTTTGTTGGGACAACTACTTGTTTGACTTCAGTTGAACCAGAGCCCTTGCTCTCTGTGAACAACCTATACAAAACATCCTTCTGTATCTCATATCTATAACTGTTTCCACCCCTTGTGGTCAGCGTACTCTTGTCTCGGGCATAAGACCACAACTTTTGCAAAGATGTGTCTTCAGTCTGAGCCTTCCTGAGCTCATCAATAGTAACCTCATCCCCAGGAGAGTTTGGAACACTTAATGCCCTGAGAGGTCTCTCTTCCTTCTTGGTCTGAGCTCGTGTCATGACAGCTGCCGAAACTCTAGCTTCGGGGTCCTGTGCTTCATGACCCATGGTTTCGAACCATTCCTGGTTTGGGGTGTTTGAAACGCCAGGTATATTCCCCAACACCAGATCACATATGAGTGAGCTCAACACCATGGCTTCAACAGCGCCAGTGTAATATGGTGTATCAACCTGAACCAATGCTGCTGGTACTATCTTGGCCCCGCCATCGATAGTTATCATAATATATCTCTTGTCTAGCATCTGGTCGTCTCGCACCAGGTTCTTTCGTATGGCCGCCAACTCACAGCCAGTATCTCTCAAAACCTTGACTGCTCGACCATCAACTAACCCTGGTTGCAAATTCAAATTTCTCTCGCCTTCAAGCGATTCAACGGTACAGCCACCTGCTATGATCGGCACAGACTCTCCATTAGCTAAGCATAGCTCTTCATCTCTGATACATTCTTGTATGTGGCTCTGGTTGCAGGAGACCGACATACACAAAGCAGATATTTTCTGCTTGTCTGGAGACTGATGTTGACTCTGATAACGCCTATGCTTGAAATCTTTGTTGTATGTCTGAGCACCATGTTGCTGCTGTCCAGAGTCTTCATAACACATTGCTCCAGCACTTATTTTCTTCGGGCCATTCTGGCGACAGTCTCTGGCGAAATGTCCCTCTTTTCTGCATATGAAACAAACCTTCTTCTGAGGTTCAGACCGTGGTGCTGGGCTAGGTCTGAGGTTAGTATTAGGCCTCTGATGTTGCCTATTTGATGATGAGTTGAGCTTAGCATGCTTGTTCGAGCATATGGAGCCACCATGAGCCTCTATGTATTGCTCAGCTAGCTTCGTCACATCATCAACCGACTTCGGGACTCTCTCCTTCAAGAACAAAGCAAGTTCGGACGAACAGGTTTGTATAAACTGCTCTCGAACCACTAAGTCCATCAAGCCTTCATACGATTTCTCAACCTCAGCCATCTCTGTCCATCTACTAAAGTATCTTGTCAACCTAGCCATAAACTGAAAAACAGTCTCCCCATGCTCGGGTCGACTTTCTCTAAACTTCTGCCTGAAACCTTCTTCTGTCAACTGATATCGCCTGAGCACAGCTTTTTTCAGAGCCTTGTAATCATGAGCATGTTCTGGAGGCATGCTGGTATATACCTCAAGACCCTTGCCTGTCAAAAGCGAGCTCAAACTAACAGCCCATGTCTTCTCTTCCCAGCCCTGGCTCTGAGCAAAGCGCTCGAACCGTTCTATATATGAGTCCATATCATCTTTCTGCTCATCAAACTTCGGCAATTTTGGTCTGGGAGCCTTACTACTTGTTTCTGAGGTAGACCCTCTCATGCCTGTCTCAGCCCTTAACTTAACCAGCGCGATCTCACGCTCCTGTTCTTCACGCTTCATATGGGCTTTTCTCTCAAACTGATCATGCTCACGTTTCTGTCGCTCATCTTCTCGTCTCGACATACGCTCTTCCCTATCTAAATATTCTTTCTCTTTCTTCTCAGCATAGTCCCTGAGGTCTTGCCCAGTCAACCCTAAACGCACACCAGCCGATATCCATTTATCTATGTCCATGATCACCGAACTAATGCTTCAACCCTATGTAGCTTCAGCTATAAAAACCTTCTGAGAACTATCCCGGACGAGCCCCCAAATTGTCAGGATGCTGGGTGATGCCCCAATGACAAGACCCAGCTTCAGACCTTTTTAAATATTTCGGGCGTTCCGTGAGGTGACAATGTCTTGAGCCAAACACAGCACAGGGCTTGAAACTATAAAATTGATGTGGCTGGGCTATGCTAGCCGGTGATGAATATATGGTGTTCTGAGGCTACTTTGCCTGAGACGAACACTATGAAAACATGAAATTATATACAAAAACCTATGGTATGGTGATCAACAATACCTCAGCTTTGGGGCCAACAATTAAACAATAAACTATAACTGTGAACAACTATTACAGCCCCAAGCCAGCGAGACGGCTGGTCGATGCCTCAACTTCAAAATGGTGCTTGAAACAAAATCCTCAAGCTATGTCATGAAACTGTATAAATGTGAGCTATATAACCCTAGACTATACGAGTTGAGACCCTAAGCATCAAACCTTGTTGAAACCTGTGGTTTGAAGCTATCTCAACACTACTGTGACTTCAAACCTACGTATCAGACCCTATGTCCCAAAGCATGTATGTAACCCTACGCTCTGAAACCTATCTTGAGCAGTGCATGAAACCTGCTTCAAGAAGCTTAAAAACCTAACGCTTTGAAGCCTGCCTGCAGTATGTTCCGAGCCCGGCTCGAAAACACTGCCTCAAAAAGACGACTTCAAAAAGACAGCCTCAAAAAGACGGCTTCAAAAGTATAGCCTCAAAAAGACGGCCTCAGGCAGACGGTTTTAGCAACGCTCCGAACCCTGAGCACGGTCTTCAGCAAACCTGCTTCAAACCGAATATAACCCCAGGCTATATCAGTCTGAGCAACACTATCTCAATGCCTCAGCTAATCTGAGACCGCTATGAAACAGCAGTATAATATTATTAAAGGCTGGTTGGACAGTCTTAAACGTGCAATTTTCATGCCCAAAGAGAGAACTCAGAGGACAGTTACTTAGCCCATTCAAAGAACAGGTAACTGCACAATTACGTTGCCCAAGCAGACAATATATTCGCCAGTCTTTAACCTTAATGAGTGCAATACTCTATCAGTCAAAAACCAACGATATAGCTTCTATACATACGTATATAAAGCCGTCACTGAAAGTTCTATGAATATTCAGTGCCCTGATCACAAAATAACCAGCAGTGATCGTTGAATAAGCTTGCGCCAGTCTCAGCATTTGTATACAGCTTCCATTAGTTTGAGGTACTTCAGAAAACTAGCATATAAACATTTTATTCATATTAATTATTCCGATTGACCAACCGCCTCACTCATTTGAATATATACACAGTACTAATTTTTATAAGGTATAAAACAAACAAAATGAAGTTTAAAAGTGAACTTACTTTTATAAACAACAAATCAATGAAATCTAACTAACAATTAAAAAAAGGGAGATAATCCTGTATATACAAAACTACAGTTAACTCAAATCGCTTACCTAGCATAGCCCAGCCACATCAATTTTATAGTTTCAAGCCCTGTGCTGTGTTTGGCTCAAGACATTGTCACCTCACGGAACGCCCGAAATATTTAAAATTGTCAGGATGCTGGGTGATGCCCCAATGACAAGACCCAGCTTCAGACCTTTTTAAATATTTCGGGCGTTCCGTGAGGTGACAATGTCTTGAGCCAAACACAGCACAGGGCTTGAAACTATAAAATTGATGTGGCTGGGCTATGCTAGCCGGTGATGAATATATGGTGTTCTGAGGCTACTTTGCCTGAGACGAACACTATGAAAACATGAAATTATATACAAAAACCTATGGTATGGTGATCAACAATACCTCAGCTTTGGGGCCAACAATTAAACAATAAACTATAACTGTGAACAACTATTACAGCCCCAAGCCAGCGAGACGGCTGGTCGATGCCTCAACTTCAAAATGGTGCTTGAAACAAAATCCTCAAGCTATGTCATGAAACTGTATAAATGTGAGCTATATAACCCTAGACTATACGAGTTGAGACCCTAAGCATCAAACCTTGTTGAAACCTGTGGTTTGAAGCTATCTCAACACTACTGTGACTTCAAACCTACGTATCAGACCCTATGTCCCAAAGCATGTATGTAACCCTACGCTCTGAAACCTATCTTGAGCAGTGCATGAAACCTGCTTCAAGAAGCTTAAAAACCTAACGCTTTGAAGCCTGCCTGCAGTATGTTCCGAGCCCGGCTCGAAAACACTGCCTCAAAAAGACGACTTCAAAAAGACAGCCTCAAAAAGACGGCTTCAAAAGTATAGCCTCAAAAAGACGGCCTCAGGCAGACGGTTTTAGCAACGCTCCGAACCCTGAGCACGGTCTTCAGCAAACCTGCTTCAAACCGAATATAACCCCAGGCTATATCAGTCTGAGCAACACTATCTCAATGCCTCAGCTAATCTGAGACCGCTATGAAACAGCAGTATAATATTATTAAAGGCTGGTTGGACAGTCTTAAACGTGCAATTTTCATGCCCAAAGAGAGAACTCAGAGGACAGTTACTTAGCCCATTCAAAGAACAGGTAACTGCACAATTACGTTGCCCAAGCAGACAATATATTCGCCAGTCTTTAACCTTAATGAGTGCAATACTCTATCAGTCAAAAACCAACGATATAGCTTCTATACATACGTATATAAAGCCGTCACTGAAAGTTCTATGAATATTCAGTGCCCTGATCACAAAATAACCAGCAGTGATCGTTGAATAAGCTTGCGCCAGTCTCAGCATTTGTATACAGCTTCCATTAGTTTGAGGTACTTCAGAAAACTAGCATATAAACATTTTATTCATATTAATTATTCCGATTGACCAACCGCCTCACTCATTTGAATATATACACAGTACTAATTTTTATAAGGTATAAAACAAACAAAATGAAGTTTAAAAGTGAACTTACTTTTATAAACAACAAATCAATGAAATCTAACTAACAATTAAAAAAAGGGAGATAATCCTGTATATACAAAACTACAGTTAACTCAAATCGCTTACCTAGCGATATACTACAGGTTTTCTTGACAACAGGGTTCACCATTTTTCATGCTACCGGTTAACTTTGAAATTATCTATACAACGTATCCTGCAAGTAGGAATTGTGTGCATAAAACTAGCATACTTATGACATTTTTTTAATATGCAAGTAGGAAATTGCCTCAATCTAGCATATGACAATGTTCTCATTATGCTAAAAGGAAATACATAAATCTAGCATATGGCAATTCTCTCATTTTGAAATAGGAAAGTGCATAAAAGTGGGATACGCCAATTTTCTCATTATGCAAATTGGATATGTGCATAGAATTAACATATGGCATAAACTGACAGATGACTATTGTCTCAATATGCAAATAGGAAGTAGGAATAGTATATGACAATATTTTCAATATGCAAGTAGGAGCTGTGCATTAAACTAGCAGATATGCTAGGGAAAATATGCAATAATAAACAACAACCCTGTCATGGGCATTCACTGCAGACTCGTTCAACCCCCTGCACAATCCTCCGACTGATATTGTTGCGATTGCTACTGCAATCTCAACATTTTCCCCAAACACCGCGAACAGTTGAAAGAAATGGTTAATCATTTCTTTCCTATAAACACATGTTCACATCTTTGCAAACAGAGTAGACCCAGATCAGATTGTTTCTGTTGGGACCGTCTGATCAGGATCTGCTCTGTTTCCTTAAGAATTATAACTGTTCTATACCAGTATCAAAACATATTGTGTATCAAATGCCATTTTAACCATTTATCTAATAGATACTGCTAATGCCATATTATCTAACATGAATATTCAACAGGGACAGTGTAAATTGGACGCAACCATATACACTAGTTGACATTCTCACCCATACATTATCTTTAATCAGAGATTTTGGTAAGCTAAAGAGGTGTGTTGAGAAAAAAACTTTATTATTCCATTTTAACCCTTTCACCGCCGATGTCGCATAAATGCACCATGACAAATAGTGCAGTCCCAGATCAGACGCCGCCTTTTCAAGTGCTTTATTCCTTTGAAACTTGCATTTATTTATAATAATAATAATAATAGACTTTATTTACAGAGGGTAACACATTTAGTGACTACTAATCTTCCATGTGGCCCTCATCGCATGTCCTTGTTGTACCGAATGATTTAACAAAAAGTGGATTGCACGACAATTAGAGATTTGGCGCCGAAAGGGTTAATAAAGAAGATTTAAAATTGCTGTCCAATGCAGAGTGTAGGTCGAGCAGAAAACGCATAGAGGAACTTTATTTACTAATATGTCCAATTTAGCGATTTTTACTATACACATATATAACTGACCCAACACTGTGGTTAAACTAATCTGGTTACAGCCCATACTTTAATCGGACTACATTTAACGATATTGCTACAGGAGCATTGTATATTGCATATGACAGTAATACAACTGTCAACGTCAAATTCATTGAGACATGTTATATACATTTAAATAGCTATAGTAGAGCCAGATCAGACCACTGTCACAATAGTCGTCTGCTCAGGATCTGCTATGTCTGCTTGTTCTATATGTAAAGTTCCCATTTTCTGACTAAAATGCATTTTCCCGTAAATTTTAGGAAACAGTCCAATATGTATTCATAAGCTAATGGAAAGATTTACAAACATAACAAGGTACAGAAAGCATGCCCAAACACACGTGTTCTATGTTGCATGGACACTCCCTGGTCAATATGCTATAGCTCAAACAATTTGACCTGGACCCTGACCTACTTAATTTGCATAAATAAAAATTCGTAACAATTCTATTTTTATTATCAGCATTGCACGGCTTTATCCTTTGCATGTGTCCTAGTAAGAAAATATGCATTGGCACACTCGTGGTTGCATGACCGACAGACTTCACGATTTACCGGCGGAGTTTTATTTATGCAGCGTCATCTCTCTCATTACGTATTCTGTATAAAGGTGGTGAGGGTCCAGGTCAAATTGTTGAAGTTATAGGCGAATGACAACAAAACACTTCTATTCTTTTGTTGTCAACGTTGTATTAAACCGAAACTGACCATTATTTCTATATTCATGAAACAAACTACTCCTGATTAAACTCTTCCTTCATATGTTCATGTATTTACAAAGAGAGTAGGCCCAGATCAGGTGGCTCCATCTGATCAGGGTCTTCTCCATTAGCTAATGTACTTTTGCCGATCTGTTTCTAAAATGGCAACAATGTTCCACATTATATATTTATTACCACCTTTTGAAAAACTTTGCACATGTCGGTCGGTCGGTCGGTGTGTCGGTGGGTCGGGCGGTAGATTGAATTGTTTCCGATCAATAACTGATAAACTGCCTTGCGCAGAATCTTCACTCTTGCTGTGATGGTTGGTCATGAACACTAGATCACCCCTATCGTTTTTGAGATCACTAGATTAAAGGTAAAGGTCACCATGACCTTAACTTGTGGAATGGTTTCCAATCAATAACTACTCAATGGTTTAGCTTAGGATCTTCAAACGTGCTGTTGTGGTTGGTCATGCCCACTACATGACACGTATATTTTTGAGACTGCTAGGTCAAAGGTCAAGGTCACCATGACCTAAACTGGTGACATGGTTTCTGATTAATAACTGCTTAATGGTTTGACTTAGGATCTTCAAACTTGCTGCGGTGGCTGGACATGCCCACTAGATGATCCCTATAGATTTTTAGGTCACTAGGTCAAAGATCTAGGTCACTATGATCTTAACTGGTGATCTTTTTTCAGATCAATAACTGCTCAATGGTTTGTCTTAGGATCTTCAAAACTTGCTGTGGTGATTAGTCATGACCACTAGATGACACCTATTGTTTTTGAGATCACTGGGTTAAATGTAAAGGTCACCATTACCTTAACTTGTGAAACGGTTTCCAATCAATAACTACTCAATGGTTTAGCTTAGGATCTTCAAACGTGCTGTGGTGGTTGGTCATACCCACTACATGACACGTATATTTTTGAAACCAAAGGTCAAAGTCAAAGGTCAAGGTCACCATGACCTAGACTGATGAAATGGTTTCCGATTAATAGCTGCTCAATGGTTTGGCTTAGGAACTTCTAACTTGCTGTGGTGATTGGTCATGACCACTAGATGGTCCCTATATGTTTTGAGGTCACTATGTCAAAAGTCAAGGTCAACATGACTTTAACTGGTCAAAGGTCTAGGTCACCATGACCTTAACTGGTGAAATGTTTTCAGATCAATAACTGCTCAATGGTTTGTCTTCGGATCTTCAAAATTTGATGTGGCGATTAGTCATGACCACTAGATGATCCATATAATTTTTAGGTCACTCGATCAAAGGTCAGTGGGTCTGGGAGTATACATGTTTTACAAACATATCTTGTTCAATATAACTTTGTTCATAAATATGTAGTTGGTATTGAAGTTTATAATAAATATAAAACAGGGAAAGTGTCAATATTATGGATGAGACTGGACCGTCACATGCATAGACAATACAGTACTACGAGACCATATATGCAAACAAAAAGTCAGAAAAACTGAGTTGTTTTGAAAATAGTGCAGACTACAATTAAGCAGAAGATAAAGGTTTTCAGACAACATAATTATTTAGCATATAACGAGTTAAACAATTAAAATCAGCTGAGGACATTCTTGTATACACACAGTAAACTAACACAGCTCTTAAACTGTTAGCCCTTTTTTATGCGGGACATTGCATTCTCTTGTATTTGTAGACAGTACAGAACCAGGTCTATTTTGTCACAAGGGAAAGGGTTAATGCAAGGGAAAGTGTTAAGATATACTGTAACGTTAAGCAAGCTACATGAACTAAAATAAAATTTAAAAAACAACATTTATGCCAACGGTCACCCTGAGCTGTCTGAGTTCCGTATCACAATGCTGCAGGCTTTTTATATGCTCTTTTCTCGTTCTAACCGTTTCTTTCAGCTTATATCTTTCGCTATTTAGTATCTGTTAATTGTATTATTTAATTGGACCTAAACCTTTTGCAGACGCAGGTTATGTATTAATCATTTCATAAGTCAATCCTTTTTGCAATGAATATTAATGGCCAGTGCCCCATATTGAAAGGGTTTACAAACTTAACAAATCAGTTTTCAGATGACTTCCATTATCTTTTAAACGATGAACGCATATTTTCAATAATATCATAAAAATTGGTAGTTGTAATGTTTAATCATTATTGTGAAGATTGTCAATTTAAACTTATATCGAAAAAATGCCCCTATGATACAAAATAAACCGACTCCATCAATACGTATATTTATTGTTCTGCAAAAAAGTATTATTGGACTTTTCCGATCAAATTTTGCGCGTTTAGCCAATGATCACCCGATTCCTCCATTTTAAGGTAACAGTTTTTCTCTGAAGTGGTCGGAGAGACGCGAATAGCGCAAACAGATCCGAAGATAAAACCCAACCCGAATAAAACTGAAACACCGGGGAATAAAATCTGTATCGTCGATATCAGATATTAAACACATGAATGTTTTGTCATTTTCAACGTTTATTATATACGAAATATTTGAGATGTAGCCCCTGTTGAACTATGGAATATCACTTTGAAACAGGTGCACTGTTATGCCTCTATACGTAGTTATGTCTCCCCCATTTATGAGGAGAAATATTCTTCTGGCCAGAGTTGTCCGTCTGCCCGTGGGGTCTGTCCGTCCGTCAATCCGTCTGTATGTCACTTGAATCGCGCGTATTTCTAACACTAATAGTGTTAGAGTCAACAAACTTCACAGGAATGTTTACAAGCATGAGTTGTTGTGCATCTGATTTTGAGTTGGTTCCTCTGATAACTTTGTAGTTATTGTCCCTGATGACTTAAAATTAGAGAAATTCCGTGTCGCACGTATATCTGAAATCGCTAGGACTAGAATCATCAACCTTCACAGGAATGCTGACCAGTATGAGTTGTTGTGAATCTGGCGTTTTTGAATTGTCTTGAACTTCCCCTGATAATTTGGCAGTTATTGCCACTAACATAAAATTAGACAACCTTTGTGTCGCAGGTATCTCTGAAACCGCTGGGGCTTGGGGCTAGATTCACTAAACTTCACAAGAATGTTGAGCAACATAAGTTGTTGTTCTCCTTTGGTTTTGGAAGTGTCTCCCCTAGTAATTATTTAGTTATTGCCCCTGATTTGATAATTTAAATTTTGTGAAACTTTGTGTCGCACGTATCCCTGAAACCGCTAGGGCTAGAGTCACAAAACTTGATAGGAATATTGACCAGCATGGGTAGTTGTGCGCCTGTGGTTTGTGAGTTGTTTCCTATTAAAAATGTTGAGTTAATTCCCTTGATAACTTAAATTAGACAAAGTGTGTGTTTGGCGTATTTCTTCAACCTGTAGGGCTAGAGTCAACAAATTTCACAGGAATGTTGATCAGCATATGTTGATGTGCAACTTGGATATTTTATTTGCTTCATCCAGATAAGTGTTGAGTTATTGCCCCTGATATTGTAACTTAATAATAGAGAAACTTAGTGTTACGCCTATTGGCCATACATCACAGAAATGTTGAGCAGCATGATTTGCTATGCGCATGTGGTTTTTGACGTGTCCCTGATTTGATAATTTAAAAATAGAGAAACTTTGCGTAAGGCGTATCTGTAAAACCAGTAGGGCTGGGGTCACCAAACTTCAGAGGAATGTTCACCAGCATGAGTTGTTTTGCAGTCCTTACTCCTGATATCTTAGATATAGACAAAGCTTGTGTTGTACATGAGTTACTGTTTACTTTGAATTGTCTCTCCCTTATAATTGTTGAGTTATTGTGTCCCAGAATTGATCATTTTAAATTAGAGAAACTTTGTGTCGACAGTCACCAAACTTCACAGGAACGTTGATCAGCAATGAGCCATTCTGTACCTGAGGATTTTGAATTTTCTCACCCTGATAACTTGTGTATCGGAAAGAGGATGATCGGGGGAGAAATTAGTTTTGATGACAAAAACAAATCTCTAGTTAATCTTGTCTCCATAGATCTATGTTACTATATATGTTTTATATAAATGATGTCACACTGTCCGGTGCTGGGACTGTTCGAGGTTCAAGATAAAATCAAAATCATAATAGCGTGGCCGGTTAGGTTAGCGGACGACGTGCATACGGGTTTTATTATTTGCCAATGAGGTTTCTTATGCAATAGATAGATCGGGATCCAATTATACGCTGTATATAATGACAAAGAGTCAAGCAGCCGATATGGATGGTTACAAATTGTGTACAGTGGGGGCGATGAAGTGGAACCGTCATAACATTGTATGCCGAATGTGGATTCTTTCTTCTTGATAAAAGGTCGACTAAAAAGAACATGTGCTTTACCAATGTGGATCCGCAGTAGAAAAATGGATTTGGGTCAACAATAGACGAATATTGATACAGGGTTACTTTGCATTTAATCTGAAATAGTATGAAGCGTGATAGTTCTGTTCTGAGAAGATACAAACTAAACCTACATTAACCAATTTGCTCCAACGATCCCATTTATGGGACGTAGGCAAACAGTGTAGACTTTGATCAGACGCCCCATGATGCGGCGTCTGATAAGAGTCTACACTGTTTGCTGATAGGAATTTCAATATAAAACAAAACGAAATTGAAATTTTAGGCCAGGCACCCCTTAGATAAAAAAAATGGACTAATCCAATATACAAGCATGGAATAATCCACTGGGTGCAAATGGGTTAAAGTAGAGGGTATGTTGAATAGTATACCGTAATTTACTGTTGTGTTAACGGTTGTTGGTGCAGATGACACTTTTTACTTCAATTTGGGCAGATACGAAAGGGTACAATATCATACTTAGTGTCACAATTTTCCTGGGTATTAAAAATTCGTGTCCCAGATTCTTTCTATATATACAGGACTGGTCTGAACAACGGAGACAAGAGATTTGTATATACATTTATAAAACAATTATAATACAGAGCTGTTAAAATATACTAGTTAAAGTACTCCCCTAAGGTGCATGCTCAACTCTACTTGTCAACATACCGCTCACTATTCAGGTCACAATGCTTTAGATGACAGGAAGCTATCTGGACACCACCACAATGATAGTATGCAGAAGTAAATGTAAATCACACTGACTAAATAATTATAACACAAAGACGAATTAAACTGATATATGTCACACAGACTAACTGATATATGTCACACGATATATGTCACAAAGACTAACTGATATATGTCATACAGACTAACTGATATATAGCACACAGACTAATTATCACTGACTACACCACTTATTGTTCTTTGGTCACATACACTATATCAGTCACCAGACACACAGTCTAAATGGCTACCACTCAGTTCATAATGAGACACACAGTCTATTTCCTGCACAAAGTCTATATTGTCTTTCTAGTTTCTCGCTAATCCAGCCGACCTGCTTACCTGGTGAAATGGTTTGCGATAAAAAACTGATCAAGGTTTTGGCTTTGGCTCTTCAAAGTGGTTGTTGGTCATGAGCACTACATGACCCCTATTGTTTTTTAGGTAACTAGGTGAAAGGTCAAAGTCACCATGACCTAAACTGGTGAAATGGTTTTCGATCAATAACAGCTCAATAGATTGGCATAGGATCTTCAAACTTGCTGTGGTACTGGTCATCACCACTTGAAGACCCTATCATTTTTATAGTCACTAGGTCAAAAGTCAAGTTCACCATGACTTTAACTGGTGAAATGGTTTCCGATCAATAACTGCTCAAGGGTTTGACCTAGGATCTTCAAACTTGCTGTGGTGACTGTCATGGCTACTACATGATTCCTATTGTTTTTAGGTCACTAGGTCAAAGGTAAATATCACCATGATCTTAATAGGTGAAATGTTTTCCGATCAGTAACTGCTCAATAGTTTGGCTTAGGATCTTCAAACTTGCTGTGGTGATTAGTCATGACCACTAAATGACCCCTATAGTTTTTGAGGTTACGAGGTCAAAGGTACGGGGTCGGGGGTATACATGTTTTACAAACATCTCTTGTTTGATTTTGGTTTGTTTTTGGTCTGGTTTTACGCCGCTTTACCAGTACTTCAGTCACATCACGACGTCCTGATAATTACAGATGAAGAGAGACCCCAGAGGTTCTGCCGTGCACGGACCACATTGCATAGTTCCTTGGGGATCATTAGTTTTTATGTTATTAGTTTTGAAAATTAAATACTGCTTTAGCCGGTGCAAGGGGGGTGATTACTACTCATGAACAGACTCAATAAAACCTAGTCTGTTTTTTTCTCTCAGGAGGGTCACTGTATGCAGATGCGGACCTGTGCCTATCGAAACCAACACCCCAGCCAGCATTCTATATCGGGCCAACGTCAGTAAGATATCGTTCTCTATATCGGGTCGATGTCGGATCCGATATCGGCTGCAAACAGAAAAGATGTCGGCCCGATGTCGGCATGGTATATCGGCCGAACATCGGTTCGATGTCGGCCCGATATCGGCTGTGTATTTCGGTTTGGCATCATATAGATCTGGTGTGAGATATATATAGGTCTGATGTCGAATACGTATATCGGTATGACATTATATTGATATCGGTCCAATATCGGCTATTTATATCGGCATGACACCGTCCCGATTTAGTTTTGACATAAGTCCAACATGCAATCGGTCCTGCAACGTAACTGCATCTGCCAGGTATTCCTTTTCGTGAAACCCTAACCTTCGCAATATCTTGTGTGCTTCATATTTAAAATTCGACCATTTGTTTGGATTCAGATGAGATGCCAAGTTACTCGGCATGTCATCTGAAGCCAAGCTAAGACAGGTACTGTAGGCGCAGATGGTAGGATATAAAAATCATAAGGGTTGAAAGTCTGAAAACATTCCAACATCAGACCAAAATGACTATTATAACACTAATTACAATCAGATTTTACAAATAATGCAGCCAACAACATGAGAAAAGGGACCTTCAGGCTTTACTAACAATGAAAGACAACAGAACTGTCATTGAAATATTCAATCAAAGTTAATTTCTTTGCATATAATGATCAGAAAAACAACAACAAATTAATCCAAGTATACATTTCCTGTTAGATAAGCCTAAAAACTCTTTTCATAATGATGCTAGATGATTATTACATCCGTCCAAGATTTTCCTTTTATAACCAACACCATGTTACAATTCTTTTTTATTTTAAGTGAAGTAAAGTAATACAAATCATTAACAAGTAAGCAAGTAAAGTATTGAACCCATTCCCATATACTGGCGTCTTTTGACGAATATGTACATGTACAATCAAAAAGTATATGTAGTAAAGTCAAGCAGGAAAAGCCACACACAAAACGCCACCATCATCAAAACATCGAACTAAAGCAATCTATACACACACACACACACACACACACACACACACACACACACACACACACACACACACACACACACACACACACACACACACACACACACACACACACACACACACACACACACACACACACACACACACACACACACACACACACACACACACACACACACACACACACACACACACACACATACACACACACACACACACACACACACACACACAAACACACACACACACACACACACACACAGAGGATATGGAAACATTGAACACGAACAAACGCACAAGCACAAAGACACAAGACCAACACAAGGGCGGACACACACACACGAGACGAAAACCACAAATCCAAACAAACACACAAGCACAAAGACACCAAACAAACAAAAGCAAGGGTGACAAAGAGGGTGCCGTCTTGGAACGGTCAGTGGCAAAACCAATCACTCTTTGAAACCATTGTGATAAACATAGCATTTGCTCCAAATGAGCAAAAGCTATATTCATGGCAATGGATTCAAATCTAAAATTTAAACTAAATTCGGAAAAAAGAAAAATTCTAATAAATGCTCCTTTTCAGTTGATGTGTTCATAGTGGTTGAGTCTAAAAATAGTATAAAGTAATACCTCTCTATAACGCCCACTAAATTACATAAATTAGTAGGTGTTTAAACCATGTGGCTGCTTAAGGCAATGCCAAAACACGACAGAAAGCTTCTTTAGTAGCTTTCTTTTTTCCTTGCTTTAAGCTGCCATCTGTCCTTGATACAATCAGTTAGCTTTCTGTTTAGTGGTCGTAATAGAGAGGATTTGCTGTATAAGGGGAAAGGTTAACATGAATGAAAAAGGCCAGGTTCATCTTAAGAACCTTGCGGATATGTCAGTAACCTGAACCTTTGTCAGCTATATGGACTTACATAGTGTCATATGAAATCAGCTTGAATCCAGGGTCCATGCTTATAAAACTTTTAGTTGAAGCTGAGTTCGTTCTCAAGTTTTTGATTGGTCAGATTTGAGCCTTTGGCTTGAGAACTCAAATCTGGCCAAACAAAGGCTTAAGAACGAAACTCAGACTCAACTAAAAAGCTTTATAAGCATGGACCCAGATGAGACACCAAGTTACTCACTGACTCATCCGGATCCAAGTGGTTTGTCACCAAGATACTCAGTGACTCATCCGGATCCAAGTGGTTTGTCACCAAGTTACTCACTGACTCATCCGGATCCAATCCAGAGGAGACACCAAGTTACTCAGTGACTCATCCGGATCCAATCCAGATGAGACACCAAGTTACTCACTGACTCATCCGGATCCAATCCAGATGAGACACCAAGTTACTCACTGACTCATCCGGATCCAAGTGGTTTGTCACTCGCCCAATATCTAACCGTAACCCTTCTCTTGCTGATTTTTAAAACATATTTCTCCTTCTTTACCCATGTCCTGTTGTATAATTACATATATCTTCACTGTGTACAAGTATTTCGCTGTGCAATCACTGCTGTGGAGTGCACTGGTTGCATAATCAACTTGTAAATAGTGCAGACCCTGATGAGACAGCTCCTGCAGGAGCTGTCTCATCTGGGTCTTCACTATTTACAGGCACGTATATTGACGTGAATAGCAAGCGAAGGGTTAACTGTGCGAGGTAATGAATACATGCCAAGTAACCGTTTAGAAGCAAACGAATCATTGAAAACTGAATAGATAAAGAGCCAAACATTCTATTACTTGTTCCAATGATCTCTTGAGATTAGTTTCAATGTTTGCTTTAATGTAATTGAACCTTGATACAAGAGTACATGTATACATGCTCACTGTATTATGAATCTAATATATGAAGCCTAGCATTAATTCAGACAGATTGGACAACAATGTTAACCCAGATTAGAAGCTCCTGTATATATTTAGCCTTATAAACTACATATGCAAACAGGTCGGATCCAGATAGGAGGCCGGGTAACGTGGCCTCTCATCTGAAATCCAATTTTTTTCCACTTGCAAGTCTCCCCCCCCCCCCCCCCCCCCGCACACACACACATATATTCTTTTTTCAGGACTTTAAACAGCAGATGTACAACATTTGTAGCAAACGAAAAATCACTTAGAGTTTCAAGCGTCAAATTTAATAATTACAGCATTTTTACCTTTCAGAACCTTCTTTTAACCACGACTTGCTCAACCCTTTCCTTATGAATAGCTAGTCTACGCTCCACCAACCATGAATACTTAATGGGATCAACTTTTATAGTAGTACATGATACTTGCAATTTTAGAGTCACATCCAAAAGCGTAGAATCAAATCAATAATATTTTATAAGCAAGCAAGGTAGGCTATGGTGAGAGGGCTGTCTCATCTTGGTCTACTCTGTTTGCAAGTTGCATTGATAGGTGTCAATATGAGGAAAAGCCTTTAGCAAAATAGCATTTGAATGCTGTTTTATGAAAACCAACATTAAGAAGTCTGACATTGCAAGCAGTGCCGATCCAGCTTAGCTGCAGTGTATAATCTGCCATTTAAGCCCACAATGGCTAATGTGCTTATATTGGTGTCCATGGTCGGCACTGTTTGTAATGCATTAGGGTTGGCTTTAGTACAACAGCCTTCATTAGTTGATTGTAATTATAGATGTTTTATTCCCTAATTAAAGTTTCAATGACTGCTGTCACTGTTCTCAAAGAACCATTTTATTCGCCAATCATCGACTATTTCCGCCAGCAGGTGAGCTGACGAAATGGGTCCAAGATGTGCGAGAACCAGCTGTATTCCTCCTCGTCCCGGTTCTTAGTCGACATGCATTTTCTGATATTGATGGCCTCCTTCATTTGTCTCTTATTGTCTCTGGAGTGCTCCTTTCTGCAACGGCCACTTGTGTATTGGTCAAGTCATTGACTTTAAGGAGAACATACTCCAGAATTTTTCTCTGATGCTGCTGTTCATTCGTGATTTTCCTATCTGGGTGAACAGCTGTGACGCCATGCGGATGTCTTGGCTGTGAATATAGTTATAAAAAACACCACTGAAATTAAATTTACAGTAAAACCTCTATTGCAAACACTCAAAGGTAGACTGGTGGCAGCTGAATTCAGGTAAAAAATATGTGCACAGCATTAAACCTGCCACTGGTCATACAGACTTTTTCGAATATGAATACTGTAGACTACCTAAAGCATTTATTTCTATTTATATATTACAATGCAGTAAATAAATTAAACACAATTAAATACTAGTTGGAATTTTCTATCACGCATATAATAAAAACTTATCTCGCAGTAAATTATTGGATCTTTCAATTCCCATCAAAGAAAGACTGCGGCTATCGCTGCAGCCAATGAAACATACAGCAATGCCTCCATATCTTTTTATATGGCGGACGAAATGGTTCATAACTCTCCAAAAGCGCACCGTGCGTTTTCTAAACCGCACCATGCGCTTTTCGAGAGGTATGGACCGTCCGAACGCTAAGTGCCGAACCGCAACGCCGAACCGTGGGCCTTTAACCAATCAGAATTACCCTTACATAAAAAGGTATGGTATAATCAAAGAAAAACCGCGTGTTACTTGTGCATTGCGTTGATATATTATTTCGATTTCGAACCTCAACTTACGGAATTATAATTGTTCTGATACTGATACAGATTTATGACTCAGAATTATAAGTTTTACGATATTTACCTAGATCTAGCCACAAAATAACCCCACACCCACTGTAACATTGTTAGAAACAAACTCTGAAACTATCTATCAGTATCTATCTATTGCGGGGAGTATGGGTAAGGATTGTTGGGCTCTATAATCAGTTCGACCAGTTGACTTTTCCTCTGATATGTAGGTACATGTAGCTATAATATAAGCTAGAAGTATAGATCTATTTAGGTGTTGTTTTATTTCGAAGAACTATCAGTATTATCATTAACGTTATGTATATAATTTTTTAATCCTTTCCCTCATAATTCCGCATTTTCTCGTACTAGCAAGCAGAGATATGGGTCTGCTTTGTTTGCATATCAAATTCGTGGATCAATATATGTGTGCAGTTTCTTTTTCTGGCCAGACATTTACTTTATAACATGAAATAAAGGTTCTGGTAAACAATATTATTGAGGGATGTGCCTGAATAGAGTAACGTTAAACGATAGATAAGGAAAGATGTTATATCTTTTGATCTAGAGCATGACTTCTGTAAATATTTCTTGGAATGGATTCTGTTGTACTGATTTACGTACATAGTGGTAACTTAATTTGAATCTGTTTGCTTATGCTTTATTGTTTTAGTTGTTTTTGTTGAACTGGCGGCCCTCGGTTGATCGAAGCATCACACCCAAAAGTAAAGATGCTGTATTTCTATACCTACATAAACGAAGTTTTTGGGGGGTATACTAGAGTCACCATGTCCGTCTGGTTGTCCGTCCGCTCGTACGTCCGTTCGTTCGTCCGTCCGTCCGGCTTGTCCGGATCATAACTTCCAAAGTATAAAAGTTATTGACTTCAAACTTCATATACAGATAGATCACATTGACTGCAAGTGTAGTGCACAAGGTTCGTAACTCTGTATTCAGTATTTTTGGAGTTATTGCCCTTTGTTATTTTTCTCAAAATCTGGCTTGTCCGGATCATAACTTTCAAAGTATAAAAGCTATTGACTTCAAACTTCAGATACAGATAGAACACATTGACCAACAGTGCAGTGCACAAGAGTCATAACTCTGTCTTCTGTATTTATGGAGTTAATGCCCTTTGTTATTTTTGTCAAAATCTGGATTGTCCTTGTCATAACTTCAAACGTGTAAAAGCTTTTGACTTCAAAGTTCATATACATATATATCACATTGACCACAAGTGCAGTGTACAATGTTCTTTACTCTGTATTCAGTATACTTGGAGTTATTGCTCTTTGTTATTTTTGTCAAAATCTGGATTGTCCGGATCATAACTTCAAACGTATAAAAGCTTTTGACTTCAAACTTCATATACAGATATATCACATTGACCACAAGTGCAGTGCACAAGGTTCGTTACTTTGTATTCAGTACATTTGGAGTTATTGCCCTTTGTTATTTTTCTCAAAATCTGGCTTTTCCGAATCATAACTTTCAAAGTATAATAGCTATTGACTTCAAACTTCATATACAGATAGACCACATTGACCACAAGTGCAGTGCATAAGGTCCATAACTCTGTCTTCAGTAGTTTTGGAGTTATTGCCTTTTGTTATTTTTGTCAAAATTTGGCTTGATTTAATAAATAAAAAAAGACCAGACCTTTTCTCTGTTATACCTCAACTGTTTTAGATTTTGCAGTATTGTTGAACACCATCTGAAGTTCTGCACCTGCGATAAAGGTTTTGATTTGTTGCTTCATGCATGAATGAATGATCTCCCTTTTCGTAATTTAACAAATGAAAATTACCCCATCTCTGTGTCAAATGTGCTAGTGGGGGTATTCATCACCTTTAGTGGTAGTTCTAGTTTGATATAGTTCTATATTTATACTAATTAATTTAATATGAATGAAGTCTATAAATATTGTATTAGATCTCTACGGCCAAAAACTCATCTTGTTACATGTACTTGAATGTTATTGTTGATAATGGGCCGACCGTGTCAATATCGACGTGCGGACGATGGAGGCAATGGATCGGAAAGTAAAGATTCTGTATTTTTGCTATTGTTCTTTATCTATATTTATTTATATGTAAATATATGTATTGTTTTACATGTCGACGGGGACAAAAATATTTTCTTACCTCTATTTTATAATTATTAACATTGATAAAGGGTACTCTGTGCAAAATTCGGCGGTGCGGATCATCTAGGCAACTATTAAGATTGTTATCAGTGTCATCAGTATGGGCGGAAAACTTAGATTTATGGTGCGTTACTTTAACGGCTTAATAATCAAGCAAGGACTAGAATATACACTGATTTACACTGCCCGAGTAAATCTACATGTATTTAGTCCATGAATATTCAGTAGTTTTGAAAAATGGAATAAACATAAGGGAAAGGGTTAACCCTGTACTCCATGAATAGATGGTTAATACACGTTTTTTCGGTCAATAACATCTGCAGTGTCCCGAGGGACTGTTGTTGGCCCGAGCCCGACGGGCGAGGGCAACAACATTCCCGAGGGACACTGCAGATGTTATTGCCCGAAAACAAACGTATATCAACGCTATTCTTGCATAAAACCCATCTTTTTGCTTTCCTGCATCAATTCATTTCTTCCAAATACAAGCAAAACTACGGCAGCAAAACTATACACATCTTTGACACTTCGTTGGAATTATGCTGACGTCATTTCAGGATTGTATCAAATACCGTTTACACGGAATTAAAATCAATAGATATGTCTATCACAGTTCATTGTCGGTGCCCCTGAAATAGTCACATCGTGCACCTAGCATAGGTTACAAGTTTACAAGTTTATTACTATCTCAGAATACTATTACAAGCACTATATAAGGTAAGCTCATATGAACAAACAAAACACATTTAGGTCAGGCTGTATAGTGGTAACAGAGTGAAAGAATGTGCTAAATCTTTTCATTCAAGAAATGCAAAATCTAGCACAATCTCGCCTTACAAAGTGTCATCACCTTGTACCTCAAACCCTACATGACCCGAGGGCATTAAGGGTGTAAGGGCAACACACACAGGTTAACATACAC
Source organism: Azorinus chamasolen (assembly GCA_963576725.1). Taxonomy (NCBI): domain Eukaryota; kingdom Metazoa; phylum Mollusca; class Bivalvia; order Cardiida; family Solecurtidae; genus Azorinus; species Azorinus chamasolen. The sequence goes on along the minus strand of OY755252.1, from coordinate 46,782,079 downwards.
ACACGCGAACTCACAAACGCGCGCGCACACACACGCACGTACGCACAACGCACGCATGCACGCACACACACACACATCTTATACACATATAGATACACACACTTAACACGCACACATAACACACACACACACACGTAACACACACACACACACACATAACATACACACATAACACACACACACGGAGTAAGTTTTCCCTCAGCCAGGAAGGTCGCGAAAGGTTTTAAGGATCAATCCAAGGAAACGGCATGTTCTTTCAAGTCTTTTATTATTTTCATCATTCAAAATTGCCGAAAAACTGAGAATGTTTGCTGCATTTTTTTCTCCTCTTTTCATCAAATGCAGTGCATTTAAATACAAAGTAAAATTAAGCACCTATATCTTGATTGCATAAAGTACACTTTCTAATGTGCCTGTCTTTTCCATACCATCGCCCTGTTTCAATTTGAAGTTTGTTGTTACACAATCTGTAATCTATAAATTGCCTCGAACAGTAAAAGAATAAGGTTATAAGATGGTCCGTTTTTAAATATTCTTTAATTCATACAGTTTGAAGATCAATTTAATTCTGCATGCCATTGCTGCTTATTTTTGTTCGACATATTTTCCTAAAAGTTGTCCATTATATTGTTCAGGGTTCAACCAGATGAAGTTAACACCTGTGTCCTGTTGTATTGATTTAATATTGTCAATCCATAAATTACGGTTATTCTTTGCATTATAAACAGTTAGGAGTATTTTATACATAAGCCCGCTCAGTTTTAAATTTCCATTCGAAGAAACGTTGCTCCAAATGTTGCTTACCCTCTTTTTAATAGTTAAGGATATTGGAAACCTACATAGTTCATCATACAGCATCACATGTAGAGTACTTCTTTTGGCATTACAGATACATTTTAGGAAATCAGTGTGAATGTTTTCAACACTTGACAAATTCCCAAAACCCCAAAGTTCATATCCGTAAAGCAGAATAGGAAGGACAGTGTTATGAAATAATTTTATTAGGCAGTCATTGGAAATGTCGAGATTTCTTATCTTCTTTTAGAGTCCAAACATATCTTTCCGGGCTTGGTCACTAACGTGTTACTTGGCCTTTGAGCAATTACGATTTTTTGACAACACAATTCTGAAGTATTTCAATGTGTCAACAGTTTCAACAACATTTTAATTCATCAAAATATGCCTTTTTTATAATTTCTATCTCCAAACACCATAACTTTCGTTTTCTGTATATTTACATTTAGTTTTCACTTTGTGCAGTATTGTACAAAAACATTAGTTGTCTTTTGTAATGCCTGTTCGTCATTTACAAAAAAGTGCAGTATCGTTTGCATAAAGAACCAGAAATATTTTCATCATACCGTATAGATGATCACTGCCATCTATACCATCGATATAATAATCTGTTAAAAAGGGCAAATGTTTCATTCCTGTTGGAGACACATGATCTTATAGAGAACATTATAGATCCCAAACGTGTCCCAATACATATATATCATTTTAACGATAATGCAATGCGCCATACAGAATCAAAGGCCTTTTGATAATCAACAAATAAGCAAAATATTGTTTTATTTCTACTTTTTAGGTATTCGGCTAAAGCGTAAAGTACAAAAGAAGCATACGTGGTGGAATAACCCTTTCTAAACCCGAACTGGTTTTCAAGCAATAATGAATTCTCTTCAATATAACTGCGTAATCATTTATTTATGATGGCTGTGAAAAGTTTACCCATACAGCTCAGGTTCGTAATAGGTCTATAGTTATTTGGGTCAGTAGCATCGCCTTTTTCATTAAAACTTGGTTTAATCATACCTATGGTCCAAGACTCTGGCACGCAGCCAGAGTCAAGGACACACTTAAATAGTTTATCAATTGTAAATTTTACGTATTCATTTCGGATTTGATCCATGCCACATGCTTTATTCTTTTAAAGGTCTTTAACAACTTTTAGAATTTCTTCAGCATTAATAACGTCGTTAAAAATTGTCACTGGTAAAATCATCTTCAGGTATTTCGTTTATTTCACGCCCTCTTTGATTTATATCTTTGAAGGGCCTATATAATGCATCTTCCGTACTAATCTTTTGTCTGTGACTATATATTAATGCCTTTAACACACAGCTCAAAGTAAAAACAGCGTGTAATGTTTTAGGCATATAAATCCACAGATTTTAAGACTGTAATAAATAGAAGATCTTACATGAGTGTTCATTACACATCGTTTTTTATGAAACGGGTTTACTGTAAAAATATGACACGAGCTTAAGCGAGTGTCATATTCATATTCATTATAGTAAACGACTTTCATGAAAACAATTTGTAATGAACACTCATGTAAGATTCTTTTTATCACATAAACCTTAAAAATGCCATATAAAATAAATCAGGCTAAAGCTGACGGCTGTTTTGGCCATTGCTTACAGACAGCATAGTAATACAACGGACGACGCACATGGAGCGCTGCCATTGGCTAGTTCGCTTAAATGAGCGCTACGATTGGCTAGTGATTGCTAATTTGCACAAAAACGCACTAGTGCATTTTTGCGAATTACAGCACTCTGTTACGGCACTCCCACAAGGCAGGTTATGTGATAAATATATATTTCACCCTTTCCCTGTTCAGTATTAATACGGCTCTCCCACAAGGCAGATTATGTGATAAATATATATATCACCCTTTCCCTGTTCAGTATTCATGTAAGAAGTAATGCCAGCATCAATATTTATCAGCTCAATTTTGACAATGGAAACTTTTCAAAGGATTATTTTTTGTCTTGATAAAAACTGTATAATCAGATAGATAAATAGATAGATAGATAGATTTCAATATTGTGCAAGTAACATGGTTACAATAGCAATACACTGAAAACAAAAAAGCAATGCATATATTAGCATCATGAGATAATTAATGAACCATGTCAGTCACATCAATATCAAGGTCAGTACAAATATTACCATGTTTATTGCATGTGTGGCGTAGCAACAGAAAGTCGCCACGTCATCACTCATGTTTAGTGCGTCATTACTAAACAAGAATTATGATGTAGCAATTCCTGTTACTGACGTTAGTTTGCGTTTTTGCAAATTACAAATAAATCTAGAGTAAACCCATTACTCCATAAATACGCCTTTCTATGCCTTTGCAATCAGAGTAGACCCAGATTAGACGGCTCTTATAGGAGTCTACTCTGTTTGCCTCGTATTATACAAATATGATTCAACAATTTCTGCATGGCAAAAATGCCTGTGTCAATAGGCTATTATGCAAATTAATTTAGATCTAATTAATATTCATGACATCGGAAATTTTCATACAAATATTCATGGAGCAAAGGGTTAAACTACAGATGGTTATTTAACCTTCTAAAACGATATTTAATAGCCCTTTTAAATGTAGCAAGGTTGGTGAGTTTCCTAGAATGAGAAGGTAGTGAGTTCCATAGTTTATACCCCTGGAATGAGAAAGATTTCTGACCAAAACCTTTGACTTTAGGAAGAATATAAGATCCGCTTTCTCTGGATCTAGTACTATAAGAATGAATAGAATTTTGAGATACAAAATGTTGATCCATATATTCAGGATATTGACCACTTATGATTTTAAAAACATGGCAAAGGGTAATCTGTTCCAATCTTTTGCCAACTGGTAAACCAATCAAGAAAAATTAAATGTGCATGCTCAATATGTGACATTTTCTCTATATTTAGTACAAATCTGACTAATTTGTTTTGAGTAACCTGTAAGACTTGTGATCTAATGTAGCACCTAAATACTTGACTGTTGAAGTAGACTTGATATCCTTTCCACTACAAGTAATATGAAGGTCATTGTTTGCCTTTTTTGGATTGGAGCCAAACAGTGTAGTCTAGATTCTGTTTTCCCGAATGTTATGATAATTTTTTATCAATCAGCCATTGATTAACCCACTCAAGATCCTCAGTAAGCTTTTTCTCTATAACTGCCTTATTCCTGACGACTGAAACCGTTATTCCGGAATCATCTGCATAAAGTAAATGTTTGTTTCTGACAACACCAGACATATCATTTACATAAAAAATAAAAGTGGCCCTAGAATTGACGCTTGTGGGACACCGCATAAAATATTACGAGGCTTTGATAAAATGCCAGAGACATCAGTAAGCTATTGTCTATCAGATAAATACGAGGAACCAGCGTAAGATATCTTCTCCAAGACCAATACCTCTTAGTTTCATCAAAAGGATTTAACCCTTTCGCTGCCAATGCCGGATCTGTGATTACCTATGCAAACAGTTTGGATCCAGATGAGACGCCGAGTCTCATCAGGATCCAAACTGTTTGTTACTGTTACTATGTTTTTGAACCAAAAATGAAGAAAATCAAAAGAATGAAAATTTGTAGCAGACGACAAAATTTGCAGACGACAAAAGTTGGCAGCGAAAGGGTTAATGATCAACAGTACCAAATGCTTTTTTGAGATTAAGTAACACCATACCAACAAGGTTGCCTTTATCCATTTCAAACTTAATGAAATCAGACAGATGAATAAGACAAGTTTCAGTTGAAAACTGTTTTCTGAAACCAGACTGAAACTTATAGGTTAATTTGCTATCAGTCAAGTAAGAGTCTATTTGATCATAAACAACACGTTCAAAGATCTTGGGGAAAATACAAAATATAGAGACTGGGCGGTAATTACCTACATCAGTTTTATCATTTTTCTTGAAAAGGGGGATGATTCGGGCAGATTTCAAATCGTCAGAAACAAGTCCGTGTATCAACGACACGTTTATAACATGGGAAAAACGACAAGCAATAATTGAAGCACAATCCCTAACAAATCTAGAGGGAATGCTGTCTAGCCCAGTTGATTTATTCACACTTTGCTTATTCAAATAATCTAAAAATTTATTATGCCTCCCCCATTGATAATGGGGAGACATGTTGTGTTTGGTCGAGTTGTCCGTCCGTCCGTTTGTCTGTGAGTCCGTCCGTCCGAATGTCCGTCTATATGTCTGTCACACTCGTGCCCGCTCCATATCTGTCACAAATATGGAAATATTTCAAACTGCTTTTGCACAAATGTTTGACTCAACAAGACGACGGGCAGAGCGTTAGATTCAGGCAGTGGGTCACAGGTCCAGATCACAGGTCAAGGTCAAATGGTTTTAGTCACACCCTTCGTTTCCGCTCCATATCTCTTAAACCCTTAGAAGGATTTCAAAATGCTGTGGCATGAAATATTCTCCATAAAAAGGCGATGTGCACAACAGGATTCAGGCACATTCTTCAAAGGTCAAGGTCATAATTCAAGGTCATGATCACAATTCAAGGTCAATTATTCACACTTTCTTGTCCGGACGATAACTCCTACATGGCTAATGCCATTTGATTGAAAATTCATACATTGACAGAGCATTATTAGAGGAAGTGTCATGTATAAGTGCCACTCTGGCTTCAATACTTTTGGAGTTATTGCCCTTTGTTACATTTTCTTTTCCGATCAATAACTCCTGCTCTACTGTTGTTATTGGAATGACATTTCATGTATGGAAAGAGCATGATGGAAGGAAGTGTTATGCACAAGTATCATAACTCTGGCTTCAATAATATTTGAGTTATTGCCTCCAATTTTCTGCAGAGTTATGGGACTTTGAAAATTTTACATGGAAATTGTGTCTGCAAGGTTTCTCTCCAAAACCTTTAATTGGATATTCAATAAATTTCATAGGATTGATTAGCATGATGACTAGTTGTACATATATATTATTCCTGTTCCTGATTGATGATTTTCTGCAGAGTTATGGGACTTTGAAATTTTTACATGGAAAAGTTTGTCCGCGGGGTTTCCCCAAAAACTTTTCATCAGATTTTCATGAAACTTAATAGGATTGATCAGCACCATGCCTAGTTGTGCATAGTTTATTCCTTTTTCGGTTCGATGATTTTTTGCAGAGTTATGGGACTTTGGAAAATTTTGTCCATGTGCTGGGGGAGACATCAGTTTTTGTATCAAAATCAATTCTAGCTTTCAGACAAAATTGAGAATGAAAACTTGTTTGAAATTACACCCTTTTTAGAGTAAAAATCAAAAACAAAATTTCTGTCAAATATATTAAGACATTTTGACAGTTTATCAACCAGTTTTGAAGCAACAGTTGTATAAAAAACATTAAATTTTCAGACACTGTTTTCTTATCAATACAGGTTTCATCGCTATCGTCAATTTTCAGGCCAATATCAGAACTATGTGAAGGACTATTTTTCTTTGATGGCAGTCCAAGGTCCTTAAAGGCAGTTCAGAGTGACTTAGAAATACCCTTGTTTTCCTCAATTTCATCTCTAAAGAATCTTTGTTTCGCACTATGTATTATGTACTGAACCTTGTTTCTAAGTTATTTGAATTTCAATAATATTTCATCATATTTGACTTTTTTATACACATGCGACTGCATAGGGAGTCTGTAAATAGCGCCACACAATATGGGTTTGGTCTTCGGTAGCAGAATTTCACACCAGGCTGTCTTTAGTGTTCTTCATGAAACAGGTCTAAACGTTGGTTAAAAGCAATATCATTTCGAATGTACAAACAACCAGCACCTTCATTTCTGTTTCTGTCATTGCGTATAATGTTGTAATTTATAATATTAATTTCTGAGTCTGACACTGACTCGTCAAGCCAGCTTTCACTAATTGCAATGCAAGCCGATCGTATTTTTCTTGCAATTATTCGAATCTCGTCCAATTAAGGTAATACGTTTCGTACATTGAGATGGATGAAATGAAGTCCTCTTTTATTGAAAGTTTTATAATAAGAGTCAGACTGACTTGAAGCAGATGACGCAGGACCTGGACAGGGATGTACATCTCCACACAGTAAAATACAAATGCACAACCAGTTTTGCCTCTGGACAAAATGCACTGAAAAATCTTTACTTTTCTGAAACTCACAATGAGGGTGGATGAACTTACTGCAGATCTATATCATGCCAAAAGACCCTGGTTAGACGGCTGCTATAGGCAATGTCTGATCTGGTTCTACACCTTTATACCATAAACACGACTATCTATGCCTTTGCTAACAATGTATACCCAGATCATGTTACTCGGCGCCTCTTCAGGATCCAACCTGTTTGCTAACACCAGTTAACCCTTTCGCTGCCAAACTTTGTCGTCTGCTACAAATTTTCATTTTTTTGATTTTCTTCATTTTTGTTTCAAAAACATAGTAATAGTAACAAACAGTTTGGATCCTGATGAGACGCCGAGTTACTCGGCGTCTCATCTGGCTCCAAACTGTTCGCATAGGTTATCACATATCCAGCAAAAGAGTTAAAACATTAAATAATTTTTCATTTAAGTTGTACAAATATTTTTATCTGTGTCTACTTTTAAAGGGAACAATGCTATTTCTATAGGTTTACAAGTTCAAATATGTGGAGTAAATGCAATACATACAAGACTGCCAATAACTATTGCTTTAGATCTATTCGACCAAAATGATATTGTTATATATAATCGGCGAGCGGACCTATGCGTAATTAAAACTGATCAAAGTAATACACCAAAACTTGTAGAGTTACCTCTTTGCGTGCTAAGTAAGTTTGCATCTAAAGCTATCATAGGACGTCTGCTTCAGTTCTTCAAGGATGTGCATTTTGGATGCTGAGGAAACTTCGCGTAACTTGGCGTCTAATATGGATCATATCTGTTATCATTCAGGTAAAGGGTAAATAGAACTATGACAACCTGGCATTTTAGAAGTGATCAACAAAGTTACTAGATATGTTATCTGTACTTACTACCATCGAGTTCTGGATCAGACTTCGATTTGAATTCACAGCCAATGCGTTCAAACAAACGCATGTTTATAAATAAAGTACACTCTGTTGAAAGGTTCTATTGGGTCAGTAAGGTTACATCCAGTTACATGTTTGTTATCTATGTATCTATCATCCACATGGATTTAACAAGTACATTTACATAAATGTAATACGACTCGCTGCGTCTGTATTGAATGTTTAAGTTCAATATATCTACGCCTAACTATTAAAATTGTTTTCAGCGTCACCAATATGGGCGGGAAACTACGATTTATGGTGCGTTACTTTAACAACTTAATAATCAAACAAGAAGTAAACTATACACTGCTTTACTACGTCCGAGTAAAACGTTCAATAATTCATATAATATAAAACAACTCTGATTGTATATGGTATCAAAGGTCCTTAATTCATATTGTAATACAATAAGTAAATAAGATAGGGAGGGAGAGAGAAAGAGAGGAAATACAGAGACACAGATAGAGACAGAGACAGAGACAGAGAGACAGAGACAGAGACAGAGAGAGACAGGGAGAGAAAGGGAGAGAAGAGAGAGAGAGGACAGAGAGACAAAGAGGGATATACAGACATAGAGTGAGACACTGACAGACAGGGAGACAGAGAGAGATACAGAAAGACAAAAACAGAGACAAAGAGACAGACAGAGAGTGACATACAGACAGACAAACAACAGACAGGCATACAGAAGAGAAAGAGGGACAGACAGACAGTCATAAATAGAAACAGAGACAAGCAGAGAGACAGTTCATGCTTTTATTGATTCCCATTGTAACTGAAATACCTTAGAGAACAGTACAGATAACGACAGACAGACAGACATACACACAGACAAACATACACACACAGACACACACATATATACACAGACAGACACACACACATACACACAGAGACTCACGCGCACGCACGCACACACGCATACAAAGACAGACATACACACAGACACACACGCACACACACACACAGACTCACACACACACACACACACACATACAGACGCACACACACACGCATAGACACAGACACTCACAGACCTTAGAACACTCGGACTTGAAATCAGGTTAGCCATAAAGCTAACAGAGTGTGCAACAAGCAGTTTGTGCTCCATCGTATTTGGATTATGACACTTTTACACAGATTATGTACATTATTTTTCCGGCCCCATGTTTGGATCGTATAATGTACAGAATATTTAAAAAAAGGAAATTTAAGATAGGGATGGCGATAAAAAATATGAAAATTGAAATTAATTTAAGAATCATAGATAAAAGAAAAATCATCCTTTAATGTGGGCTTTTTATGTCCGTAAATCAGGGGGAATAGACGTATACTGTGACTATATTATGTCCGAAACTAAATACACATATCTACCAATTTCCATTAATAAACATATCTAGGAGCCGTCTGATCTGGGTCTGATATGTTTGTTGATGTGCAAAAAAGCGTTCATATGAAGGAAAGGTAATATAATGACCTCATACACATTAATTAGATTAATTTGCTACAATAGCACATGGACATATGAACCTTTACCTATGGCAAACACTGTAGATTCATTCTATATGATATGTATAGTATATCATAAGCAAACATAACAGACCCCATAGGAGCCGTCTGATATGGGTCTACCCTTTTTGCAAAGGCGTAGAAATGCAAGTTTATGGAGTAAAGGGTTAAACACCACCAATATAGTGCAGAGTATTTCAAAGAAGATAACTAGGTCACACTTAACAGGGTCAGGTTTGAGTGTCGTACTGTTTTGAAGTCACTTGATTTAGGTTGGTTATGGAAAAATACGTTTCGCTTATCATTTGGCATTGGTGTATTTGTTGTATTAAATAACTACTGTTTTATTTAAGAAATGAATGACGTGCTTCCGGTGTTCATGAGGTTATGCAACGCATAGCTTTACGAGCAAAGTTAGTGAAGCCCGAAGGGCTTCACGTCAATCTTTGCTCGTAAAGCTATGCGTTGCATAACCCATGAACACCGGGAGCACGTCATTCATTTCTTATATTTATATTCCATAGTATTTCTTATATTTAAGAAATGAATGACGTGCTTCCGGTGTTCATGAGGTTATGCAACTTTCTTTTTAGAATAAGGTTATATAAGGACGTTGCAGGGCGAATGTAAATATTGTATATTGGCGGGAACATGCACATGTATGCCAAATGTTATTGGACTTTATGTCCAGTCCTTTATTCACCTTGGTCTTTATGTCCAGTCCTTTATTCACCTTGGACTTTATGTCCAGTCCTTTATTCACCTTGGACTTTATGTCCAGTCCTTTATTCACCTTGGACTTTATGTCCAGTCCTTTATTCACCTTGGACTTTATGTCCAGTCCTTTATTCACCTCGGACTTTATGTCCAGTCCTTTATTCACCTTGGACTTTATGTCCAGTCCTTTATTCACCTTGGACTTTATGTCCAGTCCTTTATTCACCTTGGACTTTATGTCCAGTCCTTTATTCACATCGGTCGCTTTGTTCTTGGCAATGCATTCTGTAATACGGATAAATGATTCTTCACAACCTTGCAAGGTATGTTTTGAGTATACGTTAAGAAAACAGGGGTAAGCAATAGCGAACCAGCAAATTCGTATTTAACTAGAGTTTGTTTTTGAGAAAAACACATGTCTCCCCCCGGTACCCCGCCCCTGCACCCATAAGAGGAATGAATTCACCACCTGGCACCTCTACCCTGGCACCCATAAGAGGAATAAATTCATATGTCAAAAAATCGAAACTTCTGTCAAAATTGTTGCAGCCCATATTCCAATCCACATGACCATCCTCACATACAGTTGGTTCATATGTAAAAGTTTGAATGAAAACTCTTACATAGTATAGGAGGAGTTAGCTGCACAATACGTCTTCGCTATTACTCTATATAAGGAAAAACTCCAAAGGGTCATAACCTCTGTCAAAATTAGTGCAGCCAAATTTCCAAACCACACGACCATTCTTACATATAGCTGGTTCATATGTAAAAGTTTGAAGTAAATCCCTCAAATAGTGTAGGAGGAGTTAGCTGCACAAGAACTTTTCGCTATATATTCTATATAAGGAAAAACTACAAAAGAGCCATAACTTCTGTCAAAATTGTTGCAGCCAAACTTCCAAACCACATGACCATCCTCAGATATAGCTGGTTCATAATGTAAAAGTTTGAAGTAAATCCCTCAAATAGTGTAGGTAGGAGAAGTTAGCTCCACAAGATGTTTCGCTATATATTCTATATAAGGAAAATAGTGTAGGAGGAGTTAAAACTACACAGGGCCATAACTTCTGTCAAAACTGTTGCAGCCAAAAAAAAAATTCCAAACCACACGACCATCCTCACATGTAGTGTAGCTGGTTCATATGTAAAAGGTTGAAGTAAATCCCTCAAATAGTGTAGAGGGAGTTAGCTGCACAAAATAATTATTATTTCGCTATATATTCTATATAAGGAAAAACTACAAAGGGCCATAATTTCTGTCAAAATTGTTGCAGCCAAATTCACACCCACATGACCATTCTCATATATAGCTGGTTCATATGTAAAAGTTTGAAGGAAATCCCTCTAATAGTGTTGGAGGAGTTAGCTGCACAAGAAATTTAACTGACAGATAGACGGACGGACGGACAGACAGACAGACAGACAGAAAGCACAACATCAATATGTCTCCCTCCCCTAAAGGGGGAGACATAATAAGAGGGTTAATAGACGTTTTGTCGGGCAATTATATCTGCGGTGTCCCGAGAGATTCACTGACGATTCATACAATTGATGCTGTTACCGGGCCGTGGTATTTTCAGATTTTTGTGGACGTCATTTGATCATCAAATCAACGTTTAATGCGTATTTTGTGTACACGCGGAACAACGCGTTGACTAATATGTCCGCATGTTAATATTTAAACAATAAATGACATTCATTTAGCACTTTGGGAACGTACAGTAGAAACCCTCTGATGCGACCTCTTAATGAACAAACATGGCAGTCTTTACCAGCAGGTGGTTGTTAAATGCAGGATGGAAGTTATTATTATTATTATTATTATTATACCACATTTATATAGCGCTCTTTTCACACAGGATGTGTGCGTTCAAAAGCGCTTAAATGTAATGCAGAAAGCTTCTATATGAGCTTTCTGCATTACCTATCATCATGCATTAAGCTACCACCTGCCTCTAAGACAAAGAATTACACCTTATTTAGGTGGTCGTATTAGAAGGGTTTTACTGTACTTACATACTACTAACCTATCTAGCTTTCAGTTGATTTAGGAATCTCAAATTTAAGATGAATATCTTCTAGTTACAAACATCTTTCTAATAATAGATAGGATGTCACTGTAAGCGAACTATTGTTTGTATTAAGTCCTTGTAGCGATCAAATTCATTTAATGCATCTACTACTAAGAAGTGCCTCAGCGGCTCTAAATATTCGCATCGCTTGCCTAGTTACAGCAAAAGTGCTATAGTAAAAAGGCGAAAATAGCATATTATACGCCATCGATGACGTATCATACAGTGCACGAAGAACAACCATGACTGCTCCCATTGTGTACGTTAGGTGTCACAAAGGTATACTTAAAACCGGTGTAATGACGAAATGTACTCCCGTAGAATTTGTACTCCCCAATCGATATTCGACGTAGAAAACGTACTCCCCGGCCCATATTCTACGTAGAATATGGACCCCTCTCCCCTAGAATATGGACCTCTGTCACAGAATGTGTACTCCCTCGGGGAGTACCTTTTCTACAAGGCAATCATTTCCTTATTATGTAAATAAACACTCTATATTAACAATCGACAGCGTGTAACACAGTTACTAATTAATCACATTGTTGTTTTGACCAGCAGTGGCATTTGCTACTGACCGTTCCAAGGCGTACTCTCATATTTCTCCAAGCAATATTTGTTTCTTTTTTTATGAAATACCTCGGTGTTATAACTCGTTCTTTTTCAATCCTCGACTCCGTCGGCGCCTGACGTCGTCGTCAAAAATAAATTAACTTCTTAAATGTTCAATCTTATCTAATGAAACTTTACACACTTATTCACAATCACAAGGGCTACATTAAATATGATAAAGGGCCATTGTGAAGCTTTTTTGACAATGTTTTTCCCACAACGGACATATAAATAACAGAAAAACCTGACCGTAACTTCTTTACATTTCGAGATAATCTCTTGAAACTTCACGTACCTGTAAACCATTGCAAGGGCTATATTATGACCAAGAACCATAACTCTTTTGATCAACTTATTTCCCTTTACGGCTAGGAAATAACAGACGAGGGATGGATTTCACATGCGGGTCTCTTGTTTATACTTTCAATGTGTTTGTATGCTCTTTCCTTCTCTTGTAAGTTTGTGCTGTTTAGAGGGTTGTCTAATGTGTACATGTTTGTTGTCTCTCCTGCACAATCTATATCGTTACATTTAGATACAACTCGTTTGTATTTGTATGCATGTATGTGTACTGAAAATTATTTTTATAATTTCGATTAAACTGCAGTTTGTTTCTTTCCATGTTTGATTTTGGGTTTCCATAAATGCTTTATCATCTTAATGAAGCTTAAGTTAAGATATATCTGATACAATGATAAAGTAGGAAAACTGTATTTCTAACCACTTAAGCGAAATGGAATTTCGAGAAGTAATATTTGGAATCAGTTTGGATTAGATGAGACGCCGAGTAACAGGGCGACTCACAAGGGTCCAGCTTGTTTGGCACTCTGATAATGGCTATGGATAGAAATTCAAGAAATGCGCACTCTGTGCAGCAGACCAGAATATTAGTAGACGAAAGAGACTTTGGTATTGGAATTATGAAGCGGCCCGGTGGTCTAGTGGTAACGCGTTATACTATTAAGCCGAGGTCCACGTCTCAGTATAACCTTTCTTTGTTGATAGGACGTTCAAACGAGGTATCGAAAATGTTAAATGATGATGAGTCCATCACTAACTAACATGATTCTGATTCGCTTCACCTTATTGTCTAACCTATACCAGCATGGAGTGTCGGCTTGTCGGTCTTTCGGGTTTTTTTTATTATTGCCAAAACTCTTTCGCTGATTTGGCAGGTACATTGCAGACCAAGATTGCAACGGTCCTGTTACTTTAGTGATCCGCCAATGGACATACGATTGACTTTGCAACTCAAAGAACTGTCCATATAAATATATTGATTTTCCCGCCAGAGTTTCATATGTAGAGAATGGAGCCCCAAACATACCATCGGATTAAGCAGGTTTTACTGCACAAAAGTTATCCAGTGCGTTTGAAGACTAATAGGGGAAGCAAGAGATACTTTAGAAAAATGTGCTAACACTTCTTAGTTCAGGATAATGTACCATATTACCCGAAATCTTGAAAACTCCTACGGGTCAAGAATGTTATCTATGCGAAATCAAACCAAATTGTAAAGCTTTAATCATGAATCAGACGACAGTCTGCGCATACGCAGATTTTTATGGAATGCTAAGTGTTACCTAGAGCAGTCATTGATGATCTAAATTGTCCCTGAACCTATATTGATATAAAAGAATGCCTTTTCACATTAAGTACAGATTTACATGTTGGCAACAATGCATATTGGATAAAATGGCCATTTAAAAAGTATATCCTGCACAAGTACACTCGATAGTGACTACGTGTACGAAAGTACAAATATGAGTCATGCAGGAAACATCACATACAGAACAAACAGCCGCCCGAACAGCAACACAAGAAAACACAGTGCATGTACATAACTATCGAAACATAAAGAGACGCACAAAGACAAAACAAACATACAACAGGGGGAAGTACCGCCTTTGAACGGCCAGTGACAAAAGTTTTTGGGGGGTTAACCGGTTTAGGCGCGCCCAACCTGACCCAAGTTCCATTCCAATCCCTTTAAAAACTGTATAAAAACTCGCTGCTAAAACTTTTGTTTTCAGTTTTTGTCCTTCTCTACGGGTTATAACTCTGTAATGGCAAATCTGACAGAGACAAAAATTATGTATTGCACAAGAACATAATTTTATCGAGATTATAATGTGAATAAAATTTCGTTTAAATACATAAAAATACATTAAAATAGTATAAGTAGTTCACGCAACAATATTATGCGGACCGACCAACTAATCGACTAACCAACCAACCATCTAATCGACCAACATGCCAACCAACTGATCGCCTAACCTACCGACCAATGGATCGATAAGTTGAATCCAGTATACCCGCGAAACAATTCTTTTATAATTCTAAAGGGTATACTTTTAAAGGGTAGTCATTTTTCTACGGGAGTACATACTCTACGTGAGGGAAGTCGTAGTATTACGGATCATTTGCAATGGGGAGTACCTATTCGTTGACGAATAAATACCCCTTTAGCCGTAGAAAATGGACCGGTAGTGCAAATTCTACGGGAGTACAAATTTGTCATTACACCGGCCAACACCAGCGTGTGGGCCACGAGAATCTGCTTTTCAATAGATGGATAAGCGGGACTACAACAACACTATTTATGCAAGAATTTGCATTAAAAACATAAAATATCTACGTTTGATACAAACGCATTTAAGCTTATGGCACATGTATCACATGATAAACAAATAATTCAAAGTTTGATAACGTGTAGGCTTACAACAGACAGGACTAATACATGTACTCTAATTCTAGTTATGTACCCATATGCATTCTATTCTTCTCTGCCAAAACAATGTACACATGTATTTTTTTTCGTAACAGCATAACATTGACTCAAATTTAGGGATAACTTGAACTAAAAGTTCGTTCCTTCAAACATTTACAATACAGAATTGTTCTAAAATGTATCACTACACATATCTAGAAAAAAAACACGTTACAGCTTAAAGCAGGTTTAACGTAATGATGAAAGCCCCTACAGGAACTTTCAGCATTACTTTAAACCTGCATTAAGCTGTGAGCTTGAGATATTGATCTAACTATAAATCGGATGACTCGAACCTGTGTCACAACATTGACAACCGTTCTCAAAATAATTCCAGGAACATAACTTCATGTTATTTTTAGCATTGCTACTTTTGCTTTCGAAGGAAACCCCACTTTCAGAATTTTAATACAGGACCCAACTAAGACCATTCTGCATAACGCTTGTCCTGCATTAAACTACCACCTGTTTTAGCCCTTTCCTCCAAAGGCTATTTTTAGATCCAACCTCTTTGAATGAATCTACAAAAAAGGAGCATTTACTAGAGAAAAGTAAAAATTTAGTATTTTGTAATTTTAAACCATTGTGATAAATAGAGCATTTGCTCCTATAAGAGCAAATGATCTAGTTATCACAATTGTTCCAAGAAGTGACTTTTACAGAGGCGTAGAAAGGCGTATTTATGGAGGAAAGGGTTAAAAATCAAGAATTATACTTCTTTTTGGAGTGATCGTGTCAGCGAAAAATAATATTGCTGGCATAAGATGCTTTCCACCAGCAGTAATCAAACAACTGGTTCCATTTTATTATTTAACCCATTCCCTCATATTGACGATTCTGTAAATGTCACTTTGTGAACCCATTGTGATAAATTTATTCAAAGCAGTTAGATCTAAAAATAGCCTATTAGGTAATGGGATAACACGATATAGGAAAACGAGTGTAAAGGGCGCTAATAAATGAGTATTTTCTGTATAGATTTTCTTCTGAATTGAGCTACCCTCCGTCTTGGAGATTCAACTTTAGATATCAGTCATTCTCTTTTTGTGGTTGCTGTATGTTATCTTTGATCTTGTATGTTATAGTTTAATGTATATCTGTCTAGTTGTCCACCTTCTTGGAGGTGTAAGCATTATTACGAGAGAACTTTTCATGAAAATTAACCCATAGGCTATTTTTAGACCCAACCTCTTTGAATGAATATACCCAAAAGGAGCATTTACTAGAGAGAAGTTTTAGAATTTTGTAGTTTTAAACCATTGTGATAAATATAGAGCATTTGCTCCTCTAGGAGCAAATGCTCTATTTATCACAATGGTTTCAAGAAGTGGTTATTACAGAGGCGTAGAAAGGCGTTATTACAGCATTTATGGAGGAATTGGTTAATGGTTTTTCTAACCCAAACTTCGAGTGGGGTGCAGAGGATGACGACATGTACGAGCGGTAAGACCAGCTGAATGTTAACTTGAACCATTTTAACGCTGAACTTTCAAATAGAGTATTTCAAAACTCAAATGGGTCAAACTTATCGTGAATATTCAGGGATTTAAACAGCCCTGTTCCATCAGATCCTTATTGTTATATTCTGAAAGTGATACATTCTGAAAGGGACGTGAGTACTGTTGCACTTTTAATTACTACTCATGAACATACTCAAGTTCCTCTTTTGGCGTTGCTACCTTTGCTTTCGAAGATCACCCACTTTCAAAATATATGTAAGACGTGAATTTATGAATACGAATTAGATTAGATTTAATATAATGGTATATAAATAGTAGTATTGATGCTGATACTGGTACTGCTACTGGTATAGTACTGATACTGGTACGGCTACTGCTACTGGTACTTATATAGTACTGGTACTGGTACTTATATAGTACTGACATTGCTACTGCTACTTATATAGTACTGATACTGGTACTGCTACTTATATAGTACTGATACTGCTACCGCTACATATAAATAGTACCGCTACTGCTACTTACATAGTACTGGTACTGCTACTTCTACTTATATAGTACTGATACTAATAAAAGGACGATACTGGGCTAATGTTATTATGCTCCGTTTGGTAAAAACAACAACAAAATTGTGGCATTGCTTTAGTGTAACCTTATTACATGATCATAATCTGTAGTTAAGGCTTATAGCCACACATGTATTCATAATTCAATACTTCCCATTCTATGAAGGTATTTATCGCCGTGCATTACTTCCATTTGAAACTATACTCATCTTCCTGTGGTACAGACCGTTCATTTGAAACCAACATCGCTTAATGTTTAACATATTCAACTGTTTTCACGTTATTTCAGATTTAAACTGCTGAGAGATGCGAAGACGCGTTATTTGTCAGATGGACTCGGCAGCCTAAATTATACCATTATCAGGACGAAGTTAAATCGACTGTTTACTTAGATCTTGGTACGAATTAACGAGAAGGAAGTTGTACGTGCATTAAACACATTCAAATCGAAGTAAGTCACGTCAACCTCGGGTGCCCAATAAAAGAAACGATGTAAAACCCGACCAGGTAAATACATTAAAACAATCCCTTCAGGAGCGAATCATTTACATGGGCGACTGCTTCTAGGGAGAGAGAGTCAAGTAATAGAAGTACAGACTATCCAGTCATACCATATAGAACAACGTAAACCTCTAGCCCCATTAAGGATACAATTACCCCCAAAGTATTGACGGGATCCCGTCTGAAGTTCAGGGAGCCATTCCAGACTATTTAGATATATATTGCCATTTGAAAAACATAAGAAAACACTTTCAAAAAACGTTGGTTAAATAAACAAAAACTTAAGGTAGTGTCCAAAGTAAGAGACTTGTAAGAGTCTTGGAGGAAACACAGAATACAAAACACACAAGCGCCCAAACAGCACCACCACAAACATCAAATGTACATGTATATAATAGACACAAAGAGACACACAAAGACAACAAAACATACAGTAGGGGGAAGATGGAAGTACCGCCTTGGAACGGTCAGTGACAAAAGTCACTGGGGGTTAAACCGGTTGAGGACAATGCACGTACAAGATCTTTCGACAGAAAGCTGTTACAACGGCTAAGGCAAATATTATTGGCACGGTTAAAAACGCAAAGCATGCCCATGTGATAGATCAAGCCGTGATCGACATGCAGATTCACACAGAATATTGGGATCGATGTTAAATTAGACATGAGAAAAACTCCTATGCCAAGACCAACATAAAAAAATAAAAGAGTGTGTTAGAATATTAATACAAACAGGAATAATTTCAGGTCAAGAAACAACCGAAAAAGAAGAATACTGAAGAAATACACATAACCTAAATGCGGAACTCACGTCAGAAGATGCTACAACATTCGAAACCGTTTTATTGATGTTTTAACCTTTTCTCTGATATAAACCTTTTTCCACGCACATGCAAACAGAGTATACCCAGATATATGAGACGCCTAATCAGGGCCTGCTCTGATTGCTTATCGTATGACATAGATCTAATTCTACAGTTTCTGCCTGAGCTCAAATGTACCGTGTTTACATCCAAATATAACAATAACCTAATAAATAATCATGCTGTCATTATTTCTAACATAGATATACAACAGGGAAGGGGTAAACTGCACAGCCGTCAAGGCTCTCAATGCCACAAAGCATACCCTTTAGCATGCAATTAAAACATTGTGAATATTAATGGTTTCATTGTTCTAAAGCCATATCCCTCCTTGGTGCAAAGTCCCTTTAGAATGCTATTAAAATATTGTGACTATTGATGGTTTAATTGTTGAACAACCAGAGCCCTACTTGGCACAAAACAAAACCTTTAGCATGATATTAAAACATTGCCATTATTGATGGTTTAGATGTCCAACAGCAATAACCCTCATTGGCACAAAACTCTTTAGCTTGTTATTAATTGTGATTATTGATTGTTTACATGTTAAACAACCGTAGCTCTCCCTGGCACAAAACATTCATTGCTGTTATTGACAGTTTAATTGTTCAACAGTCATAACTCTCCATGGCACAAACCTGAACGTTTGGCATGGTATTAACCCTTTCGCTGCCAAACTCTGTCGTCTGCTAAATTTGTCGTCTGCTATGAATTTTCATTTTTTTATGTTCTTTATTTTTGTTTCAAAAACATAGTAACAGTAACAAACAGTTTGCATGTGATATCATAGACCCGTCATTGTGGCATGGAAGGGATTAAAACATTAACTGTGATTATTGATGGTTTAGTTCTTCAACAACCATAGCTACCCCTTGCACAAAACAACTTTAAGCTTGATATGGAATAATTTGTGATAATTAATGTCTTAACTGTGCACCAATAATATTAGTCCTCATTGGCACACGCCGTCACATATAGCATGGTGTGGGAAAGAGATGTGGTTATTGATACAGCAATAGCTTTCCATGGCATAACGCTAACCCTTAGCATAATATAGAACACATAGCTTTCCATGGCATAACGCTAACCCTTAGCATAATATAGAACACATAGCTTTCCATGGCATAACGCTAACCCTTAGCATAATATAGAACACATAGCTTTCCATGGCATAACGCTAACCCTTAGCATAATATAGAACAAATAGCTTTGCGAACAGTCTGGATCCTGAGGTAACGCTGAATAATTCGGTTTGTATGGGCAATATACTTTTAATCCCTTTAAAACGCTGACACGTATGTTACGTCATTGAAAATAGTATATATCCAGATCAAAAGGATCATTGAGTAGCCTACTGATCAGGGTCTGCACTGTGTATCATTTAAATTCCTCTATTGGACTCTACTGTTAAACACTATTGGGTATTTCATTATGAAAAGGTTAAGTACATGTACGAAACTAGGAACCAGGTAAAGATATTCTTGCGAACGAATTTTATTCAGCAGGCTATTTTTATAATGTTAACTCTTTAACAGAATGATAGCATTGAGATCTGAGACAATCAAATCAATAAAATATTGTATTAACAAGTTGTACAAGTTTACAAGTTTTGCACGTCAGGTTACTGATCCATTATAGTTAGTGTAAGCATTTTAAAAATCGAAATCATCAGTTCTATAGTGAACAGTCTTTCATAAAAGATAAAGAGTGGTTTGTTGAGGAATGTTTAGAGTCAAAAATGAGTACCAACATACCTGAAAACTATTTATTAGATGCAAAATTAATGATAGCAGACAGCAGTTCTGTTTGCTTATGGAATAAACTAGATCAGTTGTTTTCGTTCAATAAAACTTACATTGTTTATTGATCGCCGCATGAGCGGCGATCACTAATGGAATGTTCAAAAGTATTTACCCATGTAGGAGGGGTAGCGACAAGTTTTACAAGGTCTATTCAGCGTATATCGGTGAGGAGAACGAAATGAATTGGCTCATGAGAGCGTGGCAGAGAATAGTTTCTATCTGCATTATTGATGTAGTGAAATATGTGATGTAAAAACCTTCATACGATGTTTAAAAAGAAATTTATCAAATTTATTGATTAAATTATCATAGAGTGATAAATGTTTTAATGAAGTTTTATTGTTTTATTTATTTTTATTTAAAAAAGTCGTCAATATAGTAGCATGATAACTTTATATACATCTTCAATTTCCCTTGAAGTATGTCTGGCCTGATAGCGTAGTGGTTAACACGGTCGCCTATCGTGCAGTCAGCCCTGGTTCGATTCTCACCGCTGACGAAACTTTTTTTTTCTCTCTTTTTCCTTTCTATTTTTTTTTTAATGATAGTTAATGATAATTATCCATATTAAGTGTTTTTTCTTTCAACTTATACGTTATTTTTGGTAAAACAAATTTGTAGAAAAATTTAAAATAGTTCCTGTTGTAAGAAGAAATTCCTACACCTACTATACAAATAAACCTCTACTGTACATATAAACTTAGTTTTAAAATGCTACCCCTTTATTACGTCACTAGCGGCTGTAGAGACGGGATAAAAAATTTATCCTCTTACGTTTTGGTATCGTCAATATGCCTCTGAACCAATCAATGACCGCCCTAGATATTTGTGTCAAGTTTCATGTGATACTTCCAACAATGCATATGTCATAATAGTTTTACCAGGTATTTACTTGTTACAGTTTGCAACAGAGTTCTTTATCAGCATGCCATAGTATATATAGGTCTTTGATTTATCCTCATTTTTTTAGCTCACCAGAGCACGACGTGCTCATGCTGAGCTTTTAGGATCGTTGGATGTCCCTCGTCTGTTGTCCGTTGAGATACCACATCAAGTGGCTACAAATGTTATCAGATCTTACTGAAATTTTATCAGAATGTTTGTCCACATGCAATCTTGGTCAAGTTCAAATATGGATCATGTCGGGTTCGAAACTAGGTCACTACGTCATTACACTCTAGAGGCTACATATTTCGTTAAGTTTTTAATGAAATGTTGTATTTCAATTGTCTTAACAAAACAGTTCCTTATTAAAAACCTTCCTTGTACACAAATTTCCCGGCGATCCAATGCCTTGCATCAGTATTCGTCTTGTATGTTATTGTAAGAATTCACTATCCACCTTGTGACCCTGAAACTATTTATTAGATGTAAAACTAATGATACAGACGACATATGGAATACACTAGACACATAAAGCGTACTGTGTTTATATGTTTTTGTAAGAATTCAATAAATTAATATCCACCGATACAGCGATTTTACATAAGTAATCAGGTAAAGTGCTAACAAATGAGACAAACGTTTAACCCTTCGCTTGCTATTCACGTCAATATATCTACCTGTAAATAGTGAAGACCCAGATGAGACAGCTCCTGCAGAAGCTGTCTCATCAGGGTCTGCACTATTTACAAGTTGATTGTGCAACCATGCACTCCACAGCAGTGATTGCCCAGCGATATACTTGTGCACAGTGAAGATATATGTAATTATACAACAGAGCATGGGTTAAGAAGGAGAAATATATTTTAAAATTCAGCAAGCGAAGGGTTAAGATGTTTGCAAAGAAATAAGTTAGTTGCACTGCATAAAGTACTGTTTGTATTCTGAATACATCTTCTTAACCATTTACATGCAAGAAACGAGTATATTATCATTTGCAAACAGTGTAGACTCAGATCCTAGAGAAACCATCTGATCAGGGTCTGCAATGTTTGCCATTCAAATCAATTACATAGTATTACTCTAATGACTGAATGGACTACGTGGTCAAACGATTATGGAACAATCCACTTTGACGATTCAACCTCCAAAGGGTTAAGATACGTTGATCCTTGTGATATGTTCTTTTATGCTATAATGTATCACGTGATAACAGCTATAACCTCTTCTTGCTTTTACAGGGATCAGCTGACATATCGGCCTAAAGAAAGCATTATGTCTGTTTTGTGTCTAGAATAACCTGGTATATATATATATATATATATGACTGAGCAAATGAAACATGCCTAAGTGTAGCCCGGTTTATTTTTAAAAAAAAACGAAATGTGTCACAATGTGTTCCATATTATGGTAAGTATTTCATTGGTCATGGATAATTATGCAATATTCACATGTTCAATACACATTCAATACATTTCGTGGAAATTAACGTTCATCTTAGTCATTGGCGCCTTACGGAAAAAGGTTGTCTGTAACAATGACGTCATGTTATAACATTATGTTTGAATAATATAATAAATAAGGTTGAATCTGGATAACAACGCTTAGAGTATCTCATAGCAATTGTGCATATGAGACCGGTCAAGTCGTGACAAAGTAAACAATAGAAAATAACTTGAAATACCGGGCCAAACTAGAATGTATGTCAATGTATGCATACGGATTTATCATTGCTTACAACGAATATTACAGTAAGTGTTAGATAAGCAGCGCGCATTGATATATTTACAGGTACATGGTGTTATTTAGCCGTTTTCGATTGGCTACATTTGCGACATATTAAACACTATTTATATGTCGCAAATTTGGTCACATAAGCCAGTCAGATTGCAGGGAATTGGTAGATTGCGTTAGAAATCAAAATGACTTGAGGTCAAATGCAAGATATTGGACTGTTTTAACTGTTTATTTCAAAACGACATAGTGTCACATGTTAGAATTAGCTATCTGCATGTTCCAAGATCTTATATCAAAATGATTGAGGTACAAATATGAACAGCACACATATGTTCCATATCCGAGTGAGATATGTACCCGTCCCAGGTGGCTCTGTGAAGGCGATTTGTGTTTCAATGTGAAAAGTAATAATGCGTTCTATATCTGAATGAGCTCTGTTGCTGCTCGAAGTGATAATAGTCTAAACAACATGGACTCAAATATAAACAGTCCAAATTTGTTCCATATCTCGATGAGTTATTGTCAATTGCAATTCAGTTTCTATATTTGTTTATAATATTCCGATGCTTCTTTCTTTGCTGACTTTAACATATTCAACAGAATAACCATATATTTGAGTCCAGGGCTGGTTAACTAGTAGAGTTTTATTTCTGTAACTCTTTCCCTCATAGAAACACCCTTTAACGCCTTTGACATTAAGGTTGACCCTGATCAGGCACTCTCCTGTAGGAACAGAATGATTCTTGTCTGCTCTTTGACATATGGCATGTATCTACTGCTTATGTTTCAACACGTTCTTGCTTGTTTACCAATGATAGAAATATCTAATGAACATTCATAATGTCATTATTTCTTACATGCATATTCATGAGATAAAGGTTTTGTAACATTCGAAAGTGTAAATACGTCACAAATTCGTTCCAATTTTTAACATTGATCTTTAACCCTTTCCCTGTTCTATGTTTATTTAAGGTATTTCCAGCAATGGCCGTTTGTTTACTTCCTTTCAAGTTGACCTTCATATTAAAAATTGATTAAATCTATATTTTTAACAAATGTTCAGCAATTATTTTAATACAGTTATTCAGTAAAGGTCCTCGTGTAGTTCATAAATGTTAGACAACACTTTTTAAGAGTTAAATAAAACATTAATTTTTACCTGAAAATATGAAAAAAAAGAGGTGTCATATAACTCACTTTTCCAGATTTTAAAAAATATTTTTTTCAAAAGTATCCTTCCAAATATCTTCTTTAACCCTGTTGATGTATTAATAAGTCCTTCTTATATGATAAATGTTCAATATTAACTTTTTCCCAACACCACTATATTTCAGCCATAGCAAACAAATGCTTTTTATTGGACAATATGCTATGATTGAAAATAGTGGTGTTGGGGAAAAAGTGAAATTGGAACATTTATCATATGATAAGCACTTATTGATACACCAACAGGACTAAAGAAGATACTTGGAAGGAAACGTTTGATATTAGTTTTTAAAAACAAATCTGGAAAATGAGTTATATGACACCTCATTTTTACATATTTTCAGGTAAAAATTAAAGTTTCTATTTAATTCTTAAAAAACAGTGTTTAACATAAGTGAACTACATTAGGACCTTTACTTAATAACTGTATTAAAATAATTGCTGCAAAATTGTTAAAAATATAGGTTAAATCATTTTTTAATATAAAGTTCAAATTGAAAGGAAGTAAACAAACGGCCGGAAATACCTTAAACGTTCAATAACTACTGCATATTCACGGACAATATAAGTAGAATGAAGTATGAAGTATGAAGGCGGAACATTCAGGTCATTTTAGAAAGTAAAGAAAGATAACCATCAAATTTAATTAGGAAACAAAGCAGACCCTGATCAGACGGCTCATATAGCATGATTTATGTCTACTGTGTTTGCAAATGCGTGAAAGGGTATTTATATGAAGGAAGGTTAATGCGTTTAAGAACATGAAAAACACATGCCATTTTTATTAATCAAAACAAGGTTTTCTTTCATTTTCTTCCAAATTGGCGACCGAAATGTCAAACAGTTTGGGGCCTGATGCGACACGATATTAATCGCCATCTCACCCGATATCGAGCTATTTGCAAGTTCTAGTTAGGCTGGGCAAATAAACATTAAAACACTTAAAACACATTTGCTTAACTGAGTACCTAAATATTATAATATAAACACAAATATTTCAGAATAGATTGTGCATCAGATATGTAAGTGTATGTATGCTTGACTTATTACTTTTTCAATGATATGATACGTAGAATTGGCTGAAAGACTACGAGAACAAATTCGGAGCAGATATATTTGTAGAGGAAACGAGCAGCTCAAACCAAAACCAGAAATCCCGGAGGAAAGGCAATGTACCAACCTCAAGAGATGGGTACATCCGTAATTACACACCTAGAACGGATCCTGTACGTCAACAACAAGAAAATGTAAACATGGCCGAACATTACGCGAATAATAGTGCTAGAAATAGAAATTCAGTGGGCAATAACAGAGACAGAACACAACATTACGCGAATAATAACGCAAGAAGTAGAAACACAAATTAACAGAACCAGCACACAAAACCGAAACAATGCGCGTAACTCAGATGTTAACAAATTAAGGATGAATCATTCGGGTGAAAATCTATGGGCTTCAAGTAGACCTGTCAGACAAAATGGAACGACCTTCATAGGAAAACATATGTAAGGCAATTTCAATCGACAAAGATGGTTGAGGAAAAACACCAGTACAAGAAACAGACGAACCAATCACATCAGTAGACAACGAGATAACATTTTGCATAAAGGCACAATAACACCCACTCCCAATGATGGTATACTCTTAAACTTGGATACAGGAGGAGCTTACCAGACTCATGTATTACTTTTTCCCTGTCGTGCCCTTAACGGCTTACCTGCAGGTGCTCTGACTTCAGCAAAGTCATTGAGTACATATTTGACGGATTGTCACAGTTATTATGCTATGTTTTACATATTGTCCTGTGTTCACCGTCGTCTATGTTGTGGGTAAGTCCAGCGGGGATACCTTTATTTACAATATTTGTAAAGCTAGGGTGACTTTGAGAGAAGTGTGAGGTTAGGACGTCCGTAAACCGGTTTAAACCCCCAGTGGTGTTTTTGCTGCTGACCGTGCCAAGGCGGTACTCTCTTTGTCACCCTTCCTTTTGTTTGCCTTGCGTCTTTGTGCTTGTGGTTTGTTCATGTTGTGGAACGTTTGTCCCTGGTTCTAGTGTGTCTTTTGGTGTTTTCTGTGTTCATTTCGTGTGTGTGTGTGCGTTTGGGTGTGTGGTTGTGTGTGTGTGTGTGTGTGTCATGCTGTCTATCGGTGTTTTGGTGGTGGTTGCGTCTTGCATGTGGCTTTGCCTGCTTGACTTTACTACTTTTCCATTTACACCTAAGGTAATACATTTATCAAATAATTAATGTCTTGTCAGAAGCAGAGATAAGTATTACGTAAGTGACTTTAAATTTACCCCTATCCCTAATGAAAACCAAATTGAACTGTATACAGACATTAACTAATTTTGCAGAAAATTGAGATTGGGTGAACGTTTTCATGATAATAATGACGATAATAACAAATAATTATCTTTAGTTGAAAAAAGACAGGATAGAACCCTCCAAAGAGTAGCGATAAATCGTTGGAATATACCATACAGCTACTGAAAGAATACCCATTAGAAAATATTTCCGAAGTCAGAAATAATCTTTCACATATTGACCGTGAAGCACTTAAAACTCTCAAAGATAATAAACGAAGCTGATGAAGGGGACATTATTGTGTGCATGAACGATGCATTTTACAGAGAGAAGAATTTATCTATGAATGATACTAACTACTATGAAGAAATAGACGAGGGAGCAGATGTTAGAACTAAACGTGATTTACACGATATAATCAAAGAGCATGGTAAGGAATTTGTGAAAGAAGAAGCTGACTATTTAACTAATTTTGAGCATACTATTTGTTATTTCTATGGTTTACCCAAGGTTCATAAAAGAAAAATAATCACTGATGCTTTGAAGGAACAAAGTCTAAAAGCGTGCGATCCTGAGGACTTACCTTTCAGACCTAATGTTGGATGACCTAATATTGTTGCAGAAAGACCTAGTCGCCTTTTAGATATCATCCTCAAACCTTTATGTAAATGTGTACCTAGTTTCATTAGGGCTCATATAGATTTCCTTAACTATTTACCAGAGTATATTGAGGATCAGAAATCTAAACTTGTGACATTCGATGTAAATAAGTTATATCACCTCCCTTCAGAATTTATATACAAATATTCCACACGACCTCGGACTTAAGGCGGTACAGTTCTGGATGGAACAGGTTCCCGAAAAGATAAATAGACGTTTTCAGCATAGCTTCATAATTGAATCACTTAAACTTATATTTGACAACAATGTATTCTACTTTGACGGAAATACTATATTCAGAAGAAAGGTACAGCTATGGGTACCATCGTCATTCCAACTTATGCAACTTTAGTACTTGGATATTTAGAGGAGACACTTTACGAGCGGATGCAGTCAAAATACAGCAGTGATTTTTCAAATTATCTAAGACTCAATGAAAGAGATTTCTGAATGACTGTTTCTTGATATTGCAGAAGGATATTAACATTACAGATTTCCTTAATGAATTAAGGAATTGAGGGAATGGTGGTCCAGTGGTAGGGCGTTAGACTTGGGGTCAAAGGGTCCCCGGTTCGAATCCTGCCATCGGACTATCAGAATTTTTCTAAGCAAACAATGCATCCATCGTCTGCTCCTCTCCACCCAGGTGTATAAATGGGTACCTGTGAGGGAAATAAGCCAATGTGCCATGGCTGCCTAGGGCGCCGAATGTTAATGGCCGACTTATAACCCAGTGATCAGGGGGTAAATTGTGAAGTCGGGAGAATATGTACATTGTATGTAGTTCCAGACTATAAACCGTACCTTTACCTGTTTTATGAATTAAACGAATTGCATCCTAGCATACAGTTAACTTGTAATGCCTTTTCTAGACATATTAGTCATACAATCGGGAAATAACATTACTACAGACCTGTACTGCAAACCTACTGATACGCATAATTATCTCGATTTTCGTTATTGCCATCCTAAACATACTTAAGTCAACATATTGTTTAATTTAGCATCTAGAATAATTACTATCGTGAAAGACAAAGATTTACAAGAAAAGCGACTCTCAGAATTAAAATCACAGCTATGCAAACAACATTACCCAGATGTACTTATACAAAATGAAATTGGAACAGGCAAAACTCAAAGGACCTATTCGTACAACTGACCGCACAGACGTTGATACCTCTGCGTTTAACGTGATCCCCTTTGTGTCTACATACAATCTTACAAAATATGTTTCCAGTTATACGCTCATGAAACGCAATCATGCAGAATAGTGATAGAATGAAAAGTGTGCTACAGAATAAAAGAATAATTAATAGTAAAATCCAGCCAAAAAGCTTAAAGCAAGTTCTTTCTTCTTCTACATTTGACATAAAAGAAGACACTCCTTCAGTTACCAAATGTAACAGAAGATGTAAGATGTGCCCATCTTTAATAGAAAGACATACGATTCTATTTTCAAATGGTAAACAATTCACGGTAAAGCAAAGTATGAGATGTGTGACCAAAATGTCATTTATAGTATAATGTGTCCTAATTGTAACGAATTTTATACTGGGCAAACTAGTAAACCGGTTTAAACCCCCAGTGGTGATTTTGCTACTGACCGTTCCAAGGCGATACTCTCTTTGTCAACCTTACTTTTGTTTGTCTTGTATCTTTGTACTTGTGCTTTTGTTCATGTATTGAATATTTGTCTCTGGTGCTTGTGTGGGCGTGCGGGTGGGCGGGCGTGTGTATATGTGTGCTTGCACGCGTGTGCATGCGTGCGTGTGTACGTGCGTGCGTGTGTGTCTGTATGTGACATGCTGTCTATCGATGTTTTTTAGGTGGTTATGTCTTGTATGTTGCTTTGCCTGCTTGACTTTACTGCTTTTTCAATTACATAGGCAACAAACGAACACAGAAGCACTGTGTTTTCTGAAAGTAAAGAAGCATTTACACCAGTGGTCTGCGGTTAAATTCAATATACTTCTGCTCTATAAAATACTGAAGGACAGCGACCATTTCAGAGACGAAAAAGAATTAATTTTGATAAATATTCTATAACCGCAATTAAATAGCATTTTGGACATGGATAAAATACCCATTGTGTGCACATACTAAATTTTACCAGGACCAATATAATATTATAGTGAGTGAGTTTGCATTTTCTTGCTGCATTTAAATGAATATTCCTAGCATTGTGTTTCTGCTTAAAATGTGTTGAAGCATCGTACAAATTTAGTGGTTATATCATAGCGAGGGTATAAAGGTAAAAGGTACTAAGTCGCATTTCTGTCAAAAATGACTTTTTGATATTTTTCACACCCTTAATAAAATAGCTTACTTCTAAAAAAATATGAATATTATCTGAGATTTATAAATTAATAAAAATGTAGTTTAATGAAAGTACTAACTGCAAACTGGTAAATATCAGTGAGGTAAAAGGTACTATGTGTATATTTTTAGAGGTAAAAGGTACTAACTGTACTTTAGTACCTTTTACCTGTGCATCAAACACCAGCAGATCACATAACACCCTCTGTTGCTCCCACGAATTGTATGGGTGCTGTCTACCAGGGACCGCCTAATAGCTAATTAATCCTCTCTCAACCCCTATCAGGCCTAAATTATTTCAATATTCCAAAACATGCATTGTTTCACTCATTTCCCTGTATACAACACAATAACTTACATGTTTTAACCATGTGTAACACAGTGACTTTGGGAATATAGTGACATCTTCAAAGGTAAGATTTACTAGAATAATTAAGAATAAATAGACAATACTTATCTGTTTATAATATATATCAAAATGAATAATTCATTTTAATTAGATACTAATAAAGATCTATATAACAATTTGTATTACATGTCTTGAAAAAAGATAATTCATGTTTGTTCATTCTTAAAGTAATACGAGAACTTTCAAAGAACATTGATAACTAGTTAGGACGACAAATCCTGGTCTGACTGTCAGATTCATTTCTACAATGTATAGACGGCAAAAGTAGCTAATAAAATGGAAACGTCATTTTCCGTATCAAAGAGTGATAGTTCTAGAGAAACAACAGCAAGTTCTCTTTGCACAGACATACATGCATGTACAGACAATGAAAGCCATTCGTCTGTAATCCAGCATAATGTGATATACAATGAAGCATATGTTAATTTCTACAATAGCTATCAAGACACTGAGGAGCAATTATGTAAGTTTAACAAGTCTATAGATCTAACTAAATAGACAGAAATTCTAAAAGACGGCGAGATATGCAGTAAGTCATTATTGGACTTAAGTGACCAATGTGACTCAAGTTCAGAGGAACTGAATATCCCACTGGCAGAACTACAACAGAGACACTGGGGCAAATCTCAATGCAAAGACAGTGATGTATTTATTGCACAAAATCTGGACTTGGCAACTAATACCAATACAAATAAAATCGTAGAAAGTGAAAGTTCCACTGACGACCTGGAACCATATGAATATGTTGAAAGTAGCGGAAGCAGTTACCAGCCCTCAGAAACAGACTCATGCGATGGTCCAGATTCGGATAGAACACCAATTACAGGACAAAAACGAAAACTTATTAACAGAGATACCAACTGGAAGAAACTAGGCAAACATGTCAAGAGAAAGAAAACAAAAGCAAGGAAACAAAAGAAAAATGAAGATAATGCTAGTGCAAGTCCTTCAGAATACTGTAGTGAAAGTGATTGTACAGATACAGAAAGGGCAAAACAGAAAAGCTTAAAGAAAAGCAAACTTCAAGCTTTGCTACATGATTTCCACTTAGGACATTTGGACAATCTGTTATCAAATAACTTGCTGATACGAAAACACATCCCAGCTGATGGAAACTGTCTTTTCGCAGCGGCATTAGAGTACCTAAACAATCCAGTGTCTGTGCAGGACCTGAGATCTATGGTCACCGAACATCTTGTTTGTAACATTGATGACTACATCAACTTTGTCCAATTGACAAAAAAAGCCACCAACTCCACTGAAAATAGGGAAGCATATAAATGTATGGTGGACCAAAAAGAAAAAGATGGACAGTGGGATATAGTATGTCAGACCTAATACCTCTTTGCATTGCAAATATTTTCCAGAGCGAAGTGAGGATATTTTCTAGCCGACCGATGCAACCAGTGTTAGATTGCCTCACATTGCACCATTAGTGGATAAGGCACCTATTCTAATTGCACATATAGCTGTCACAGGCCATGACCATTACGATTCTGTACAACATAAGCAATTGGGAAGTGGAGTAGGAACATGCTACCTGTGGGATGAAACTCATGCGAACAGGGGATCATGTGAGATAGGCACCTGTATAGTAGCCCACTTAAATTCGCTCTCAAACAAAACGTCCAACGTCGAGGAAGTAACCCTATATAGTGACACATGCGGTGGTCAAAACCGAAACCAATTTGTAGCCGGAGCAATGCTTTACTGCATTCAACAATATAACTTATGTGTATTAATCAGAAATTCTTTGAGAGCGGCCATTCGCAAATGGAATGTGATGCTATTCACAGAACTATAGAACAAGCCAAAAAGCGAACTGCAGTTTATGTACCATCGCAATGGGAGACTATCATTGCCCTTGCTAGGAAAAGTAAACCTTATGTTGTTGTACCTATGACATTTGGAGATTTTATAGATCTAAAGAAATTACAAAACTCGCAGTTCAGGAACATGAAAAATTTAAAAGATGGGATAAAAGTTAAGTGGTTAAAACTCAAATGGCTGCAGGTGCGCAAAGAATCACCAAACAGTATATTTGTAAACTATTCGTTTCAAGCAGATGAATTCATTGAGGTGGTTACAAAGCTGCAAAAATGAGGAAATTCCAAAGTCCCACAATTGCAACTTTGTCAGCGCTACCAAAGCAAATTACCAATATCTGCAGCTAAAAAGTCTGATCTGCTTTCACTTTGTATGTCAGGTACAATTCCAGAAGAGTACAAACCATACTATGAAGCTTTACCAAACAATAAATCTGTGAAATACAAACTACCCCTTCCTGCAGCCAGTGAAAATCAGTTAGATTCATCAGACTAGCTTACCAGCATTAATGATCCAATAACTGTTGAAGTTTGTGCAGTTAGCCTATTGCAAAGAGACACTCATGAAGGGTAGTGTCATGAATACTTCTAATGATTATTGACAACAGGTTCATTCTTATCCATGCTATTTCTATGTATATCATGTATTACGTAAGCATTCAATTCAATGAATCTTTCTTGTTGTGGTGCTGTTCGAGCGGCTGTTATTTTTTGGATGTCGTGTATCCTGCATGACTCATATTTGTACTTTTATAAATTATTATACATGTATATATATTTGCTAACATAGTCATGATATATCATGTGAAATATGCTAATATTAATTTTGTATTGCAAAAGCTATAAGAATGGACAAACAATTTCAAACTATTCGGATCTTAGGTTAGCCTCACATTTTTTGAGTTCTATCTGGAACCAGACCCTCTGCATATGTTTACTCATGTCCGACGGTATGCAGAGTCAAACCTGATTCATTTATATTGGCAATGTTGTGCATTATTATCATGTGTAATTTTAGCATATGTACAAAAACTGTCAGTATCTAACAAGTAAAAGGTACTAAATGCACTTAGTACATCTTACCTGACAATGTTTACTTTGAATCAAGTACTAAGTGCTTTTAGTACCTTTTACCACTCAATATTTGACAACTCGGTAAAAATAGATTTAAAATGTTATTGATATTTCAGCTTTAAATCAACCTGTAGCTTAAAAACCCTTGTAGTCATACTTGTTTATCCATAAACAGTTGTACCAGATAGTTTGAATTTGAAAAAATAACAAATTGTGGACTTGGGAATATGAAATCACGTTTTCGCGTTTTTCTCAAAATGTACCAGATGTGACTTAGTACCTTTTACCTTTACACCCTCGATATATTCTTGGACGTATTTGTTTTTCAATCACAGTGTGAATGTTATGTGTTTTTCTTTATGATATAGATTACTTGTAATATACAATTATTTCGCAACGTCGTATTCTGATGTTTCCCGTATTTTAATGACGTCACGTAATGAATAATTATATATATTCTATTGCCATATATATATATATGCTAAAAATTAGATTAATTGTTATAATAGCACGGCCTTGTCCAAAACTGTAGAATCATATCTATATTATATCATAAGCAAACAAAACAGAACTTGATCATATAGGAGCCGAATAATCAGGCTATGAACTGAACATCAACATTTTGCTCACGAAATAATATAGATATGATTCTACAGTTTCTGATATGGTCAAAAGTTCCTGTGTTTATAAAAAGCAATCTAGTTAATACCCATGAGTTCATTACTGTGTGAGGTTAGGACGTCCGTGAACCGATTTAAACCCCCAGTGGCGATTTTGCCACTGACCGTGCCAATGCGGTACTCTCTTTGTCACCCTTACTTTTATTTGTCTTGTGTCTTTGTGCTTGTGCTTTTGTTCATGTTTGTCTCTGGTGTCTGTGTGTTTGTTGGGGTTTTCTGTGTTCATCTCGTGTGTGTGCGCGTTTTGGGGTGTGTAGTTGTGTGCGTGTGTGTGTGCGTGTGTGACATATTGTCTATCGATGTTTTGGTGGTGGTTGCGTCTTGTATGTGGCTTTGCCTGCTTGACTTTACTACCTTTTCATTCTTACATTAATAGTTGATATTCATAGAGTAAATGGTTAATCATAAGGTTTCATGTGAAGTAAGGTCTGTTTTTATACATAATTATACAACAATAAACATTATCCCCCTTAATGTCAGTTGTCTTTGTTCACCGTTGGTACACTCTGTATATTCAGTACTTTCACCTGCAAGGATTGTAAGTCTGCTTGCAAGAAATTTCTCTCATGTCTTGGTAAATCTATGATTATCAATGAGGACCCAAACTGTTTGCATGAGTAATCACGATTTCGCCGCTAGCGTTAAAGGAGTTTAATATAAATTATTCTGATTCAATGATAGTTCGCCGGACTACTGACTGGTGTCACACGGGATGGGTCATTCAGATAGGATGTTATCCGTTTAACGGTTTTTCGAATGAGTCTGGTCTTTATGCGTTTTATGAACGTGTTATTTTCGATAGTGTCAAATGCAGCCGATAAGTCAAGCATCACCAGAATAGTTATTTCGTTTTATCCAGGGATTGAATATTGTCGTTTTGAATTTTCAGAAAAGCAGTTTCTATTGAATGATGTGTTCTGTATGCTGACTGATGGTGCTCATGTAGTCTGTTTGAGGTCAGGTGTGAATGAGTGCTTTGACGTCCACTTTTCCTTACACTTTGGAGATAACAAATGGCAACTTTTATAAAGGCTTATAATTTTTAAGTTTGTTTAAATTGAGATCCGGTTTCTTTAAAAGAGGCCGTACATGTGACATTTTGAACCTTTTTGTCACGTATGCAGTGTATAAAGAGAAGTTTACATTGGTTTAAAAAATCGGTAGGAGTTCATCATGGCATGGCTCTAACAGCCAGCTCACCGAGCTTACAGGGAGTGGCTTAATGAGCTGTCCTACTTCTCCTTCTGTAGTTTGGGCAAACTTATCTAAAGAGTTCGTTGAATGCTGCATTTCAGTGGTAACTGGCGTACTGGATACAGTGCCTCAGGCAATATATGCCCTTATTCCGTCCACTTTGTCAACGACACAGTCACTGAAGTTTTTTGCGAGTTGTTAGAGGACGAAGTTTTAGGCAATGTGAGGTCACTAGTTGAACCTTGTAGATGCTTAGTTACTTTTCAAATACGTTTTGGGTCTGCCTGGCATAATTCTACATTCTCTGTTTAGAAATCAACCTGAACATCTTCCCCCTATCATTTGTTTGTTTTGTCTTTGTGTGTATCTTTGTGTTTTTATAGTTATGAACATTTATGTGATTCTTGTTGTGGTGCTGTTCAGGTGGATGTTTGTTGTGTGTGTGTGGTGTTTCCTGCATGACTCGTATTTGTACTTTTGTTAACAGCTTGTTCAATTTTATGTGTTCATATGCCATTATATAATTTCATCTAATTAACATTTATGATATCATTATTCTTTGGCATTATGAGTATTTACAGAGTAAAGGTTTAATGCACGTAAAGGAAACCAGTGTCGCGATAAACGTTGAAGGCGTTTTTTATCACTGTCCTTCACGTGACAAAAGTCTGTATGTTCCATTTTCTTGGTTGAACAGGGAGTAAATATATCCTGAAAGTTGGAGATCCTTCGAAAGCAAAAGTTTGGTTTTTCTACGTGATTGAAAAGATTATTCGATATAATTTCCAACCACGTGTACAACTTATCAAACCTACTCAAACAATAGTTTCATGATTCAAATATATCGCATGAAATGTTATCATACTGTGTTTTCTTCAGTCTGAGTATTACAATACGCAACATTACATCTATATGAATATTAAATCTGAATAGTAAGTGTGACTCGGGCATGTCCGTGCTTAAATTATCTGAGTTCTCTGTTACCAAAGTTATAATCTGTGACAGTTATATACAGTAAAATCTCTATATAGCAACCAATAAATACGGGGTTTATACAAATACACACCGGTGGTTGCTTAATACTGGGCGCTAGTAATTTATAATTGTTTAATAAACGCTTCCTGCATAACTTTGGCCATGTATTAAACTACTACCTCAAAGGCTTTTTAGATACAACCTCTTTGAATAAATCTACCGAAAAAGGAGCATTAACTAGCGAAAAGGATTTTTTTTTAGAATTTTAGAGTTTGATACCATTGTGATAAATAGAGAATTTGCTCCAATAGGAGCAAATGCTCTATTTATCACAATGGTTTCAATAGGTGAATTTTACAGAGGCGCAGAAAGGCGTATTTATGGAGGATAGGGTTAACAATCAGGTTTGGACACTGTCTTGATGGTCGCTGTAAAGATGGCTTACTGTATATAGCACGAATCTAAAAACACTACGCGGGCATATTGTCGTCAGTCGTTACACAGGCTGAGGTAGTCACAGGAGGAGTTGTCTTAAACCCCATGGAAACATACAATTAAACAAGGTAAATGGTTTAACTGTACGTAATAGATGGATTAAATGGACAACTCTTAACTTATAATCGAGTCTTATATGAGAGGTTGTAGCTGAAACAGTAATGCATTATTCTATGAATCGTCGAAACAGTATAAGCATCATCTTGGTCACTTTGACAAAAACAAATGTTTAGATTTTGTCGATTCTGCATCGGCTCATGCAATCTACTAAGAGTTGGGACTTGTCAGAAATTCCAACTAGAAGCCAGGTCGCACATTATGATTTTTAGCTCGTCTGTTTCGCAGAAATCACGAGCTATTGACGTAATTCCGGCGTCCGCGTTGTCGTTGTCGTCGTTTTCGTCGTCCGAAATCTTAACATTGACCATAACTTCTTCAATTTTTCATTTACAACCTTCATTTTTGGTTTGCATGTTCGTCTTGACAATTTAGACAGACGAGCGTTGGCACCCGCTTGTGGTGCTCTTGTTATTAATATATTCTGAAAGTGGGTGATCCTTCGAAACAAAAGTAGCAATGCCAAAAGAGAAAATTGCAGACTCGGTTTTATTGTGTCTGTTCATGAATAGAAAACTTCAACACTACTCACGCACCCTAGCACCGGCTTAAGCAGTATTCAGTTTTTAAAACTTATATCATCGAAACTAGTGTTCCCGAAGGACCAGAAAATATAACAACACTGCGAATGAAGTAAACATGATACATTATATGAATATAGTGCTCCCTCCCTACAACGGCCCTCCCAATAACGAGTCCCTCCTTACAACAACTCATGTCACTGTTTCCGAAACAACAAGGCTCCAGAAACCTTTTCCATCGTATTTTATTTATGCCTCCATCAAACCCTATGTTGTGACCACTCTTTAGAATCGTCACCTTGTGATGATTCTAAAGAGTGATCACAACATAGGGTTTGGTTGAGGCATAACGGTTTTAGTTCTCGAAATACACCTTATCTGGGGATCTGAAAACAAGCTAATTATGTTTCATTTTCTCTCCCTATAACAAATCCCTCTGAATAACACATACAATCTTCGTATCCCAAAGGGTGTCGTTGTAGAGAGGGAGCACTGTATTTACATTTACGGTACCAGTCACACTCACAATCATACTCACACACGCATCGACTTAACAATACGGCTAGCGTATACATATACTACTACAACTATAAACCCTTCATGATACCAAATTAGACGTCTACAGTCCTAATTCACATCTGGAAACACTAAAGAGTCCACTGTATCCAGACAAAGCATCTCTATAATTATCATTACTCTCAACAATATAAACTTAGCTTATATACTCAACTCAGATGTCTGCAGTTCTAAATCTAATTTCTAAACCACTCATTACACTGATAAAGCATTCAGCTCTATAAGTATAACATTTAAGCACTCAGTCACAAAGTATAGAACTCAGTTCAATAAAGCAATCAGCTCTTAAAGTACGACTCAAACGCCCAGATCCCACACCCATACGTCTGCTCCAAACAAAACCGATGCAGTGACTGACACAAGATCATACCCTACAAGGCAATCCTTATTTACACAATAGCCACTCTGGTGTTTACAGTGTCTAAAATGTATGTGTTGTTAAGTATTGTCATGTTATTCAATGTTGAAATAAATATATCTATCTATCTGCACTCCACTTCACTGTTACACTGTGGCTGACCCAAGACAATAGTCTACACACAGCTTTGCCTATACAATAGTCTACACACAGCCTTGCCTATACAATAGTCTACACACAGCCTTGCATATACAATAGTATACACACATCCTTACCTATACAATAGTCTACACACAACCTTGCCTATACAATAGTCTACACACAACCTTGCCTATACACAGCCTTGCCTATACAATAGTCTACACACAGCCTTGCCTATACAATAGTATACACACAGCCTTGCCTATACAATAGTCTACACACAGCATTGCATATACAATAGTCTACACACAGCCTTGCATATACAATAGTATACACACAGCCTTGCCTATACAATAGTCTACACACAACCTTGACTATACAATAGTCTACACACAACCTTGCCTATACAATAGTCTACACACAGCCTTGCCTATACACAGCCTTGCCTATACAATAGTCTACACACAGCCTTGCCTATACAATAGTATACACACAGCATTTCCTATACAATAGTCTACACACAGCATGGCCTATAACAATAGTCTACACACAGCCTTGCCTGTACAATAGTCAACTGTATTACACCCTTCTGATTAAATTTCCTGACAGGACTGAAAATTAAATTATGTTTTGATTACTTTCTTTTTCTTACATGGAAAAGCCAGTACATGTCTAT
Source organism: Azorinus chamasolen (assembly GCA_963576725.1). Classification (NCBI taxonomy): domain Eukaryota; kingdom Metazoa; phylum Mollusca; class Bivalvia; order Cardiida; family Solecurtidae; genus Azorinus; species Azorinus chamasolen. The sequence goes on along the minus strand of OY755252.1, from coordinate 46,743,235 downwards.
AGGTATTTCACCTAACCACAGTGCGCTCCTGGGTTCCGGTTTGCAACAACATGGAGCATGAATCATGTTCATGGGGCAATACAGTAAACCCATTCTAAACCGGAATTATAGTAGCAAAATATATACTTTTATGAAGGTGGCTTAATGCAGGGTAAAGGCCATGCAGAAAGCACCCAGGGTAGCTTTCTTAATGGATTACACCCTGGATTAAACTGCCACCTGTCTCAAAGTTTGATATTTTAAACATTAGCTTAGAGAGGTTTTGCTCCCACAAGACCCCCCTGTATGTTTGTAAAGTCGTCAAAGAGTATATCCATCAGACAATTAGATTTTCATTCTCAGTGTTGTTATACCTTCTGGTCCTTCGAGATCATGAATTTCAGTACTTCTTGTTTTGAAAATTGAATACCGCTTAAGCCGGTGCTAGGGGGCGTGAGCAGTGTTGCACTTTCAATTATTGTTCATGAACAGACTCAATAAAACCGAGTCTGCAATTTTCTCTTTTTGTGTTGCAATTTTTGCTCTCGGGGGATCACCTCCCTTCAGAATTTATAATCTTCACAACAGCGCGTGTAAGTGCTTGTGTGGCGGCCGTAAAACGTCGCCTCGTACTTCATTCTCAGTGTTGTTATACCTTCTGGTCCTTCGAGATCATGAATTTCAGTACTTCTTGTTTTGAAAATTGAATACCGCTTAAGCCGGTGCTAGGGGTCGTGAGCAGTGTTGCACTTTCAATTATTGTTCATGAACAGACTCAATAAAACCGAGTCTGCAATTTTCTCTTTTTGTGTTGCAATTTTTGCTCTCGGGGGATCACCTCCCTTCAGAATTTATAATCTTCACAACAACGCGTGTAAGTGCTTGTGTGGCGGCCGTAAAACGTCGCCTCGTACTTCATTCTCAGTGTTGTTATACCTTCTGGTCCTTCGAGATCATGAATTTCAGTACTTCTTGTTTTGAAAATTGAATACCGCTTAAGCCGGTGCTAGGGGGCGTGAGCAGTGTTGCACTTTCAATTATTGTTCATGAACAGACTCAATAAAACCGAGTCTGCAATTTTCTCTTTTTGTGTTGCAATTTTTGCTCTCGGGGGATCACCTCCCTTCAGAATTTTTAACTTAACTATCTATCCTGGACGTAATAAAAGGAAGGAAGTTGTAACACAGAAATAAACAAATATGAAGGATTTGTATATTTAGTGAATGATAACATTTTCAATTATGCCAACATCACCATAATTCTTTGCTATATATTGGTTTTCACATGCTTCAAAATTTATTTAGATGACGTCCAAATATAGCGACAAACTACCTCTTCCGGTTCAAAATGGCAACTATCAGAGAGACCATTCAGACGACCCCGACACCAAATGTGGCTTCGGCAATTTTACTCCAAAATTCATACAGGTATACTTCTATAAAAAAAAATGCATCATCATCGTCATCATTTTGCTTTTTAAATTTGTTAGACATTAGCCATTGTGTCTTAATTCTGACAGTATTCCAAAATAATTCATTTAATTTGCTGTCTTATTTACATCAAAGAACATTATCAGTTACTTAAGAGGTATTAACCCTTCTCTTGCTGAATTTTAAAATACATTTCTCCTTCTTTACCCATGCCCTGTTGTATAATTACATATATCTTCACTGTGTACACGTATTTCGCTGTGCAATCACTGCTATGGAGTGTATTGGTTGCACAATCAACTTGTAAATAGTGCAGACCCTGATGAGACAGCTCCTGCAGGGGCTGTCTCATCTGGGTCTTCACTATTTACAGGTAGGTATATTGGCGTGAATAGCAAGCGAAGGGTTAACTTTACCTAACAGTAAAGTTGGGAATTGTTTAACAGTTTTCTAGCCAATTATGATCCTTTATATACGTCATTCATGATCTTGATTTTCAGGTTTTTGCAAGAATTGGAGCTTTTGTTGGTGTATACAGCGCCTCTGGTTTGTTGACCTCTTCGCTTTCTACCTATGTTAACTCCCAGGTAGGCATTGAGTTGTACAATAACACATGGAATTACATGACACATTTAACTCCAGAATGGACATAATTCAAACAATATATACCAATATAACAACCTGATTCATATGGGTTTTAACCACCTGACCTATATGGGTTTTAACTACCTATCTTAAATTGGTTCATAACTTATATGGTTTGTTAATCATATTATAAGGCTTCATCAGCTTAATGAGTTTTAACATGACACATTAAACTGAAGTATTTAACCCCAGAATGAGCACAGTTCAAACAATATATACACATAAACAGTAAAACCCCGCTAATGCGACCACCAAAAAGGGGCATAATTCTGGGTGGCAGAGGCAGGTGGTAGCTTAATGCAGGACGAAAGTTATGCAGAAAGCTTTCTGCATAACTTTCGTCCTGCATTAAGCAACCACCTGCTTTAGACGACATCAGTGGCTGTTTACTAAGTGGTCGCATTAGCGGGGTTTCACTGTAACAACCTAACTCATATGTGTTGAAACCACCGAACCTATATGGGTTTCAACTACCGAACTTATATGGATTTAACCACCTATTTCAAATGGTTTTTACTACCTAATTTATACGGGGTTTAACCACCTAGCATACTCGTATATGTGTTTAAACCATCTCTTAACTTATATCACAATGGTTCAAACAACCTAACCAGTATGGAGTATAGCCACCTAATTCATATGAGTTTTAATAATCTCACTTATGTGGGTTTTAACAACATACGTCATGTGACTAATAACAACTTAACTGTTATAAGAGTTTAATCACCAAATTCAAATCGATTTGAACCACATAACGTAGCTTGATTTACCGATTTACCCTATAATGTATCTAGTTTTAACCACCCAATTCATATGGTGTTTAACCATCTTAAATATATGTATTTTACCGGCTAATTGATATGGTTTTTAACCACATTAATTATATGTGTTTTGACCGCCTGGTTTATATTGGGTTAATATGGAAAAATAGTCAAACAAGAAGAGCCACACACGAAATGACACCGCACCAAATACCATCAAACAAGAAACGGTAAAGCCACAAGACAAAACATAACAGGACGCATATCAAGGCGAAAAACATTAAACATTAAGCATATTAAACAACAAACAATAGAGATTGTGATGAAGCTTAGACGGCGTGGCCTGGTAGCTCAGTCGGTAGAGTTTTGGCATGGTAAGCCAGAGGCCCTGGGTTCGAGTCCCAGTCGAGTCACAACTTTTTCATCATGTTACATTTGGCGCCCAACGTACATGACCATAAAGTGATTTATATGTAAAAATGTAAACCCGTGGAGTGTTCTCGTCCCGAATTCATGTGTAGAGGGTGTGTGTGTGTAGCCGGGTAGGGATCGTAGTGAAATAGTTGATAGGCTTAGACTGTGTGACTTGCTAGCTCAGTCGGTAGAGTGTTGGCATGGTAAGGCAAAGACCCTGAGTTCGAGTCCCAGTCGAGTCACTACTTTTTCACCATGTTACACACATTTGACGGACGTTCACAATTGTTATCATGCTATGTTTTACATATTGTCCTGTGTTTACCGTCTTCTATGTTGTGGGGATATATGGCAGGGATACCTGTACTTACACTATTTGTAAAGCTAGGGTGACTTTGAGGTGTGAGGTTAGGACGTATGTGAACCGGTTTAAACCCACCGTGGTAGTTTTACCACTGACCGTTTCAAGGCGATATTCTCTGTGTCACCCTTGTTTTTATGTTTGTCGAGTGTATTTGTGTATGTGTGCTTGTGTGTTTGTTCATGTTGATGTAATGTATGTTTGTGTGTGTATGTATGTCGCTGTGTGTTGGTGTTGCTTGCTTTCAGTGGGTATTTTTGTGGTGGTTGCGACGCGTGTGTCTTTTCCTGCTTGACTTTACAACTTCTTCATTTATATGGGTTTAACTACAAAACGTATATAATATTAACCACCTATTTCACCTTAATTGTATAGACTCAACCATCTAATGCATATGGGTTTAATCACCTAACTTATATGGGTATTAACAATCTGTCATTCTGGGATTTTACCGCCTAACTTATATTTGTTTAACCACCAAATTCATATTCGTTTTATCACTGGATTCATATGGGTTTTATTAGATAATTAATATAGGTTTTAATTAGATAATTCATATCAATTTGTATTAGGAAATTTATATGGATTTTCGCCTCCTGTTCAATTGCGAATAACAAAGATACTGGACGTAAAAATTAATTCCGACTTAGTTACACTTCTACCCCCTGCCCGGAACGAAATTTAGGTAATAAGAAAATAGTTCGTATGTATGTAATTATAAAAATGTAACATAGTAAAATATGAGTTAATCCTTATCGTGCCTAGCGTGACTTAACTGTCATTTACAAACAGCTGTTGATTCATACGAGACACTGAGTAAATCGATGTCTCATAAAAATCTAATCTGTTTTACACCCGAACATACGAGTCTCAAAAGCGTAACCCCTGTCGTGCAATCTGTGACTTGACTCACACTGGTTGTATACACGGAACTATGCAATTTTGGGTCCTGTATTTTTGCCATCAGTGTCCATGCTTATAAAACTTTTAGTTGAGTCTGAGTACGTTCCCAAGCTTTTGATTGGTGAGATTTGAGCCTTTGGCTCAAATCTGACCAATCAAAATCTTGAGAAATCAAATCTGACCAATCAAAAGCTTGAGAACGAAACTCAGACTCAACTAAAAGCTTTATAAGCATGTACCCAGTATTTGGTCGGCGCCTCGTCCAGATCTAACATGCAGTAGTAGTGGTCCACTCATGAACAGACTCAATAAAACCGAGTCTGCAATTGTCTCTTTTCGCATTGCTACTATTGCTTTCGAAGGATCTCCCACTTTCAGAATATATTTATAGAAATTAAACTTACTCATGTTTCATAGACAATAGCCTAACTCAAGCTTTGTAGCCAGCAGCCATTAGTATAACTCAAAGATTGTAGCCATCAATATAACCCAAAGTCTGAGGCCATTAGCATAACTCAAAGTTGTAGTCATCAGCAAAGCCAAAGTTTGTAGCCATCAACATATATCAAATATGTAGCCTTCAGCATAACTCAAAGTGCGTAACCATCACAACAACACCAAGTCTGCAGCCTTAAGCATGGCTCAAAGTGTGTAGCCGTCAGTATAACTCAAATATGTAGCCATGAGAATAACTGAAAGTGTGTAGCCTTCAGCATAACTCAAAGTGTGTAGCATCAGCATATCTCGTAGTGTGTAGTCATCAACATAACAACGTTTGTAGCCATTAGCCCATTCTAAGTTTGTGGCCATCAGCTAATTTCAAAGTATGTGGCCATCCGCATCATTTAAAGTTTGTATCCATCAGCATCACTAAAAGTGAGTAGCCATCAGCATAACTCAAAGTGTGTGACCAACAGTTTTACTCAAAGTATGAAGCCGTCGGCATAGCTGATGGTATTAAGTCATCAGCATAATTAAAAAATTGTATCTGTCAACATAACTGAGAGTGTGCATCCATCAGCATAACTCAGCTTGTTACCACCATCATAACTCTATTGTGTAACTATCAGCATAACTCGAAATGTGTAGCCATCAATATAACTCAATGTTTGTAGCCACCAACACAAAACAAATTTTGTAGCGATCAGTATAACTAAACGTGTGTAGCCATCAATATAACTAAACGTTTGTAGCCATCAACATATCTAACGGTTTGTAGCCACCAGTATAACTAAACGTCTGTAGCCATCAACACAACCAAAAGTTTGTAGCCATCAGTATAACTAAACGTTTGTAACCTTCAATATATCTAAAAGTTTGTAACCTTCAATATACCTCAAATTGTGTAGCCATCAGTGTAGCCATCAGTATAAGTAAAAGTGTGCGGCCAGTTGTAGCCTACCTAATGTTGTTTATCGCTGTAGGTGTCCATGTTGGAGAAGCAATTTGGTTTCAGTAGTGCGGAGACTGGATTTCTGATGGCCTGTAATGACATAGGTTATCTGGCTTGTGTCATTTTCGCTGGTTACATTGCAAAGAAGGTACGAATGCTTTTAGTTGTAATTAGCGCCAATACATACGTACGCAGCGAAAAGAAGGTATGTAATATTATGCATCATAGTAAAACCTCTTTAGTGTCGGTATTAAAGACAGCTATCAGCTTCGTGCAGGTTGAAAGCTTTACAGAACGCTGTAACCCTTTTCATTATATGGTATAGACTGACATGAAGCAATAAAGACCCCTAGGATCTCATCTGGATCCAAACTGTGTTCAAACGCGACTCAGATAGCGGATAGCCAGCTAAGTGTTCGATCAATTCAATCCACCACATCGAAAACAATACCGAAAATCGGTCACTTTGGAAACGATACCGATAATCAATCACATCAAAAACTAAACATTACAAAAAAATACATATGAGGACACCATTTTAAATAATCGTGAAGAAAGTTCGACTCATTTGCCAATATTTTCGTTTTACTTTGAAATACTTCGACGGATGTGTATAAAATGAATAAAATGTAACTCTTCACCTACTAAGCGTGATCTAGGTGATGTTTGCAAACAGCTTGGATCCAAATGAAACCACGAGTTACTCGGCGTCTCATCAGGATCCAAACTGTTGTACACTTGGTCAGTAGTATCTCGGTGACTTGAATGAACTGAAACTCGATGAAATGTGTTCACTCTTTATTCTATGAAAATGCATATAAGAAATAATGACAACATTAAAATTAAGTAGAATAACTGTTGTAATAGCACATGGATACAGGAATGTTTTGTCATGGCAGAGACTGTACAAGCAGATCTAAATTTGTCATAAGCGAAGAAAGCATACCGTGCTCAGACGGCTCCAATAGGAGCAATCTGGTCTGGGTCTACTCTGTTTGCCCATGCGTATTTATGGAGAAAACGGTTAACAAATTATCTAACAAGCATTCTAACTATATAGGTACACATACCAAGAGGTTTGGGAGTCAGTACAATTCTGTTTGGAGTTTGCGGAATTATGTGCGCTATGCCTTACTTCGTACAAGATAAGTCTGTGTACAGCCTGGATGATAGTCCTTCTGTGGCTGGGGGCAATTTCTCACGAGCCAGCATAGCACGGAGTAAGGTCCCAATGTGTGATCTGACCAACAAATCAATGCGTTCGTTTGACCCCTGTTCGAAAACGAGTGCAGAGGGAGCCTATAATCTGGAGCAGTTATGGATAAAGAAATTTGCTTATGCTATTATAGCGATTGGGATGGTACGTGTGTTTTAAAGACTTGTTATTCCATGAATATTCATGTAATGAATAATGGCATCACGTATCATATTAACCCTTTCGGTGCCAATTTTCTAATTGTCGTCTGCAATGTAATATTTGTTAAGTCATTTGGTAAAAATAAGATATTTTTAAACGAGATAAATAAATGCAGATTTCAAAGGAATAAAGTGCAGATATAGAAGAAGAGATTGAGACAAAAAATGAAGTCCCTGATCAGACGCCGCCTTGAAAAGGCGGCGTCTGATCATGGACTGCACTATTTGTCGTGGTGCATTTTTGCGACATCGGCGGTAAAAGGGTTTACTTAATGGATTGTTATAATGACACATGAACACATGACATTTTGGTCATGGCAGAGGTTGTAGCCCCAATTCCATATAAGTGGAATATATCATCATAATATTTTCCTATGTTTGCAAAGGGGTAAATAGTTAAAAAATGATATTTTCATTGGACCTATACAAAATAAGTGCAACATATGATACGGGTTTACACTGCTAGTTATAGCAGCAAAACAAATGAACTTTGATACAGATCTTTGATACAGCAGGCACACATTGTTGTCTGAAAGAGATGCCAAATCAGATTTCCGCTGTTGACAAAGGCATGACTAGCATGCACACAACATTGTTTCATCGTAATAACTAATCATTTTTCAAATGGGTTCTTTGTCCTTTTACAATACATAGATTGTGATAGGAATCCTATATCAACGACTGCCCAACATGTACAGAAAATTGCAAACGTATCCCACATGTTTTGTTTGTTTGCCTTCATTAACGTCCGTTTCTACCGACTATATGGGCTAATTGGACGTACCAGAGACATGAGAACGATTACAGGTAACCTGTAATGTACAGACAAATCCCTACTCTACTCTTGTTATCGATTACAGGTAACCTGTAATGTACAGACAAATCCCTACTCTACTCTTGTTATCGATTACAGGTAACCTGTAATGTACAGACAAATCCCTACTCTACTCTTGTTATCGATTACAGGTAACCTGTAATGTACAGACAAATCCCTATTCTACTCTTGTTATCGATTACAGGTAACCTGTAATGTACAGACAAATTCCTACTCTACTCTTGTTATCGATTACAGGTAACATGTAATGTACAGACAAATCACGATTCTACTCTTGTTATCGATTACAGGTAACCTGTAACGCACAGACAAAGCCCTACTCTACTCTTGTTATCGATTAATTTCTCTGATTGTGTTTAAATGCTCAGTTGAAAACACTGATAAATCGAACATCAGTTTATAAAGTATTGTCCCAATGACCTGGTCCGGAATGTACGTCATATAAAAATGTGCATATAACACTATTAAAAGCATGCTTGTATCATACATTCCCCTTTATAGAAGAGACAATATCAGAAACCTAGCGACTCTTAAATTGTAGGTTATACAAGGAATAGGGAAGTCTCCAAGAGGAATCTTTTTGACCCTGTACATCGACGATGCGGTATCGAAACAGAAGACTGGGTTCTACATGGGAATTATCATCGGAACAGCAATTTTTGGCCCCGCCTTGGCATTCCTCCTGGGTGGAGTCTTTAGCAAGATTTACGTAACGCTAGAGCGTGAGTTGTATTATTACCAATGAATTTTGTTTTTAACTCCTTTCCCTCTGCGAATCAAAATAATGTCTTCTCTAATCTGGTGCAATTTAACTACGTCCTATTCGAACAAGCTTCTGAGGAATTATTGACCATGTGTCAAACAGCTTGGAGCCTGACGAGACCCCGAGTTACTCGGCGTCATATCTGATTATCATCCGCTTATACCATTATAAAAATGCAGCTCATACATCTTTATGATGTAATTCATATTTAAATGAGTATTCATAGAATAATCCGATTAGTGTCATTAACTTATATGTACAGGTATTGCAATATGTATGTTTGCTACATTAGTTGTTCCAGTGGTATTTCATTATTGTTCACTTGTATTTGTTACTCCATTTTGTCTAGCTATATTCAACAGTCGAATAGTATTTCAATATGGTCTAGGTATATTCATCAGTCCAAGGGTATTTCAATATTGTTATTTAACCCAGTGCGTATTTCAGTATTGTACAGCTATATGCATTAATCCAACATTATTTACAAATTTTATTTGACAGGCATATGTCCATAAGTGTACAACACAATATATAATTCATCAATAGATATTGATTTTTGGTTACAACATGCGTTCTACTTTCTACTATATTCATCTGTCCATAAAAATTATATTGTTATCTCAGCTGTGAACATAAGCCCGTCAGATCCACGCTGGATTGGAGCCTGGTGGCTGGGTTTCGTATTGTTCGGAGGCTGCGCAATAGTCTTCAGTATTCCGATTATGCTTTTTCCGAAGAAACTCCGCTCTTCCAGTCGGCAAAGGGAGGCTGAAATGATGGAGCAAAATAAGATGCCAACGCAAGTAAAACAAAGAAGCCCGATTAAATCGGTGATACACGAAGTCAAAGGTGCATATTTTACGAAGCTATTTTTAAATACGCCTTTAAAGGCTTTAGCAAACAGAGAAGACCCAAACCAGAGTCTTCTGAAGCAGCTGTCTAATCAAAGTCGGTTGTGTTTGCTTAAGAATAGACCTGATTCTGCAATGTCTATCATGATAATATTTCCCTTGTTTTAGATGCATTATACGTATCAGCTATTTGATATTAATGGAGTAAATGGTTAATTTATCCAGTGGGGTTAATAACCGATTGGGCAATACTTCCCCAAAACAGACTTTTAAATGTGTATGCATCACAGACATTGGGCTTTATGCTTATTGTAAATGTTCAGCAACCTTATTTGGTAATGTTAAGACTTAAACAGGTTTATCATGTTATTTTGGCATTGCACTGGAGTCGTAATAAGCGATCACATGATATTTAAACATATGAGAATAAACGCAGGCGGTTGCTTAATACAGGGCAAACTGATACAGAGAGCTCCTATAGGAGCTTTCTGTATCTCCTATGGGAGCTTTCTGTATCACCCTTGCCATGCATTAAGCTATTGTTTATTTTACAAATCTAGAATTTGACTTCTTGTGGGTGGTTGTATAAGCAAAACTTTATTGCACCGTAATATTGATTTGAAAATTCCAGAGAAAGGCTTTTCCGTTTCGTTTTAAAAGTTCTCCCCATTACACTAGTTTCTGTTGCATCAACGGTATTAAATGACTCATAGGTGTTTAAAGGATGTGGTTATATGCAGAAGATATAATCAAGGTTCGAAAGCTCAAATCAGTGTTGCTAACTGTATTTAAGTAAGAAAAGAAACCCCATTCTAGATAACAGCTTTAATCGTGCTGTAGTTCACACACATTCAGTTATAGTGTGGATGTATTAACTCTGATCGCTTTGTTGTGTCACTGGCTTTAACAGTCTTGCGTTCGGTGACCACCTCTCCATGGTCTATCCATTTGTTTGTCCAACTTTCACGGTTATTGCTTCGAAGACGCTTGTTTTTCGCAAAGTTTTGTCGTTTTGCAGATTCACTAAACGTTGATTATTTTGTTAATTACACAATTTTAATGTGTTGTAGAGTACTCAACGTCGATATTACGTATTGCTAAGAACCCAGTCTACCTGCTGCTGAACGCGTCCACTGTGATCAACATTATTGGCGTATCGGGAACCATTTCTTTCATGCCGAAATACCTAGCATCGCAATACAGCATTCCACTCTGGCAAGCCAATATCACAATGGGTAGGACATTCTGCGTAATATCACATTATATTTACAATGGGTAGGACATTATGTGTATTATAACATTTATATTGGGTTAACTTTATGGCCTAGAGTCATTTCAATTAGACTTTTAAACAGCTTTTGTCAATATTGTGATGATGTTTCTTTTTGTCTGTTTCAGACATCACAAATACTACACCGTGGTATTGTTGCAATTGACCGAATCGCATTTAAGAATCCACTTCAATTTAACGCCTTTGTAAAAAACAGTAGATCCAGATTAGACCTCACAAGTAGAAGCCCTCCGATCAGGGTCTGCTTGTTTGCTTATGGAATAATATAGATATGATTCTACAGTTTCGTTTCTGTCGTGTCCAGTATGTAATATGTCTTTGTTTTAATCTTTACACCAAGTTACAAAATAATACTATCATGATAGATCTTGAGCGACTGAGTTGGAATCCTATAATAACAAATTAGTAAATGTTTTTATGTAGACCATGTGTAGTAGTAGTATTTTAAAAAAAATATTTCCTAAATCATTATACAAAATGGTATGCATTGTTTGTCTAAATCGAAAAGTAGTAAAGTCAAGCAGGCAAAGCCACATGCAAGACGCAACCACCACCAAAACACCGATAGACAGCATGACACACACACACACACACACACACACACACCCAAACGCATACGCACACACACATACGAAATGAACACAGAAAACACCAAAAGACACACAAGAAACAGGGACAAACGTTCCACAACATGAACAAACCACAAGCAAAAAGACGCAAGGCAAACAAAAGGAAGGGTGACAAAGAGAGTACCGCCTTGGCACGGTCAGCAGCAAAAACACCACTGGGGGTTTAAACCGGTTTACGGACGTCCTAACCTCACACTTCTCTCAAAGTCACCCTAGCTTTACAAATATTGTAAATAAAGGTATCCCCGCTGGACTTACCCACAACATAGACGACGGTGAACACAGGACAACATAATAACTGTGACAATCCGTCAAATATGTACTCAATGGCTTTGCTGAAGTCAGAGCACCTGCAGGTAAGCCGTTAAGGGCACGACAGGGAAAAAATAATACATGAGTCTGGTAAGCTCCTCCTGTATCCAAGTTTAAGAGTATACCATCATAGAGTACTACCCTCGGCCTGTCATCGCGCAAGCAAAGAGGGAAGCGTAGCTACCGACTGTAAAAGGGTCGATAACCAAACATGCAGTGTGTTGCAATATAGTTACAGTTTTTACAACTTTTGGAATTCCTATGTAAATTTGTGTATTAACCCTATCGTATAGCCAATGAAATGAAAAAGTAGCATTGTCAAGCAGGAAAGGACATAGACAAAAACCCAACCACCACCAAAACGTCGATAAAAAGCAAGTAAAACACATACACAACACCACACGCGTGCGCGCACACGCACGCACGCATAAGAACACTCGAGATGAAAATTATAAACACGAACAAACGCACAAGTACAAAGACACAGACACTTACACCAAACATAGATACAGACACTTACACCAAACAAAGATATAGACACTTTCATACACTTACTTTTCTACAGTTACTATGTTTGCAGCTCAATCATTGAGTACACTAGCGATAGGTGGATACAGTTTGTTCACTTAAATGTTTTCGTAATATATGCACTTTACCACTGAATTTGCCGTCGCGGTTGTTGTAGATTAGTCGGAGAGGGGATACTTTTGTCTTTTAGGGTGGGGATGGAATAAGTGTGAGGTTGGGCGCCCATAAACCGGTTTAACCCCCCCAGTGACTTATGTCACTGACCGTTCCAAAGCGGTACTTCCATCTTCCCCCTATTGTATGTTTGTTTTGTCTTTGTGCGTCTCTTGATGTTTTTTATAGTTATGTACATTTGCTGTTTCCTTGTGTTGCTGTTCGGGCGACTGTTTGTTCTGTATGTGGTGTTTCCTGCTTGACTCATTTTTGTACTTTTACGATAATTCTGGAAAACATCTGTTTTGGTCAATTAATAAGTTTATGTAAACTTCAAAGAACCAAGTCTCTACCCTTAGTACAAACGGGTTTTCCATTTTATACACTATTCTTCCAAATGATCTATCAATACTAAACACAATAAACAGAACACTCTTATTGAAGAAAAAAACTTTGCTAGCAAAACTAGATTATTTCCCGTATTGAATGCTTACCATGCATTTGTTATGGTTGACTCGGTTAAGCATTATACTAAATGGATTGTTTCGAAGTTGTGAATCGTTGACTTTTTTTGACAATATCTTTGTACCTTAAGGAGGTGACACATAGCATCAAGTCACTGATATTCCGTTGGGTACGAATTGCTTACCACTTGTCTGAGATTCGTTTTTGTATTTCTTTGAGAGAGACGTCATGTTAAGCCCGTAACGTGATGAATAGTCAGATGTTATCATTGCCTTTAATGAAATATCTCGATATCTGGATGTCATATTTTATATTGAAAATACATTTATTGATGCCCTGTTTTAACTTCAGTTAAATACAGCAAATCAGTCAAATAGTTCAGCACATTTTCTTGATTTGTTTGGTCTATTAAAGGACTTATCTCTTCGAAACAAGCGGAATGACTTTTACGTTTTGAGCTATTGAGGACCAATGTACGTGATGATGCTCAATCCACCAAATAAACCTCTCGATGTTATGTTCAAAAACGGTTCTTCTAACTGCAATGTGTCATAACAACGAGTAACTTTCGCTCAAGATATTAAGCATATGCACATGCACCGTAACACAATCTTCACAATATACATGATAAAAATGATAAAGTTCTGAAAATAGGAGATCCTTCGAAAGCAAAAGCAGCAATGCAAAAAGAGAAAATTGCAGACTCGGTTTTATTGAGTCTATTCATGAGCAGTTATGAAAGATGCAACACTACTCACATATCCTTGCACCGGCTTTAGCAGTATTCAATTTGTAAAACTAATAACACCGAAACTGATGATCCCGAAGGACCAGAAAATATAACAACACTGAGAATGAACTTCAGTGTCTTAATGTAGAACTTTGTCAATATGAGCGAGGCGTCTTTTTATCGCATTATTCAGAACAAATGTTACTGATATTACACTTTCAAGATGCCATTATAACATTGACATACGATGAAACAACCTCATGAAAATCGTCAGGCATATTTCACTGTCAAGATCGCTTTGAATAAAGTGGCATAGTTCATACGACAAATGGGTTTTTTGAGCAGTTATGTCTAATGCTGTTAAGGATCTAAACACCCTTTGGTAACTCACATATACACGCATAACTGTCTTTATAAACCCTTTCCTTTATAAAAAAAAACGCTTTTCTATGCCTCTGTAAAAATCAGCTTTTGAAACCATTGTGATAATCATCACAATAGTTTCAAACTACAAGTACAAAAATGAGTCATACAGAAAACACCACATACAGAACAAACACTCGCCCGAACAGCAACACAAGGAAACAGCAAATGTACATAAGTAGAAAAAACAACAAGAGACGCACCTAGACAAAACAAACATACAATAGGAGGAAGATGGAAGTACCGCCTTGGAACGGTCAGTGACAAAAGTCACTGGGGGGGTTAAACCGGTTTATGGGCGCCCAACCTCACCCTTATTCCATCCCCATCCCACAAGATTCTAAAATGTTTCGTACATGTATTCTTTGTTAATGCTCCTTTTCGGTAGATTTATTCAAAGTGGTTGGATCTAAAAATAGCTTATGAGGGAATGGGTTAAGCATGCTTGCAATGTTATGACTCACTGCCTGTGGTCCTAGATCGGTTTTAGTTTGGAGTCATTTAAGCCACTTAGAAACTCCGCGTCGTATCAGACTCCAAACTGTTTAACACTATTGCGGTGGTTGTTAAAAACTGAACAACTGTCACAATGATATGTGCTCAGCAGGCTAAATTTTAATTACCATGGTGCTCCTTCTTATGCAGTTGTCTTTATGTAGCATGTTGCAGTATCATGGCTGTTTCCCTTGGCGCCTTTATCGGCGGCCTGATCACTAAACGTGTTAAGATGACGCCTATCAACACATGCAAGATGATATTGCTGTTTTATGCCGTATTCATCGCTTCCCAAGTATGCGGTTTCTTCTTAGGATGCGACCAACCCGTATTATATGGAGACAATAGTCAACAGTAAGTCTTCAACAGCTTAAACTACTTAACCCTTTACTCCATGTATATTCATGTAAATTGTAATATGTGTATGAATATTAGTTACCATAATACATTTGTATATAAAATGGTCTATGAAATGGCCTGGTAAAACTAGAATCAAATCTTTGTAATTACAAAAGCAAACAGCAGATCCTGAAAAGGCGGCTCCTGTATGAGCCGTCTGGTCTGGGTCTCTTCTGATTTCAAATACCTTAGAGGGCGAATTTGTAATATTTTGTGTGTGTCGTTTTTCGTCGAACGATCTGAACAGGTATAATAAAATAAATGATACTCGCTTTTATTCGTTGAGAAATAATAAAAAAAGTAGAGTATGTGAATAGTAGTGCAGGCTCTGATCAGACGAGAAGACCAGACAATCAAAGCTCGGTCAAACCATGAATTACAAAATAGATAAATGAGCACGCTCGATCAGAGATACATTGTATTTCGTCTTTCCATTAGCTGTTTGAGATAAGCCCTGTGCCTAAATTGCTGTTAGCAATCATCTTTACATTTTATGTAACAAACAAACATTCCGATAATTTGTGCGGGTGTTATATTTTTAAATCTTAAATAAAATATAAACAAAGAAACGTATTGGTTCCTGTCGGCAACAGTATTGTAGATGGTTTCGCTGAATCCTCTCCACATACTTTGTTAGAGAGTTCAAATTATATAGACATAATGCTTATTGTGGCATTTGTGTACAATTCCAGCATGTTTTACTTATTTTAATTGCAGCAAATCATCAGAATCATACAAGTTAACCGAGGACAAATGCAATTCGAACTGCGATTGTGATGACAATAAATATTTCCCTATCTGCGGAGACGACGGTCGCTCATATTTTAGTCCGTGCCATGCCGGATGTAGTTCGCAGAGCAACATGGTAAGAATCTGATAAAGACCAATTGGGTCTTGAGCATACTGGTATGTCATTAAACGTATGGTAATCAGTGCAATTTAGATTGTTTTCCTCAGATGGTGTTTATCAGTTTGTGAATAAAATATAACAATGCCCAATGTTATAAAACGTCTGAGTCTGAGATAAATAGTATTGATAATTAACACAGACTCAAGCAAAACGCTTCACAACATCGGGACCAGGTCGATAATTGAAACCGCCCTGTTCACTACGTTACATTTGTTACAGCGGTGGTTTTAGGTATATAGGCAAAACAAACTTTCCGTGACAAACAGCTGGCTCTTTGACAACATGATCTAACGAGCTTCGGAATGTTGCGAAAGCTAAACAAGGGACTGTAGGGTTACTGGCTAAATGAGTGGCCACCAGGGATAGGCGATGGTGCATATTACCCAGGCCAATGTTCTCGTGCGGGAACGTAATCTAACAACAAGGCTGATAGGTATATAATCACTACAAATATTCTGAAAATGGATGACCCTTCGAAAGCAAAAGTAGAAATTCAAAAAGAGGAAATTGCAGACTCGGTTTCATTGAGTCTGTTCATGAGTAATTAAAAGTGCAACACTACTCACACGTCCTAGGACCGGCTTAAGCAGTATTCAATTTTCAAAACAAATAACATCAAAACTTATGATCCCAAAGGACCAGAAAATATAACAACACTGAGAATGAAGTACGGGGCGACGTTTTACGGCCGCCACACAAGCACTTACCACCTGCTGTTGTAAAGTACATATATACAATGTACTGAAAACGGGTGATCCTTCTAAAGCAAAGGAAGAAATGCAGAAAGAGAAAATTGCAGACTCGGTTTCATTGAGTCTGTTCATGAGTAGTAATTAAAAGTGCAAAACTACTCAAGCCCCCTAGACCCGGCTTAAGCAGTATTCAATTTTCAAAACAAATAACATCAAAACTAATGATCTCAAAGAAAATATTACACTGAGAATGAAGTACGGGGCGACTTTTTACGGCCGCCACACAAGAACTTAACACCTGCTGTTGTGAATTACAAATATTCTGAAAAAGTCTCCCTGCAGGGAATCTAACTCTTCGGCAACGTGGTTTAAGTGCTTTGAAATGTTTCGAATGTAATCAACGGACTGCATGTTTACTGACTGGATGTAGGACCGTCAGGAATTGCCGAGAATGTACGTTACACACTTATATAAGGATTGCGACCTTCAATATATGACTTGTCGTTTTCATATAAGAACATTATTCCTCCGAGTTTTTCATATTTTTGATAGATATGGTACATATTGGACAACATGAACTTTGTCATATTTGTTTTACTGACAGGAGTTTTATAACTGTACATGTGTGACAACGGGACATGCTGTGGCTGGTCTCTGTGACCAAGACTGCTCTACTAAATTGTACATCTTCGCAGCCACGACTTTTATCGGAAAACTCTTCACGGCATTCAAAATTATACCAGGGTTCATTGCTACGATACGGTACGTTGCAACTCTTAAGTATAACTTTGTCATAACGACACGCAAAACAGGTCTAGTTGTGAGTTTCAATTCACACAGAAGTTTAATGTAGGACGAATGATGAACTTTCTGTAGTGCTTTCTGTAGCGTTTTCTTTCTGCTCTAACTCAAATCCATGTTACTGCATTTAGTAATCGATATAATTACAGTAAAACCTCTCTATAGCGGCCACTAAATTGTGCTAATTAGTTGGTTTTAGGGCAAGGTGAACGTAAAACAGAACGCTCCTATAGGAGTGTTCTGTTTTACTTTCAAATTGCTTTAAGCAGTCACCTGCCTTCAACACAAACTACTTGATGTAATTTAGTGGCCGTTATAGAGAGGTTTTACTGTAGGTTCTACTGTAGAATTATACATTTCTCAAGCAAACCGTGGTATGTCCCAAACCTTTTTAACATTGGTAGTAACGAATACGATTTTTAATATGATATTTACAATTTAGTTTACAAATAAAAATGAAAAACAAAGAACACTTGGAAAAATAGTGAGACGACTCGTTTGACTTCACATGAATAGTCATATAAGAATAATAGTATCATGAATGTTTATTGGCTGATTTTTAGGATCGTGTACAAAAACGGGCTGCGGATTCTTTTGACAATGGTAGACACTGTAGACTCAGGTTTATGTTATTACATATGCAGTGATAAACCTGACTAGAGAGCTCCTACACGAGCCGTCAGAACTGAACCTTAGAGGTGTTTACAGGCGTATAAATAGAGTTAAGGAACAAATATGTTACATGACTTCTGTTCATCAATATATTCTCTGAAACAAAACTACACGTGTGTTTAGCTCTCAACGTATCCCATTCTTTCAGAGTCTGGGATCCAGTCTTATGTGTTCTATAACATTCTTCTATCGGCGTGTCTGTGTTAAAGCGATATTCTCTACTAACAACGCGTTTTAAAAATGCCCAAAAAAACTACACAAATAAGTTGTGTATATGCTGAATAGAAGTATATCCCAAGAAGAACAATCGAATTAACACTACAGAAGACAAAACTTTCAACTTTCACGTGTTTCATATCGAAGATCCGATGTTATTCGCCAATGTATTAGTATTTATTGAGGTTGTCTTTTAGTTTATAACGCTACGAAATAGGCCAACAATATTGTGTTGTACAACAAAAAGTATAAGTATCCAAGAAAACGGTTTATTTTGTATCCAAGGGGCATTTTCGATATAAGTTCAAATTGACAATATTCGTAATAATGATTGAACAAAGCAAATACCAATTTTGAAAGTGTCATTTTTATGATGTACTTGAAATAAGGACTATCCCTTTAAACAATTTTTGGTGATCATTTCAGGTCTGTTGAGGAGCGAGATAGGGCAGCTGGTACAGCATGTTACAGCTTTCTGGTATCCACTTTAGGTAAACCCATCATACATGTCTAAATGCTCAATACTTTCGGTCACCATGTGCATTGTGTGAAAAACAAGAATAGTAATACCAATTTCAAAACAAAATAACACATTTCAAAACGTTTATATGATTGGATTTTATAGGCTCGTTTATTTTGGAAGATAAAAAGTCGAGACATTACGATCACTTGGTCTTTGCGTCGTTGTCGTCGGCGTGCAAAAACCTCATAGGTTGGTAGATCTCATTAAGGAAAAGGTCCCTACATAAGAACCATAACTCTTAATTTCAACATTTTTGAGTTGTGGTCCTTCATTTGAAATAGACAGTCACCAAATCAGACGAGCGTTGGCGCCGCACGTTGCTCTTGTTTGGTGGTTAGGGTTTCGTTGTTTTTTATGCTTTTTGGGTTTGAACTTCGAGCATGGCTGTGTCCATATTTGTTATAATATAATATTTGGGGATTTCTAGAGTTGTATCTTTAAGTATCAAAAGCATTATTGGAAACGACAAATAAATGCAATAGCTACACAATTTTTATTCAATTCGATCGATCTATCTCTGTATACTGGCAGCCCCTCTCACGAGCGTTACAGCCAGGAAAATGTGCACGTCAGAACTGTTAGTGAAGTGAAAGATAAAAAAAAACAATAAATATTTTATGGTATAGTGAGACTTAAGGAATAAATCAGTTGGCTAAAATTTGGGTGAGGTGAAATAAAAGAAAATAATAAAACACTGAACAGGGACTAATACTGCAACTTTACCACTGCCCTCTTAAACTGGCCTAGATCAGGTAGGGTAGAGGTATCGATAGGGAGTTGGTTCCAGAGTGATACTGTGGGGAAAGAAAGAAAACTTCTGGTAATCAGTGTGGACTTGAATCTGTCTAAGAGGGAGAGGAGATGCATGTGTCCAATCATTCAGTCAAGATATGGAAATCGAATCTTCTTCGGCGATCTAAACAAATTTACACATGAACCAACTAGTAAATCAAAATTGGACGCCCTATATTGGTTTACGGACCCACAATGGAAGCAATTTTACAAACTACCATTTACATTAACGCGAGACACCACATTACAATGGTTACAATTCAGGATTCTTCACCACATTTACCACTAAATAAATATTAATATTAAAGTTGAAAGATATCCAATTATGTAGTTTTTCAATAAGGGAGATGAAACAGCCCCTCACGTTTAAAATTTATAAAACAAAATGTTTCATTAAAGGATTTATTAAACATCTGTCTTTTCGGGACGGGCTGTCATAAAATTAAAACTTCGACAATGTTTCTTAAGCACTATATATATAATGAGACTATTTAGATAGGATATTAACCTAATAACATTTAAAAGACGCCTCAAATTCACGACTGACACAGGTAGATTCACTAGAGCCAATACTAAAGGAACAGTTGAAGAATTTGATCATAATTATGAATTAAGATTATACACTACTATTCTTGAGATATTAAAACGGCTCAGTATAACGGCAAATATTGTTTAGTGCAAGTAATAAATCGATACATTTAAAATATCTTCTTCTTTTTCTTATATTTTTTTTTTCAAATTTGTAGGAAATGTTAGATTACTCCATATTATATCAACATGTGTTCAGTCTGGTCACTGCTATAACGCACATATATGCTTCATACATTTAAGTATTAACACTGTACAAGTGGATGTATTACATAGGGTGTATAGCGGGATGGTTCCCCAATACACCAATCACATGGGAAACAAAAGTATTAAACAAAAAAAAACAAGAGAAAAAAACTGAAAAGCGTTTGTATGTTGAAATGATTAAAGACCTGGAAATATGCATTCGTTGCAGAGTGGTTTTATATGTACTTCATTTTAATCCTTTGAGACCAGGGTCAACTAATCTTGTTTGATGTACAGCATCTGACTAGTGCAATGATTAGCATGTACATCATTTTCTTATTTCAAGTTGGAAAACAGTGTGTATACGCTTTAGCAATCACTTTGTGATACGGTGGCCAGTCTTGGTCTAGACAGTCATCACGACACCGAGGTTACGTTTTCTTTTACCTGCAGTCCATGCAGATAAAGTTATTTTTGATCGCCTTCTTGTCTGGTGCCTAGTTTCCAGGTTTAACATCGGGAAATAATGACGACAAGTAAGGAATCAGATAATAGTGCCAGCCTGCATGGTAACAAAATTGTTTCACAAGGCTTGAACCTTCAACAGGGATGAAACTATAGTAAAAAACATTATTTACTCCTTACAGTATTGCTTATTTAATTCATCTTGGACAGACTCGTTAAATGTACATCGAAATATTTACATACTCAGCACTTGAAACTTTGTAGGTTGGATGCCTGGCCCGGTAATTTTTGGAGTCATCATTGATGGAACCTGTTCTTTGTGGAAGTACACGTGTGGAGAAAGACAATCGTGTAAACTTTACGACATCGTCAACTTCCGGATGGTGCTACACGCCTACGCAACCATTTCATCTGCCCTCGCCGCTATGTTTATTGGGTTCATCTATATATATTTCAAGGTCACTGGGCTTAATGTTTGGCTTGGACAGAAAGAAAAGGTCAAAACACAAATGAAAAAGCCTGACATCGAGAAAGAAATTGAATCTCCAGTGGTAAGGAAATATATTTATCTCTAGATAGATAGATGTGAGGGAGGGCAGATGGTCGGATGATTGAGTGAACGGTGGTTTATCGGACGAGCACTCAACGAAAAGAGCTAGTACGAGGGGTGAATTATTAGTTATGAAACTTCTATATTTGAGTATTGTTTGTCCATATACAGTGAACCCTCATTATACCGACATTCGTTACAAAGGCACCCTCGTTATACCGGCAGTATGCATTGAAACAAAATTACAGTTAATTCTTTGAAACAACCACTGAATAAATAGGTACGATGCCTATAACACAGGTGATCGCTTAATGCAGAGCACAAGAAGTGCAAACAGCTTCCGAAGGGACTTCTTGTGTTCTGCATTAAGCGATCACCTGATGGTACTACATTTGTAGTTTAAAACTGGCCATATGGTTCCTTTCATATTTAAATTCGTTATAACGGCAACCTCGTTATACCAACACAATGTCTGGAAACAAACACCTCCGTTGTAATGAGGGTTCACTGTATATACTTGACTAAAGTTCAAAATTGCTAAAGTATTTGTACAACCTATCTTGTCCATTTAGACTGATCCAAGTTGTAACGGTGTTGCCAACGATCGATAAATGACGAAAACAATACACGTGTACACAATGTGACTAACTGTAACTTATGTTTTCACCAAAGATTAAGAAAACGTGTCGTTTTAAACTTTAGCAGTTTAAGTATATCTACAAATATATAATAACATTGTCGCAGAGATAAACAAAATGCTACTTTTAACTACCAATCGTCAACCTAGGTTTCTATGCTTAATGAAGCTGAGGAGAAACTCAATATCTGAATAGTTTCTCTGCCTTCTCTTCAAAGACGACTTTCTTTCACTTCGTAGCCTTTATTGTGTGGGAAGTTTACGTGAATATAAAGGCCTTTTCAACTCCTGAGGGACCCCTTTGATTTTGGTCTGCAATGTTTCTAAAACAATTAATTTCCTTCTGTGATGATAAGTATACAACATTCCCTCATATCTACGACTTTTGACGACTCTATAAAATTCACTTGTAGATACTTCCGTGTATGACTTCAGTCACAAAGAATCTAGCACCATACGAAATTCACTACTAGTTTCATCAAGCACTTCACATAACTAATGCATACAAACTCCCACTACAACAGGTTAGTATAAGTTATACATTTAGATGCACAATGGTGAATTTTCAAACACGGGCCACCTGAAAACAAAACTACGAGGTAAAGGTTTCGGCTCAATAACTATACAAATATAAAAATGTTATTGGCTATACTAAGGGTCGAACCAACGAACCCCTTACGGAGTCAACGTCATATCCGATTGACCACGCTGACTTCTTTAATTGTGTCAGTTATTTTAATCTATTATACCTAATTCACTAGCATTCACTGAAAATAGGTCGTGGCAGAGACGAAAAAATAATCCCGACAAAAATATGTGCACCGCGGAGAAAAATATATAAATGAAATAAATATATTTATAAAAATACAAAACTAGCCTTACCGTAAATCATGGTTATTGAAAAGAGTGGCTTTATTGAAACAAAGGACCGCAGTAAATCATGGTCCAAATTTTCGCAACCAAATCATTATAACACTGTAATTGTCGTTACTGAATTATCTCCCATTTTCTGATTTCAATTTGCAAAACCCCTCCCGCTCTGTAACTATGTTATGCAGTAAGCAATGTTGCAACAAAATAACAGCAATGTTACACAATAGTAGACCCATTTATTGTCCCGCTTTGCGGAGCTCTTGTCAGCACCTTCACAAACAATGTCTACACAGATCAGGCACCCCATTAGGAGCCGTCTGATCAGGATTTGCTCTATGTGCTTGTGAAATAGTATAAAATCTGATTCTCCATTTTCTACAATGGCCAAAGTTACCGTATACTATTATAGAAAGTTATGTTATTATTATTATTTCTTGCACGAATATCCATTGAGTAAAAGCTTTAAGAAATATCGACTTATCTAAGAACTCCTATCACGCTTTAATCAATAAGGCATTTCAAATTCTATGGAACGCCAATCTGCCAAGCTATTTGCTAAATGCGAAATGCTAAATGAAAAATGCGAACTGCTTTTTGCCAAATGTGTTAATTGCTAGGGAAAGAATCGGAATGTTCAAAAGGATGGATGTAAATGACAAATGCGAAATGCTTATTGCTAAATGCATGTTTGCACTACTAGCATTGAACAGTGCCGTTTTTAATTTAGAAGTGCAATAAACAATAAATAAACATGAATTTAGCAAATGTACTGTCACTTTAGAATTGGCGCTATTCAATGCTAGTAGCCCAAACATGCATTTAGCTATAAGAATTTTGCATTTGTCATTTAAATCCATCATTTAGAACATTCCTTGGCAATTTACACAATTGGTAATAAGCATTTCGCAATTATATTTGGCAATTAGCATGGCAGAATGACGTTCCATAAAATTCTTATCTTCTGCAATTTTACATACTCACTGTTCGTCCATGCCGTTGAGAAACTATTGGCCGTTTGACAAATAGTTCGAATCCAAAGAGAGACCCGGACTTACTTGTACTTGGCGTCGCATTTGAATCCATGCTATTGCATATCAGCTCGCGCTTTGCATGGTAAAGATTAATGTTTCAGTATCGCATAGGGTGGTCTGGGTTGATAGGCTAGAATGGAGCTACAAATACTAGATGCATATCCAAATACTAAAACGGTAATTTTACCACCAAACCCTATGCTGTGACTACTCTTTAGAATTGTCTCGAAAAGAATCAGTTTCGCATCTTATCTGGACCTCTGTCAAATAATTTGATGTATTTTTTGTTTTCTTTGCAGAAAAACGAAAAGCATGATGATGTGGAAACTGGAGACTAGTCAACATGCCTGCCTTTTTATTTCTGGGATTTAAAAAGAAGGCTCGTTTCAAAATTTATATTAACACTTTATGCCATGCATACGCCGTTTTACGCGTTAAGAAATAAAGCAGACCCAGATCAGATGGCTTCTGTATTAGCAGTCTGATCAGGGTCTGCTCTCTATGCTTATGAAATAATATGCGATCTGTTTCTTCACTTTTTGCCATGGCTAAAAGTTCGTGTGTCTATATGCCGTAATGATTTAATCATATTCGCGATGACATCATTCCTTATATAAAGTAATTGGTCAAAAACAACATAAACGGACAGGTTTCAAAGAAGAATCCATAACAATTTATGGACAACAGTTGATGAAAACAAATAACTGGAGGCATGAACTATTGAATCATTAGACCACAGATCAAATCGTGATGGTAGTCTGTTTTATATTGACTGTTTCGTTCTTCAGCCATTTCCTTTATTGATATACATGTGATTAAATAGTAACTTAGTGTATTAATATTAATCAGATGAACTATTATAATGGCATCGTGAACAAAGGAACGTATTACCGCAGCAATTAAGAAATGAATGACGTGCTCCCGGTGTTCATGAGGTTATGCAACGCATAGCTTTACGAGCAAAGTAAGTGAAGCCCGAAGGGC